>JAMJFZ010002690.1:3347500-3777500 GCA_026225945.1 Cricetomys ansorgei | reverse complement strand
TGACATGGTTCTTTGTGAGATAGGTACTTCATAAGGATTATTTCTAAAAGTCCAAAAGCCCCTCAAGTAATTACCCTCTCAAACTTCTCGAAAAGGGGGACAGACTGATCCCTGTTACACCGAAGGCAAATCCAGAATGTTCCAATGTTTTAGATGTTTTCAAACTACACCATACAACCCAGTTTTTTTTTTTTCTCAGATGCATAATTATAATTTCTTTTTCCTTCTTTAAGAATCCATCTTTTTCACATTAGGTAACAATTTTTTAAAAACAGTCAATGTCCTTGTCACTTCAGAATGCTATCAGTCTATAAAAACCATAGAAAAACCATGTGTGTGCTTTTCGTAATAATGAAAGTAAAGATATGAGTATCTTTTTAAATTTCTTAATGCTACCAACGTTCACATGAAAGGTAAGGGTAAGACAGGCTTTCTTTGTAAGGATTCCCCAATGGGTATTTAGCTAGTTCAGATTATAGGTTGGAATGGTATATTTACATGATATTCTCCATTATACCCTCTTTCAACTGAATTATCCCAATATAGGGCACCACATCTAAGACTGGGATTGTTTACTATTTGAAGCATATATTTCACTTTTTTTAGGGGTGGGGGGATGGGGCAGGCAGTGTTTTTGTTTGTTTGTTTGTTTGTTTGTTTTTCCTTATGAAGACAAAAGAAAAAAATTAAAGAACCAAAAAAAAAAAAAGAAAAGAAAGTCTCACCATGAAAACAAGGAAACATAACAGCTATGAACTGTTTTGCTAGTGATGGTTTAAAAGGCTTTGTTTAAAGTTGCTTTAAGATGTCTTTATGAAAAGGAGGAATGGTTACGGTTTATTCCCGTTTGATTTATTCACAATTCTCTAAAGCACAGTTACCAGCTCTTTTCTTATTCACACCCCCTTCCCATTCTGTCTTTATGTGTGTTCATTTTTTTTAAAAAGGTTTGCCCAACATAAATAAGCAATTACAGAATTTCAGAATAGGATCACTTCTAAAGAAAAAAAAAAGGCAATCAGGAGTTTACAATCTCATCAGCTCTCCTCTTCGACTCCATCATTAGGAAAAGTATTGAGAGTGTCTAGTGGGCGCTGAGCAGCAGTGTGTTCTCATTTCGATATGACAGCTGCATTTCAGTTCATTCTCGGCCTTACAATAGATTTCACCTAGCTTTATCTTCACAGGACGCCGCTTCCATTGGTTTAGTAAATCCAATGTCTGAGGTGAGGAAAGCAGAATGCGACAGGCATCCGCAGGATCGACTGCCAGGGTTTCATGGAGACCAGTGAAAAGGAAATTTTCCATCCTTGGTCGGTGCCTCTGATGGCTGCACCATTTTGAAAACACGTGGTCCACTTCTCTAGTCAGTCACTGCAATGGACCTCAGCACACGAGGACATACCCAGCCATGCTAGTTTATACTGCGGTCACAGTCATGGTGGGGTCTGGTGGGGAGCTAGTTCAAATGGGAAAAGGTGTGCCTGAGATCACACACCTGTGTGCTCATGACATGACGGAGGTCCTCAAGAAACACCTCTGCGGGGGTTCGGGATTTGCGTCAAGGCATCAAGTCTCTAAAAAACAATTTAAAAACAAACTTCTCCACATAGCAATTTACATAGATTTTTTTTAATAGAGTTTATAGAGTTAAAATTTTACATTTAAACAGTGTTGCTCCAAAGTGTGTAACAGATAAAAGCAATTTATTTGGAGCAGTTAAAAACTCCTGTTTGAGCATGGCCATAAACTCCTTTCCTCTTTCTGGTCAGTACCCAGGCAATTACGCGAAAGGTGAAGTTGGAATTGGTAATGCCTGAAGACTTATCTACACAGATGTTAACTAGACTCATTCAAAACTCAATGAGATAGCATCATCAGTTCTCAATACGGAATATTTTTAAAATTCCTCATACGCATTCACCCTGTCTGCCATATTTCTGAGCCTCCATTTTTTACATACCAAGTTTCCTGAAGAAAGGGGTTAGAACTGTCATGTGCCAAATATTTACTTAAAACTTTGTTTAAAAAACAAAACGCATGCACACACACACAAAATCCCATCAAATATTCACACTTTAATATATGTTCCTCAGAAACAAATGTACAGTTAGATAACACATAAAGAATTATGAATGACTAATTATATTTTGCATATTTACAGCAAAGACAATTAGCAAATAGCTTTTATATGCAAAATAAGTGGAAAAGTAATTAAGATGCAGGAACTAGAGCAGCAGTATCAAGCCTGTTGTCTTGCGATTCCTTCCTAACAAACATAATAATTACGCATTCATTGTCATATCATTAAAACAGCTCTGTCCTTTAGGAAAAAAAAAATGGTTATTTACTGTATAATAACCTGAAGAGTGGCAGAAGTTCCTCATAATGGTAAGCAGGATAATTAAATATTTCTTCTTAGGAATGTTCACCCCGTTCAATTTATTATCATATACTTCTACCAGCAAGCAGCTGTTCCTCAAGAATGCCAAGTTTTTTCTGTCTGGTCTGGGAAAGTAATTTTGTTTTGTTTATAAACTCATGGTTTTTTGCCTTGCTGTTGAGCTGGACAGAAGTGCTTGAGAGCCACTCTTCGCCTTTTTAAGGCGGTTGACTTCCTGTTCCTCTGGGAGTTGTGCCTGGCTCCAGAGGTTGGGAAACAACTTTTGGGACCTGGCAGTCTCAGAAAGTGATACATCTCTACAATACACGTGTTCTGCTTGGTTCTCATTTGGAAATATTATAGATACTTAGCTCTTTCATCAGCAGGACAGATCTAGATTTGCAAATAAATGAGTAAGTACATAAAAAATAAAGTATTACACAACATCTGTCAGGTTTCTATAAACCACTCGCACTTAGGAAATACAGGAGTGGTTAAGGTACTTGATATTTCAGCTAATGAAAGTGCTAGAAAATATCCTCCAGTTCTCCACAAATGCCCTGGGGAGCCATTTTGTTTTCTCAAAGCTGAGTGTCTATGGCTGGACTCACTGCTTAAATTATTGCCTATTTTTTACCTCTGAATTACACGTGGAACCTGTGGAAGTGTGTGATACAATCAAATCGGAACTTAAGTAAGAGGTGTAGAGGTTTCTGTGTGTGTTTAGTATGTTACTGAATATATTTATATATTACGTCATGTATATAGCTAAAATTAATTTGTTTAAATCAAACATGTGAGTTGTGAAATAGAAAGCGCTGGGATAGTGAATGAGGGCATAATTTGTTTATTATTTGTTACTTCACTGAGAATTATTACATAGGACATCTTAGATATGACAGAAGGATAAATCTTAAGTTTAAAAAATCAAATTATTAATAAAATTTTTCTTTATTATTTAAAATGTACATCACATTGAATAGAGGGATATTACTCAAATATTAATTTTTCCTTAAAGATAACTCTAATGATATTATATATAAGCCATCACCTCAGCTTAAAATAATAATTTTGCTGAGGTTTTATCATTTCAGTGTTGACAACTACTTCAGCAATTTCTGAGCAATGAACAATTTATTTCTATTTAGAAAGACAGCAGCAATAGACACAGCAACTTGTTTTATATATTTACATAAAGACTCCTGGCCCAATTTTGAATGGGACTTGTTTACTGGGAGCTATTTAGATATGTTATAAATATTCTATGCTGTAAGGTCCTGTCTGCTTGGGTAAAGTAAACACGCAGCAAGCAGAGCCTAGGGAAAAAAATCGATATCCCTTATCCTGTGTTACATTGCCTTCAGAACATGAAATAGAAATGGCCCCTGAAGTGAAGCTGGTTATATATGTTACTGGAGATCCCACATGCTTCCATCAGCACTGGGGGAATTGGAAATACAGGACTGGAATTCATGGCAAGGCATTCTGAGCACTGACATGTTGGTAAAGACAGAAGAGAAACACAGTACACCTTACAGCACGCCAGACACGCCAGGAAAGCAATGAAATATATTCAACTTTATAACTGATGTTTTAGAGAGTCCTAAAGTTCTCAAAATAGTCATCATGGAAAAGAATACTGTCTCTACTCCTCACACTTCTTGAGGTGTAATATGGTTTTCATGTCGGTGATTTGAGTGATGGAGTAATCAAAAAAGAAACATGTTTTTGGGTTTTTTTCCCCCATTCTTGTGTTTAGTAAAAGTCTTCATAAATCAGGCATGGCTATGCGTGCCTATAATCCCAGCATTCGGGAAATGAAGGCAGGAGGATCTTGAGTTCAAGGACAGTGTGGGCTGAGCTACATAGTGAGATCCTGTCTCAAAAAACAAAGAAAGCAAAAGATTTTCATATATATACATATATACATTTCATCTGACTTTAAATCCTGTCAAGAATATCAATGTTCTTCCCGCTTGTGAATTTAGAGAGTAGAGCTATAGCTCACTGCTATAGCGGGGATATCCGCTTCTGCACCTGCTATGGGAGTAAAAACAATCAGACGAAGCCTCCATGTATGCATGTGCCCTGCTGCAGATTGAGCCTAAAACCCCAAGAATGCCAACCAAGTACTCTACTGTTTAACTATATTCCCAGCCACCATCCCCCTTTTACTTTTTATTTTTGAGACATGATCACTCTAAATTGCCCAAGATGGCTGGAATTTACCCTGTAGTCCCAGCAAGGGTTTAGTTTGATGTTTTTCTTTTCAGCCTCCCAAGTAGTTGGAGCCCACCAGACCGAGCTCCTGTACTAACTCTTGTCTTATTTGCTTGCTTGCTTATTTACAGTAAGTGCTTATTTTATTTATTTATTTTTTTTATCTATCTATCTATTTATTGAGACAAGACCTACATGGTAGTCCTGGCTGCCATGAAACTTGATAAGTTAGCCTTAAACTCACAGAGCTCTCTCTGCCTCTGCCTCCTGAGTTCTGGTATTAAAGGCATTCAACCATCATGCTTGGCAACATACCTATTTTTTAAATTCTGATAAAATACACATAAGTTTACTATCTTAAACATTAAAATCACAGTTTGGAGCATTAAGTACAATCACATTGCCATACAACCAACACAAGCACCTATATTAAGAACTCTTTGGCCGGGCAGTAGTGGTACATGCCTTTAACCCCAGAGGCAGAGGCAGGTGGATCTCTATGAGTTTGAGGCTAGCCTGGTCTATAGAATGAATTCCAGGACAGACAGAGTTACAACAGAGAAAACCTGTCTCAAAAAATCAGACAAGACAAAAAGAAAGAACTCTTTAGATTGTACAAAACTGAAATTCTAGACCTGGAAATGTGAATCGTGTTCTCACCAGTCCCTGGCAACCATCATGGAATCTTACAAAATCTGTGTTTTTCCTGTACTAACTCTTAAGATGAGCATGTTTCCCTATTCATTAAGCAATATTCATAAGGATGAGAAATTCTAAAGGTATGTGCCTCTGGTCATCCTTCCCAGTGTAATGATTCCACATCAGAATGGAGAAAAAGGACCAGCCTCCACTTTTAATCTTCTTCGACCATGTCATGAGAACTATCATTATTCAAATTCACAGTTCATCTGGAAGTTGTTCTTTATACCTTTCAAGATGGAGCCACTCCATCCCCCGTGCCTTACCTAGTTACATGATACAGTATGGACAGTGTCTTAGCTAGGGTTTCTGTTGCTACAATGAAACACCATGACCAAAAAGCAAGTTGGGGAGGAAAGGGCCTATTTTTTTGGCTTACATTTCCACATTGCTGTTCATTATCAAAGGAAGTCAGGACAGGGAACGTAAATAGGGCAGAAACCTGGAGGCAGGAGCTGATGCAGAGGTCACAGAAGGTTGCTGCTTACTAGCTTGCTCCTCGTGGCTTGCTCAGCCTGCTTTCTTATAGAACTCGAACTACCAGTCCAGAGATAGAACCACCCACAGTGGGCTGGGCCCTCCTCCATCAATCGGTAATTAAGAAAATGTCTTACAGCCAGATCTTATGTAGGCATTTTCTCAATTGAGGTTCCCTCCTTTCAATAGCTCTAGCTTGTGTGTCAAGTTGACATAGACTAGCCAGCACAGTATATACCGAGTGAGCTGACTACATGTCTCATGCTGAATGGACACTATAGAATTAAACATTCCTCAAGCAAAGGGTGTTTACCCTTTTTCAAAACAGTGTTGAAAGAGGAATATATTTTTGATTCTATCTTATTCATCTTCTTCCATGTTCCCCTCCCTCATTTTTCACCTATATTTCACCTATATTCGGTCACCTATATTTTTACGCCCATGTCTTGTAAAGCTTCACACAATCCCAGCTATAGCTGTTGTCCTGTTTATGACATACATGCAACACAACCTCAATCCCTGTCACTGAATGGCTCATTGACTGGCTAAATAAGTGTTGTTGATGAATAAGTGAATGACATAAACACAGGCCCAATGCAATAGAAAACTATAGCTTTTCTGCAGATGTAAAACCCTTTGCTCTGTCTCAGCTCTGATTGGCTGAAACTTGTCAGTGTCATAGTGTCATAGCCATTTGTATATCAAACCCATTAGCCCTTCCTAGATATGTGTTGTTTTTTTTAAATAAATGTTCTGTATTTAGGGATAGAGAATAATGGGAGAAGGGAAGAAAGGAAAATAACTGAGCTTTAGGTGGAGATTTATTCTAACTCCCTTGGTGGATGACTCCCTCAGTGGGGACTGTCTTTGGTTCATAGACCAATCCCTGATGGGACTTTGTTCTCCTGAAGGGCTTGTGTAGAACTACACTATACACTTCGAATCACCATCACTTCCAAGTGTCAAACAATCATTCTGCAGAGAACTTTGCAAACCAGAGGCCAGAGTAAGTGGCTCGCTCTCTTTCTCTTTCTTTCTCTTTCCCTCTCCCTCTCCTCCTGCCTTCCTTGTTCCCTCCCTCCCTCCCCCTTTCCCTGTCTCTCACTTGGATCTCTTTTTCCCCCCTTTTTGAAACAGTATCTCATGTATGATCATACTAGTCTTCAAGTCATGGGCGCTGGAGATCATCCTGCCTTAGCCGCCAGAGCGCTAAGACTACAGCACCCTACACCCAGCTTTAAGTACAAATCTTTCAAAATGATGGCATTATTATAGAAATTTCTTTCTTTTTTTCTTTCTGTTTTTGTTTTAGTTTTTGTTTGTTTGTTTTTTCAAGACAAGATTTCTCTGGGTACCCATGGCTGTCCTGGAACTTGTTCTGTAGACCACGATAGCCTTGAACTCGGAGATCCACCTGCCTCTGCCTCCCAAGTGCAGGGAGAAAAGGTCGATAAAAGGATAAAAAAAACCCACACCCATCCTAGAAATTTCTTTATAAATATCTAGCTAGATGTGAAGTATAACCATAATCCCAGCACTCAGGAGATGCAGATGACAGTGAACTCAAGGCCAGGCTTCGCTACATAGTGAGTTTGAAGCCAGTTGGTGCTACATAATGAGATCTTGTCTCAAAAATAAATAGATAGATAGATAAAATTTTAGAGCCAGAGAGATGATTCAGCGATTAAGAGCATGCACTGCTCTTCCAGGGGACCTGAATTCAACTCCCAGCACCCACATCAGGCGGCTCACACATATGGAACTAGGGCTCCAGAGGACCTGACACCTCCGGCCTCTCTAGGTACTTGCTCTCGTGCTAGAACACACACACAGGTACTCCAAAAACAAATAAACCAAAATAAATTTTCTTCACCCTTTCCTAGGTACTTTAAAGGCAGACATGATGGCACACACCTGTGATCCCAGCCCTCAGGCTAAAGGGTTACGGTTTAGAAGCTATTCTGGACTACACAGTGAGAACTTGTCTCAAAACAAAACATTGATAAATCTAATGACCTAAAGAAGACGTTTATACAGTTGGTTCAAAAACAGACCGCAAAGAAAGATCCTAGCTACAGATGATGAAAATCAACTAAAATAGACCTCACCTCACAGTAAGGCCTAGAAAGGTAGAGCCTCAACGCTTAGGAACACGTGTTCTTGAGGGGCTGGGGGTGTGGCTCAGCAGTGGAGCTGGCTTCAAATGCTTGAAGTCCTGGATTTCATCCCAGTGCTACAAAAGCCAATAGTGGTGAAGCACACCTGCCCAGTTTAAGGCCAGCATGAGACATATGAAATCGTATCTCAAAAATAAAGAAATAAAAATAAATAAAAAACCAAACAAATAAATAAAAAGAGAGAGAGGAAGGAAGGAAAGAAGGGAGGGAGGAAGGAAGGGAAGAAAGAATAAAGCAGCAGCCATTATGGTTTGCGCCTTCATTTCTGTCCACTGATTTTTCACTGACTTAATGGATCTCCTGAACATGTGCAAAGCAGAAAGGCTACTTATAAACTTACAGTGGGGCCATAGAGTCAAGCTGGCCTGGAAAGTTTGAGTGCAAGATGTGTAAACCTGGAGATCACTTATGAAATCTTCACGGATCTCTTTGTCCAATCAATCAACAAGCACATTTTCTGAAGGCCTAGCTTCCGTGTCCTATAGCTCTTCTGAAAGTCTAGCTCAATTTGAAAAATAGCATAGTCATATTAAAACCATAAAAAAGTACTGTACATGGGCATGAAAAAAAATCAAGCTGGAATACCCTAATGAAGTCCAGAATTACTGTATGGAAGTTAAATATGTGTATTAACTACGAGTTCGTTCATTCATTTATCTTGAGAAGTACTGAGGTTTGAATCTAGTGGGTCTTGCAGAGGCTAGGCAAGTGTTCTACCACTGAGCCACATTCCCAGGCCCTGCACATGTTTTAGAACGCACTTACTAAATTGCCCAAACTAGCTTTTGAACTCTCTTTGTAGTCCAGACAGGCCTTGAACTTGTGACCCTTCTGCTTCAGCTGGAATTACAGTCCTGCCCCTCCAGACCCAGCATTTATTACTACTTTAACTGTGCTTAAAGGTGGGGACACTCTCAAACACAGGTGGTGACTAAGGCCCAGGAAGAGTAGGTGGATGCCATTTTCCCAGCAAGTGCCCCAGAGCTGGCTCTACAGAGTCCCAGACACTGCTCTTCCAAATTCTGGGACTGGCTTCTCTGAATCAAGGAAGGAGAGTCTTGTTCATCCAGAACAGAAGCCGCCTACCAAGGGCGAAGGTCCAGCCAGATGCGTCTGCCTGGGCACTGCCAGCGCGTCTCAGAAACACCTTTCTTGCCAGCTGAGCTCCCGAATGTGGGGTGAATCACATTCCACCGGCTTCAATCTGACTATATTATGGCTGGATAATAATCCTGAGATTCACACTGATGCTGAAGAAGTCGCTGCTTCAAAACTTTAAGGCAACAATTAAGTATTCCATTGTCATGGCTCAATTAAATGGTTTGGCCTGAGAAAATTGGGGATTGTAAAGTGAGGATGGGATGTGCTTTGATCCTCTTTCCAGGGTTATTGTTTCATTAATAAATGAACATGTCATTTGTCTCACCAGAGGGAGCTCATGCCCTCCAGGCTTTTTTCCCTTTTTTGTTCAGGTTTTATAAAGATGAATTTCCAGTGCTCTGAAATACCATGGATTAGTAGTTAAGCCTGACAGCACTTTAGGGAGTAGGGAGCTTAAAGTGCCTCACACAGGTCTCCAAAGCACTTGTTTACTAATAGAGGGAAGCAGCGACCGTCTGCAGCTGCTGATATCGCATTACCATTCGGAGAGACCGAGGCTGAGATAACAAATCACACAGTTTTAATAATTACTCCTGCATTCCCCGTTTTTGTTTCCCGCGTAACTGTAAAGGTTGGATTCCTTCCAAATAAACAGATAAAAACAGTATGGAACTTTTATCTTTTAATGATAATGACAACACATCATGTTCCACTAAAAGTTTCCTGCTGAATTTTTTTTTCTGATTTCTCGAGTTTCAATAAAATGTAATTATACTTTATAATTCCCCTCTTTTAATCTTCACTTCAAAAACTATTCACAGTGAGCAAGTTTGCCAGGCACCGAGAGCAAAGGACAAAGTGCCTGGACTTACCCGTGTTGACTCTTTTCCTGCTTTCTGTCTTGGGGTAAACCTGTCATTGAAATTGCATCCTGTATGTTGAGCTGTTTTGCATTCAAATTAATAGCTAGTTTAATTTGAATGTAAAACAGCTCCATTTATGCGCTCATTTATGGAAAAAGAAGTGAGGCATTTGGCAATGAATGGATGTTTAAGATATGATACATTTGCAACATATTTTTAATCCTAAATTGAACCTATATTAGGATGGGGACATTTTAATATCAATGGATAAGTCCTAACAGAAACCCTTTTTAAAAATCTGCATAGTAAATATGTGCTGTAAGGTCAGACCCTCTGCATTGTACACATACAGTACGGGGTTTAGTTCATACGGCTGGGGCTGGGCATTTTCCAGCAAATCTGTGCATTGTTACGTTTCTATAGCCCAAGGGTGGCAATTGATTTTTAAAACACATGCTGCAACTTTATTTGCTCAGTAATTACACGGACTTTATTTGGAGGTCAGAGAAAGAACAACCAAATAGGAAAATCAAGTCTTCCTCCAAGCGCAATGAAACCATAAAAGTTGGCAGACAGAGAAGAATGCTCAACTTTTTCCCAGCGCTGTGACTAAGTTTCTGCTGCTCCGTGTTCCGTTGGGTGATTAGGAAAAGCTTTTTTAAAGCCTTACTTCAGAATGATCTTAATTGGTGCAAGGTTGAGCCCTTTCTAGGAGGGGAGGGAAAAGGTTGAATAGCCTTTTCAAGTCACATGAAAGTTTCGAGGATGAATGTACGATAATTAGATTAATAAGTAGCTTAATTTATCACAGCTGAGGATTTCAACAGCCACACATTAGAGCAAGAATAAAAGATTACTGTGATTCTAGTTTGTTAAAAAAAAAAAAAAATGTACTGAAACTTGATTAACCTTAAACACAAAGTGCCTTTCTTTCTCACTCTAAAATGTGTGATTCGGAAAGGGGTATGCAGAGGGAGAGTAAGGGAGAGGATCTGAAATAACCAGAAAGTCTAATTTTATTCCCTTGCATTTCCCAGGAAGTAAATGAGCAGCATATTGGGGGAGGGGAGGCGGGCTGGAACCAACTTTTGCCTTTCCATTTCTTATCTTTAAAAGAGTGAGTTGGCTCTAAGCCAGCAGAAACTTAAATTGCTCACCCACCACTTAGAGAAGTTCTTTCTGATGTAGAAATTTTCACAAGCACATTCTCTCTATGGAGACTCTCAGTTACTGTCAGCTATGACACAGGAGGAAATACCAACCCATTCCTTGGCATCCATGAGTCCCGGCCCTGTTATAACTCACAGTGGAGAACACGCCAGGGTGAGAATACCCCAGGCACAAGTAGAAAAGAAAGATACTATAGCATTGCAAGGAGACCTCAGTTTGGGTTCACATATTAATACAGTATCCTTAGGATTAAAAAGCGTGAATTTAGGTTTGTCCTTTCAAAAATCACAAGTCATCTGAACAAGGACAGTAGAGGATGGAGAGAAGCAGTATTAATATAAGACACACAAACTTATGACAGGGTGTGACAGTCGTGTGACAGCAAGAACAGCTGATCTAGAAAGGCTAAGACGGACCAGGTACAGAGTGTATTTCTCTAATCCCAGCACTTGAGAAGCTGAGGCAGGAGGATATCAGTGAGTTACAGGTCCAGGCTGGTTGACAAAGTAAGTTACAGACCAGCCAGGGCTACACAGTAAGACCCTGTCTCAAAAAGCAAAAACAAAAGCAAACAGAAGGGTAGAAATTGGGATGGAGGGCTGAAGAGATGGCACGGTAGTTAAGAGCACTTAGTGGTCTTCCAGGAAACCTCAGTTCAATTTCCAGCACCCGTATAAGGCAGTTGACAAATGCCTACATCTCCAGCTTCGGGGGATCTGATGCCTTCTTCTGGCCTCCAAAAACACCTGTATACATGTGGCACTGAAAAGCCCAGTGCCCCTAATGGTGAAGGCACTAACACCCTCCTTCGTTTAATGTCAAGTACTCGCTTTCCCATAAACCTCTCTGTTTAATGGCAAGTACTCATGTTCCCAGAATGCCTGAGTTCTGACCAATCAGAGAGATCCCCTGCTCCCTTTAAAAACCCTCTCAGGAAGCTGCTCATGATCGGCCATCTTGTGTGGTGGTGCCAGATCCCAGTGCACTGGTTTGCTCTGCAGAATAAAGGCTCCTTGCTTTTGCATCAGAACCGGTGGTCTCCTGGTGGTGCTTGGGGAGGAGGGGGATTTCAAAAACTGGGCACAACAGCACACACACAGAAATATACATCTAAGTAAAAATAAATATACTTTTAAAAAATAAATTAGAAAAAAAACTTGTGCTCAAAAACTATGCAAAAACTATGCAAGGTGATGGTGTCACACGCCTTAATCCCAGCACTTGGGAGGCAGAGGCAGACAGATCTGTGAGCTCGAGGCCAGCCTGGTCTACAGAGTGAGTTCTTGGACAGGCAGAGTTACAACAGAGAAAGCTTGTCTTGGGGAAGAAAAAAAAACAAAACAAAAACTATGCATAGATTCACATCTTGTCCATTTGAAGTCTTTTTCTCCCGTGTCTGTCCCAAATTCTTTAAAATCGTTTCTTATTCAAAACTGGCGTCTGGACTTTTGCAAAGGGTCACATTGAGCTCATGCTGCTCTGGGACAATGGTTCTCAGCCTTCCTAATGCTGGGACCCTTTAATACAGTTCCTCATGCTGTGGTGACCCCCAACCATAAAATTATTGTTACTGCTACTTCATAACTGTTATTTTGCTATTGTTATTAATCATAATGTAAATACCTGATATGCAGATGGTCTTAGGCGAGCCCTGTGAAAGAGTCATTCAACCTCCAAAGGAGTCGCTACCCACAGGTTGAGAACCTCTGCTCTAGAGTATCTTTAGGAGTCAGCATCATAGCTGAAGACATCAAGACTCAAATCAAAGAAAGACTGCCATTTTGACAGCTGCTTCCCACATCAGGAACTGTGAGCAGACTTCGGCCACTGCGGGTGTCTGTGACCACTAAGGGTGACACTGCGTGCGCCGGAGAGGTACCCAATATGCACAAGTCCTCTGCCCCATATCCTGGGTTGCCCACCAGGCAGAAGGTACATTTCCTGGAATGATACGACTTGGCTCTGTTCTTCCTGGAGAGTAAAGACCTAGGTACATGATGGTCCCTTCTCTGGGACCCAGAGTCATGATGCAACTACAAATAAAGCTCTCACTAGAGTGGGATCTACTGCCTCACTGAATTGAGCAAAGGTCAGATTTCATTAGCTAACAAACTCCCTGACATTGTCTGGCTCTACATTAAACTGTAGAGAATGAAGCCATTGACATTGGTGTCCATTTAGCAATGACAGAGGCTGGGGAGTGGACTGTGGTACCTATCAGCACTCATGTTTAGGAAGCTAAAAATTCCAGCCCAGCAGTAGACAGACAATCCTCCGCTGAAAACACAGTGCGTGAAGAAGGTATATGGCTGGGAGTGGAAGGACAGCTGGGCTATCCTCCAAAGGGATGGGGAAAATACAAAGTTCAAATACCAGACAGCCCTGGTGAATGGTGAAGCCATTGTGTGTTTCGATTTAGCCTCCAAAACTTACATGAAAGAGCTCTGAAAGAGATATAGGTGCGGTTTTGCATATGGCCCCAACTAGCACAGTGAGAAGTTACCCACAAACCGGCAAGATTCACATGGCTGCACCAAGGTGCTGGTGCCCACAAGGGTAGGTACTCACGGGGTCAGTTCAGATACTGGCACTAGCAGTGACAGCAGATCCACTTACGTTGTCTGGAAACTCCTCTCAGAGAACAGATCTTCACTTCTGGGATGAAAGGGAGCTTTAAATATCTCCTTAATCATATAATGAAAAAATGGCATCCCATTTTGGTTTGCATTTTCTATGTTAAGCTATCCAAACTTAAAAGTGTTGATTGAATGATAGACTCTGAAGAAACTCGTAACCCAAGGCACTGTTCAGCCAGCAGCCACTCCTGAAAGGGTACGCCTCATCTGAAATGGGCATCTCATTACTGGCTAACATTATTTACTTAGGAGGAGATACGACCTCTAATTTGCCTTTAAATGATTAATTTGGTGTTTAAATAAGTGCCTTTTACTTAATAATGTTTTCTTCAACCAATTCACTTATGTCAATAAACTTTGTTTAACCTTCTTTAAGGAAACATTTCCTCTGCTCCGAGGCAATTAATGAGCTATCAAATAAATAGGTACAAGAAGATGAGCTAGAATTAAGGGCCGCCCAGGACAGGAGAAGTGGTTTTAACTGAGGACTGTTGGATCCTGTCAGCTACAACACAGAGGAATATCAGCCACGCTCTGTCCAGCCATGAGTCCCCTCCCTGTCATAGCTTACAGTGGAGGACCTGGCTGGGTGAGACACTCCAGACGGAGTAGAATCAGTTTTTCCTCTCAATTGCTTTTTATGGGTTTGGTAAAAACAATTATAAGTCAAGATGCAGTGGTGTTTTTAATGGGAAACTAAGGCAAAAATGAAAGCACACAGCGATTGATACTAAATACAAAGTGATATATCATTAACGCCAATGTTAATATCAAAGTGACAGAAAAGTATCTTTGCCAACTTAAGGAAACAAAATGGTTCACATATGACTCAGTTGAATCTTTTTTTTCAGATAATGTATTGCTTCTAGGTTCATCTATGAAGTTAGAATGAACTTGCTGCTTTGGTTGAGTTTAACTTTCATATGAGTAAAACTTCCCAGCTGCTTGATAACTTGACACTGCAACATCACGACCACCAATATTATTTTAAAATGTGATTTTTCTCCTGGTAGGAGTAAGAATCAGTGAGAATCCATTGAATGAGGCAGGGGCCATCCCCACACCTTTCCATAGTCACAGGCTTCAGCCCTAGGGCTCACGGCAATGAAAATACAGACATATCCAAGCTCCTTAATTACCAGCTGTGGGCATAAAACTAAGTGTCCACCAAGGCAAGGTGAGCACAAGTGGATGACGCCTCCTGATTGTGTCTGTCAAAGGCGGTCATTGACATTTGATCATCTGTGTGTTTTCCACAATATATATTGCCCACCAAGAACTCAGCAACGCTACCTTTTGATATCTGCCATTCATTTGACCACACATTCATTCAGCCATCAAGTTTCTATTAACAGTTTTTATTACATTTGTTTTGCTCTGCAATAAAGGCAAATATTAACTAGTTTTATTATGTGGAATAGAAGTAAGTTTGTGCTGCTCTTTGATGTCTCAAAAAATATTTGCCCTACTTCAAATGAACTTCTTCAATCATCACATTGGGCTTTAGTTAGCCAACTTTTGTAGCTCTTCTCCTTCTGCATATTATAGATGATGGGTAAATCTGAAACAAGTTATAAGAATCACAATTTCGAAGGACCTAACCCAGGGCCTTCCACTTGCTCGGCAAGAGCTGCACCACTGAGCTAAATCCCAACCCCAAACTTCAAAAGGTCTAATATCCTATGTCAAGAGCAATTCTTCCAAGCTATAATACCTAGGCCAACACCTAACAACTTTCTGTTCTCTGTAGCATTTGGAAGTACTTTCCCAACACAAAATCTCACCTCTGCTTATTTCCATGACCTATCAGAAAGAACAATGGCTACTCATTACAACATAAAATCACCCCAAAGGCTCTTTTAGCAACTTAGCTGCAGTGCTCTAAGGAAACCTGTAAATCATGTTCTGTAAAAAGTACAGTGACCAGAGACATGGTTCACCTACTAAGAGTGTAGACTGCTCTTGTAGAGGACATGTGTTAGAGTCCCTGCATCCACACTGGACCGCTCACAGCCACCTGTAACTCCGGCTCCAGGGGATTCCATAAAGAAAAGTTACCAGCTCACAAAACTGGAAAACCCAAAAACATGAGTGCCTTATGTGAGACTGGTTTAGTGTCTCAGTGACTTCCAAAAGATGATGTCCTTTCTACCTATCTAGTCAGTGTCATCCTAAAGCTGGTTCCATTTCTGGTCCCAAGATGGTAGATTGCAGCATTTAGAGCCCTGCACTTTCCTTTGGGTATCTGAGAATGTTCCAGCATTCCCAGAAGCTTCCTATAATCACTGCATTTTCTATTTGGTCCACACAGCTACCTTTGACACTGTTCTACCAACAAGAACATAGAATACTCCGACTTGGGGCTAGGCTTTGGACTACGTCATCTATTCTATCCCAGCATAAGATGCAGTGGGGTCAACTTCCACAAAATCATATAGATCATCCAAAAGAAACTGGAGCCTGCAGGAAAGAGGGAAATGAAAACAGATGCTAGTACGTAGGGTTCCCATGTATATACAGCATAAGTCTGTGAAGCCTGCATGTTCAGGAGGCTAGACCCCTCACTCAACTGGTAGTAAATAAAAGAAGAATCATGGATTTCTTCCATCCTTCCAAGACAAACAGCAACGAGAACAAAAAACCAAAAATCTGAGAAATGGTTCTAGTCTGTTCTGTTCGGGGGAAAGAGCTACAGGCGTCAATATTTTAAATCTGTACTAGAAAAATTGTGTTCTAAAATTTTATAACATTGTGAAGTGGTAAAATCAAGTAACAACACATGCTATTGTAAATGTTCAGTTTCCCAGGAGAAACGTAGTGGTGTTCTTTTATGGCTAATGAAATAACTCAAAATAACTTTATCCAGAAACCTTTGCAAGTGAAGTCTTCTAGAATCTACTGGATCTTTCCTGCTATCACTTTTCTTCCTCTCGTCCATTTTTCACCCCCTGTACCTGTCAATTTCTTGTCAACTCATCACAAGCCAGGATCATCTGGGAAGAGGAACCTCAACTGAGAAAAAGTGTCCATCAGTTTAGCCTGTAGGCAAGTCAATATTGGGCATTTTCTTGACAATGATTGATGTGGGAGGGCCCAGCCAACTATAGGAAGAACCACCCCTGGGCAAGCTGTCCTGAGTAGCATAAGAAAACAAGCTGAGCAAGCCAGGGGAGCAAAGATAGTAAGTGGCATTCCTCCAAGAACTCTGCTTCAGTTCCTGGCTTGAGCTCCCGACCTGACTTCCTTCATGATGGATTAAAAGCTGTAAGAAGCCAAGTTGCTTTTGGCCATAGTGCTTATCACAGCAATAGAAAGCCAACTCAGACACTGTCCTCCATCTCTCCACTGTTGTTTGAGTGTGAAATGTTCTCCTAGGCTTAAGTGACACTTGTTTAGATGGCTGTGGAACCCTCAGGAGATGAGGTCCCACTAGAGGAAGTGGGTCACCAGGAGAGAGATTTGAGTCTTCATAGCCTGGTCCCGTTTCCTGTCCTCTCTCTGTGTCCTGACAGCAGTGTAAGCAATCACATCAGCTACTGCATTCTCTGCGGTGATGGACTGTATCCTTTCAAACTGTGAGCCAAGATAAACTTTCACTCAAGTTGCTTCTTGTCAGATGTTTGATCACAATAATGAGAAAATAAATTACTACTAATAAATTACTACCACCTCTGTGTGTGTGTTTGTCTGTCTGTCTGTCTGTTTCTGTCTCTTTCTTTCTCTGTCTCAGTGTCTCCCTGTCTCTCTCTCTCCCCCTTCTCCCTTTCCCTGTCTCTCTGTGTATCTCCCTTTGTCTATGTCTCTCACCCTTTCCCTGTCTGTCTTTGTCTCTATCTCTGTCTCTCTGTCTCTCTGTGTCTCTCTCTCTTTCTCTCTCTCTGTCTCTCTCTCTGTCTCTCTCTCTCTCTCTCTCACACACACACACATACACATACACACACACACTTTTCTGTCTTTTTCTTTCTGGTTCTTCTATTCTCTTTTTCTTCCTTCCCTAGTGGAATTTTTTTTATGTGTATTTGAATATAGTATGATGATTTTAATGACCTAAGATAGACACATTTTTTTTCAATCTTTCCCGTCTATGGATTTTGTTTTGCTTTGTTTTAAGACAGAGTCTCACTATATAGTTCTGACTGGCACGGAACTCACTATCTAGAACAGGCTGGACTTGAACTCAGAGATCTACTTGCCTTAGCCTCAAGAGTGCTGGTTTGGGGGCTGGAGAGATGGTTCTGCAGTTAAAAGCACTGGTTAGGACCTGGGTTCAATTCTTAGCAATCACATGACAGCTCACAACTGCCTGTAACTCTTGTTCCAGTGGATCCAACACCCTCATGAAGACACACGTGCACACAAAACTCTAGTAACCATAAAATGAAAATTCTAAAAAAAAAAAAGAGTGATGGTATTAAAGACCTGTACCACCAACCTGAGCTCAGTGGAATTATTTTTATATTTTTCTCTTCTCCCTATATTTCTCTTATGTTTTTCATTCATTCTCTATCTCCAAATGGGTCCCTGTAAGTGGATTCATTTAGGAGGAGGATATTAGGCATTTCTCTTCACCTGTGCCATAGAAACAAGTGTAAAACTCATACCATTGATTCGGGTCCATTGTTGGACACTGCTCCTAACTTGTGGCTTCTGAACTCGGTCAGATGACAGAATCTCCGTGTCCATTATGAAGCATCTGGTTTACTAAAATGTACTTCATTTTCTAGGAAAGGAAAGAAACTCTGGTTGGCTTGCTGGGAGCTCTGCGGACTAACTCTTATCTCCCTAATCCTCACGCCACCCTTGAGAGCCAAGAAGGCAGCTTAGTTTTCTCGGCCCCATTTCTGAGATCTGAAGGACCAGTAAGTACAGCACTTACAGTGCAATAGGATGGCCAGACCTTTAAGCCTATTGTTGTCTTTAGTTCGAGCTCATTTTTCAGCTCTGGCATTTCCTCAGAGTAGCATGAAATCTCTTTCCAAATACCTTTATCCATTAAGTATTAGCATCATAGAGAAGGGTGGTCACAAACAAGAGACAATGGCATTAAACTCAAATAAGATGTGTTAACTCTTGCTTATAAAATAAATGCATTGTGGTGTGCAGGTGGGTCTCATCCAAACATGGGCTCAAACAAAGGAAGTTCATTGCATATTCCCTAGGGACACTAATCTACCAAGAAGAAAAATTTTGATTGAAAGCATTGAAACAGCTATACATAGTTATCAAATGCCATCGTTTGAAGATTAACATAAAAGTTCTTAAAAGACGTATATGCGAATTTTGACTGCTATTTTCTAAATAAATGCATGATCACTAATGGTAAAGGAAAAAAAAAAAAAAATCTGTCTCCAAGAGAGGCGATTCAACACCTAGCACCTAATTAGGAAAAGTGAGAGCTCAATGAAGCTTCCTGATGCTCTTCTATCTAGCTCTAGGGGTTGTTCTCAGAGTGACAGATAAATGTTCTGCTTTCTTGCAGCAGAGGACTTGTGTATAATCTTGTGCATAAGCTCTCTTCAAGGTCTATTGTGGTTCTTGAATTACGGTTTATGGACGTTTATGCCAGAGGAAGGAACAGTACCAATATCCAGTCTACACACATTTGCCAAGCACTTGTCATTCGACAAATACATATGGAGAAAGAGAGAGGTCAAATAAATAAATAAATAAATGCTTAAAAAGAAAGGGAGCAAAGAAAGAAAAGGAAAATGGAAAAAAGAGTAAGTTGGGAAGGTCCAGCTCATGGCTGAGATCCTTCAGGTCTTCCAAGTGGAGCGATCTGGTAGGTCTGACTCTTTCTTGTACACTTAAAAAGAGTGGGTGCTGCAGCTATTGAGGCTCTGATGAAGCAGAGCTGTGACTACCGAATGTGAGTCGGGGACTGGATCCCGAGTATGGAGACAGAGATGCACCAGCCTAAGGGCAGAAAGAGAATCAAGTACCACTGAGGTGTCAAGAGAGGCCTGCTCAAGAAGAAGGAAAGGCACAGACACAGTGCTAACTTGAGGTTTTAATACTTTATTTACCTCTTTATATTGCTTTATATTCTCCCTCTCTCTCTCTCTCTTATGAAGATAGGGTTTCTCTCTGTAGTCTTGGCTGTCCTGAACTGTCCTGAAACTTGCTCTGTAGACCAGGCTGGCCTCAAACTCACCGAGTTCCACCTGCCTCTGCCTCCCGAGTGCTGGGATTAAAGGCGTGTGCCACCACTGCCAACTATTGTCTCATTTTTAATAATCACATATTTATTTTGGAATATGAAAAACATTAGCTAAAAACAATATTTTTTTAAGGACTGGGCATAGTGACACACACCTGTAATTCTAGTACTGGGAAGTTGAAACAGAAGGATCATGAGATCAAGGCCAGCCTGGGCTACACAGTGACCCTCTACTAAACAAAAGGAAAAGGAAGAGGGCTCAGTGGTAGAGCAGTTACCTAGGTTGCACAAGAGCTTGGGTTTGATCCCTAACAACACACACACACACACACACACACACACACTTGCGCGCATCAAATGCCAGAGGTTTTCTCAAAGGAGATAAACAACTGGCCAACATCTGAAAAAGATGCCCAGCATCCTTTGAAAAAATGCAAATCAAAATGTCAATGAGATAGCGCCTTATATCTAATGTGGGAGTCAGGGGAGGGGAGAAAAGAGAGAGGGAGGGAAGGGGGCAGAGAACTAGTCATAAGTCATGGAGGAATAGGGTATAGAGAGAGACTACCACAAGTCCTTGGAAGGATACAGAGAAATCGGAACAGGTGTTCAAACAAAAACTTGTACATGCATGCTCACAGCTCTGCTTAACAACAGTCAAAGGGTAGAAACAAACCCAGTGCCCTTTGACAAATGAATGGGGAAATAAAACGTGACATGTCATACAGCAGAATACTATCCAGATATAATTTATAAAGAACTGGTATGTACCACAACACAGGGAATCCAGGCACAAAAGACCACATATTGCATTGTATATAGTAGACAAAAAGATAAATCCCAGAGCCTGGTGGTCACCACGGGCAGTGAGGGAATGAAGAGCAGAGAGTGACTGCCATAGACCGGGTATGCATTTTCTGTTTGTGGTGACAAAATGTTCAGGAAGTAGATACGGCAGAGAGTGCCAGCGTTGTGAGCATACTGGATGCCACAGAACTGTACCTGCCCGTGGACGCCTGCAGATCTTATGTTCTGAGTGTTTCACAATAATACTAGGAGGGAGGGAGGGAGGTCAGATGGAGGGAGGGAGAGAGGAAGGGAAGGAAAAGTCAGTTGCGTCTTCTTGTCAGGTGAAAACCACAAAGTTGAGGACTGCAGTGGGCTAGAGATCAAGTTCAAAAGGCCAAAGCCAGGGAACGGAGGTGATCCCTCAATGCCAGACAATAAGCTGAAAGCTGGGAAAGTGTTGTTGGCAGAACTCGAGTTAGCAACACAGATCCACAAAGGGTCTTTTCCGTTTGGTTTGGTTTAGTTTCCGGTTATAGCAGTTGTGGGGTGTGTAGCTTGAACACAATTATTTTGGGGGAGTAGGGAGCCTCAGAGAGGAGAATAAATGTACAGAAAGACATGCAATTGGCAGAGGCCACTGATCCCTACAGACAGCAGACAGATGTGGGTGGAAGCCACCACTTTGTAAGGAGAAAGATAGCTCATGACGAGAAGCAGGAAGGAGGTGCATGAATCAGAGACCAGAGGTTCAAGGAGTTTGAGCCTGAGAGTTCTGAGACTAAAGGGGGATTTAACTGCCATCAGGTTAATTTAAACTTAACCTGCTCTCAACTCTGATGAAAAACACTTGCATATCTTTGTGAACACATGTTGCTGCTTGAGTCTCTGGTTAGTCCATCTGGAGACAAGGTACAGGCCCCTCAGGTGACTCCCAGGCACAGTCACGGCTGTGGACACATGATCTAGTCATCAGTCAGTTTATATAGACCCCTGCCTCTGGGGAGTCTATCGTTGATATAGAATAGAAGCCCCGCGACAGTGTATCTAACTATAGAAGGTAAGTCATGGGTTCTCTCAAATAGCCTAAGGCCAACTGGTTTCATCCTGGGCCACAGAACCCTCTTGACCATGACCGTCTATTGGGAATCCTATCTTAACTGTGAAGAAAGAACACATTGAGAAGCAGTAATAAAATATTATCCAGGGAGAAATTCTGTAAGCCACATAAGATGAATGCTAAGCATTTTATTTGAGTTTCTCCTTTTATTATTACAACTATCCAATGTGGTAGCTATTGATTTGTGTGCACACGTTCATGGAGGCCACAGGATGTCTGATATCTTCCTTTATTTCTTTCCACCTGATTTCCTTGATACAATGAGCTGTAGGAGTCTACCTGTCTCCACTTCCCTCCACTGGGGATGCTGGGGTACCATGCTCAGGGGACTCTGAAGCAGGGTCCTCAAGCTTGAACAACAAGCACGGTCCACACTAAGCCATCCTCCTAGCCCTGGTAACCAACACGTTTATTCCCAGTTGACAGGTGATGTATTACATTCATGAGAAGTTTACTCAAGATCACAAAGTCTGGACATGGCCCAGGCCTTGCCTGACATGAGAGCACAGCTCATTAACCACCCAGCCACATAGTGGTGTTGACATTGCATATAAAGGCAGTTCAGGCGGGAGCATCTTCAGCTCCTTCCTTTGGAAAAACTTAACTGCATCCTTCTTTTATATCAGAAAGCAAAATTGGGAGCTGGAGGCATAACTCAGTGGTAGGGCGCATGGTTAGTATACGCAAGGTCCTGGATTCAATCCTCAGGGCCTATCACCCACAGCCCCCCAAAAGCAAGACTTTGGTTATCTCACGTCAGGTGGTTTCGGCTGAAAACAGTTACATTTCTGTTATTCACCCATAATTCCTTTGTTTATAACTCATGCCATCTCAAGACTAAAAATGAAAGCACATATGACAGGGTCACTGAACACACAGGCTTGGATTCAGATTTGCTTTGGACCGGAACCCTAATTCTATGATCTTGAACCCACAAACCCTCAAACACTACCTGTAGCCCAGTGCTGACACGAGGAGAAACGTGGCGTTTACTAGAGGATAAGCCAGTATCTGGCATGTTGTTTCTGATTTTCACAAAAAGGCATTTACAAAAGGCATATTGTCATTGCTGTTGTAACTCTCGCCATCAGCAGGGGCAACATGGAGTTTCCCCAAGAGCATCATGAGGGGTGTTGTTGCCTCTTTCAGAGATTTAAAGATTCATGGGTTTCCAGGACATTCTGCACTGATGGAAATACTCTTCAGTGTACCGTCTCTAAAGTGGTAGCCATGGTTCACATGTGACAGTTGAGTGTGTGAGACTCACTTAGTTTGACTAATGACTTAAATATTTTGTTTTAGGTAAAGCTAAATCTAAGGGCTGATAAGATGGCTCAGCAGGTAAAGGAACTGGCCACCACACCTGACAACCTGCTTTCCATACCTGGGATTCACAAGGCAAGAGAAAACCAACTCCTACAAGTTGTCTCTGACCTCACACATACACTGTGGCACACACACACATACACACATACTCATGCACACACATAAATAAATAAATAAATGTAGTAAAATGTTTTAATTAAATACCCACATCAAGCTAGCGGCTTCTTTACTGTATAAAGTTATTCTAGACTGAATAATTGATTGGACCATACCTGGGCTAAAGCTGTGGTGTTGAGAAGGAACAGACAGCTTCCTCAAAGCTATCCCTAATGCACTACTGAGGTTAAAATCCTAGTGAGAGCTTCTATTTCTGGAGATTTTCCAAATCATATACACTTGACAAGCAGTATACAGCTTTCCTATTAACAAGAATATGGGAGTTACTTCAACAGTCACAGATGTATTACATTAGGATTCTTGGATTTTATGGCCAGAAGTCCAATGACAAATATCATACAAAATTATAGAGAAAACAACTTGGAAATTTTGTGATCAGATTCTTTTTAACGGAAAAGAAATTGCTAAAAGTCTGATGAGAAAATAAAATTCCCTGTGATGCAATAAATTTTAACATTTTTTAATTATAGAAACTCCTAAGGGCTACAGACTTGTCTTAGCTGGTAGAATGCTCACCCAGCCTGCAGGAAGCCCTGGGTCTGATATCCACATAGCATAAAAACAAGTGCAGTGGCCAAAACCTGTAATCTCAACACAAGGAGGCAAAGGCAAGAGAACTGGACATTCAAGGTAATTCCAGGTAACATAAGTTCAAAACCAGTCTGGACTACATGAGAACCTATCCCTTCCCCGCAAAAAATTACGTTTTTAACCTTTTTTAAATTTCCCCCAAAAGCTTTCAACATACAAAGAAGTGGTGAGAGGCAGGTGCCAAGCTGCTGGACACAGCAGCTCCACTGGGTACATGCTGGGTAGAGGTAGACGCACACTGAGGCCACTAAGGTTGGCTCCTGCGCGTAAGTGGGAATCCTTGAGAAGGAAGCATGGCCAAACCACAGCGTGACAGGAACAGAGAAAAGCTAAAAGGTACAGTTGAAAGGGAAAAGGAGGCCAGATAAAAGCTATGGGAAGAAGACACTCAGAAAAAGAAAAACAGCATGGACAAAGTAAATCCACACGGAGCCCTGACAGAGAAAGTTAAGCAGAATTACAGAAGAAAAGAAATGTAGTTTGTAAATTTCAATATTTTTTTACATGCATCAGCTGCATGATTTACAAATAAAATTACATAAAAAGCATTAGTCTCAGCCCGGCGGTGGTGGCACACGCCTTTAATCCCAGCACTGAGAAGGCAGAGGCAGGCAGATCTCTGTGAGTTCGAGGCCAGCCTGGTCTACAGAGTGAGTTCCAGGACAGCCAGAGTTACAACAGAGAAACCCTGTCTCGGGAAAGCCAAAAACAAAAAACAAAACATCAACAACAAAAAAGCTTCATTATTTATTTTTATTTATTATTATTGCTTATTGTTTATCTCCATCAATAAACTATTTTACTGTATTGTATTGTATTGTATTGTCAGGAATGTGTAATGTTCTTTGACACTATGCCGTTTGCCTGGGTTGATTTTCAGGATAGTAATCTTAGAAATACTTATTTATACTGTATTTTGTGGTATTGCTGGGATCAAACCTAAATTCTCACACATGTTAGGCAAGTTCTGCACCAGACTTCTACTCCAAACCTCTAACTTTAAAAGAAATAGGCAAGTGCAGAAAATTATATATTTACATTTATATTCATTTGAATGTATTTAATCCACAATGAACATAAAAATACATTTAAATATATAGACTCAAAGCGAACAAATTATAGTATGCTTTTATTTTTTTCAGAGACAGGGTGTGTGTGGGTGTGAGTGTTTAATCTGCTTATGGTAATTCAATAAACCATGGAAGGATACACCACAAAATTATTCTAATGGCTGTCTGTTAGAAGAGGGAAGGTAAAGAGAGAAGATAAAGAGAAACTGGATTTCTTTGGCCAGGTGAAGCAGTGGGTGACTGCACACTCAGCTCCTCGAAAGGCCCAGGCAAGAAGATTGCTTGAGCCCAGGACTTGGAGGCCACTCTGGGCAACATAAAACAATTCTGTGTCAAAGAAAATAAAACTGATATACTTCAAGCGCTGTCACTGCCCCCGCCCCCCGTGACTATCTTCCTCCCAGGGCTGCCGCTATTCGGGGTTTGCCAGAAGACAGGACTTTTAGTCTTAAAACTAGAGCTGTCTGTGGGTGGAGAGATGGCTCAGTGGTTAAGAGTACTGGCTGATCTTCTAGAGGACCTGGGTTCAATTCTCAGCACCCACAAGGCAGCTACAATTGTCTCTAACTCCTGTTACAGGGGATCCAACATCCTCACACAGACATATATGAAGGCAAAGCACTAATGTACATAAAATAAGAATAAATAAAATACATTAAAAAAACTAAAACAAAAAACTAAGGCTGTCCCTGGCAAACAGCAATGGCTGGTCAGCCTCTTCTTCCTACAGAAAATCAATCGTTATTGGATTTTTAAATATTTTTCAGACTGCCCATGGTGTTCCAAACCTCTAAATCCAGCTACTCAAGGAGTGTGGGTAGGGCTAAGGCAGAAGTGTCACAAGTCCAGGACCAGCATGAGCCACATACCAGGAGGGGAAGAAAGACGAGTACAGCCCATGATGAAAGCAAAGAGCAAAATCAGAAGAAACTGAAGGACAAAGGAAGGGAAAGAAGGTACGATTGGAGTCTGAAAGAGGAGTTCCATGCTGAAGGTCCTTGTGGTGACACTGGTTCAAGTAGACACAGTTATGGGTGCCAAATGGCAAGCATGCTAAGTAACCCTCACCAAAACTCTGTTTCTTTTGGGATTATTGTTGTGAATCAGGGTCACGCTGCGTATCAAGGCTAGCCTGGAACTTGCTATGGAGCCCAGACTCCCTTGAACTCTTGATCCTCCTGCCTCTGCCTCCCCAGTGAGAGAACTACATGCGGGCCGCTATGGCAGCCTACATTTTCTTCTGCAAAGTCTTCTCATTCTTTCTCTGGAAACAGCAAACTGAATAAATTAACCCACACAAGAGACATGCTATAGCTGACCTGTAAATTTGGGTAGAGTAGGCTCAAACTTTGGCCATAGGACCATTTATAGGCCAAGAGTTTGGTAATGTTTTGTTTCTGTAATATGGATTTTATCCTTTGCCTTTATCCCCAAGTGCTCTCTGTAGTTTTTCCTCTAGCCATTTCAGAGTTTGGGGTCTGACATTGAGGTCTCTGACCCACTTGGAGTTGATTTTTGTGCAGGGCGAGAGAGATCTAGCCTCCTGCTTGAATACGTAACTATTCCATTTTCCCGACACTATTTATTAAGAGGTTGTCTTTTCTCTAATGCGTATTGTTGATGTTGCCAAAAATCAGGTGGTTGTAGCCACATGGGTTCACATCTAGCTCTTCTGTTCTCTTCCATTGTTCCACATGTCTATTTTTCTTCCTATGACTCTGGAGTGTAACTTAAAATCTGGTATACATCTTTTTAGAATCAGGTATTACTCTTTTTGCTCAGAATTGCTTTTGACTGCCCAAGGATTTTTGTGCTTGTTTTAGGTCTGTTTTCTCTGTCTGTGAAGAATGGTGTTGGTATTCTGAAGGGGATTGCATTGGGTCTATTGGTTACTTTTGATGAAACAATACTATACTTTTCACAAATACTATTTTCACAATACTTTCTTCCAATCCAAGAACCTGGGAAACATTTTCATTTTTCTCACAGTTTTCTTTGTAGAAGAACTGTGTGTTTCCTCAATGAGGTTCATTTCAAGATGCATGCTTGCTTGCTTGTCTGTTTTTAAAACAATTTTAAGTGGAAGTGTTCCTTATTTCTTCCTCAGCATGTTTGCTATTGGCAGAGAGGAAAACTACAGAGTTTTGTGTGTTAATTTTCACTTTAATCTTATCTATGATAGATAAATATGTCATATGTAATATAGCATATTATGTAGCAATACATTCATATGATATGTCAATAAATATACAACATATATCATATTTCTTTTGTTAAGACAGGGTTTCCCTGTGAAGCCCTGACTGTCCTGGAGCTAGCTCTATAGACCAGGCTGGCTTCGAACACAGAAATCCACCTGCCTCTGCCTCCTGAGTGCACTTTGATTATGTTGTAATTGATAAAAATATGGGATTTTTGTGTTGATGGTTTTCCTTAAAAGTATGGAATACTTTGACTGAAGTTGCTTATGATATGAACTACAGGGAAACTACTCCTGGTTCTTCTGGTACCTAATTTACAGAGAATCTTTGGGGTATTTAGTCTGCATGATTTTAAGCCATAAACATCTTGATATGAACTATGGATACAAATATTTTTGGTGAGAACCTTCTTAATATTAGCACAAGGCTGGGCATGGTGGCACAAGGCCAGCCTAGTCTACATAGTGAGTTCCAGAACAGTCAGAGCTACATAGTAAGACTCTGTCTCAAAAAAAGAAACAACCTCTCCCCACCAAGAAAAGAGCATACATTCCTCTAGAATTACTCAGTGGGTTCCCAGAATCCACATCAGGTGACTTACAACTATGGTAATTCAAGCTCCTAGGGATCTGACCCCCTCTTCTGGCTTCCACAGGAAGCTGTAAACAAGGTGAACACGCACAGACATACATACACACTCACTCATAAAAATAAATCTAACCAAAAAACATAACAACTTGAAATGTATAACTATATTATAAAAATTCAACAGCAAACACAAACATGTAGAATGCCAACAATATTTTCGTGGGGAAGAAGGCCTCCTTCCTGGCATTGCTCAGACTGGTCAGGTCTAATGATGATCAAGTCAGACTGTTATGAATTCTCCTCTCCCTAAAGACGGGGCCCCAGTGCCTGAGGTGAGGGGGAAATGTGCATGCTCACCTTGAGACCATCACCACCATGCTTTATTTTTTATTTATTTATTTATTTATTTATTTATTTATTTATTTATTCATTCATTCATTCATTTATTCATTTATTTATTTATTTATTTTTCAAGGCAAGGTTTCTCTGTTGTAACTCTGGCTGTCCTGGAACTCACCCTGTAGACCAGGCTGGTCTCAAACTCACAGAGATCTGCCTGCCTCTGCCTCTCAAGTGCTGAGATTTAAGGGGTGTACCACCACCACCCTGCTTACCACCTGGCCTTATAAAGCTGTCTTTCTATTTACTACTGCCCCTTGGGCATCATCCTGGCCCACTCCAGCACATTTCTTTTCTTTCTTTCCTTTCAATGATCCCTCTTCTTAGTCTATCAGAAATCGTGTTTTTATTTAGTATTCATTACTATTTATTATCACCCAGAAAGCAGCCTACTTCTTCATGAGAGCTAGACCTGCAGAGAAATGAGGATCTGTATTTACTTAGATGATCTATGAGAGCATAAAAGGAACAATGCTTTTGAAAAATATAAATGAAAAAGACTAAACAGAAAAATGTAGGCATGGTCCCCACAAAGTGTGTGTGTGTGTGTGTGTGTGTGTGTGTGTGTGTGTGTGTGTGTACGCATGCGCACACATGTGTATTCGACAATAATGGAAGTCGACTTATGGCAGTCTATTTTGTTCATGGAGGCACAAAGTCAAGATGTCTTCATGAGGGATCCTTTCTGCTCTTATCCCTTCTTTCCAGTAAATAAGGATCATGGATATTTTCACAAATGTATCCTAAAGCTGGTACCCCAAAAAGTACCCAGATAGCATTATACTATGCAGGAGTCTGTTTTCATTTGATGCTATTGTATTTTCTTTTCTTTATAAAATTAATTCTGCCATGGCATCTGAATTTTTTTCCTTTAAAATCAATTAGCTTTTGCTAGGAAAATCTTTTCCTCTTTAATATAGAATAATGATTTTTTTTCATCTGTCAAGGGGGTTATTAATAAGTGCCACCAGTGGGGTTAGAACACTCTCTGGTGTTTGCTTAGGGGAACAAGGGGATTGTCGGAAATCCTAGCCAAACTGAACCATAATTAGAGAGAAAATGTTAGCAATTAGAACTATACATTAGGCTTTAATTTACTACCATGGAAAAGTCAAGGGTGGAATTTCTGTTCCATTTTTAGGCGCAGCCAGATGGATTGCTCATTATAGGATAATTTCCGCCAACCCTCTGTAGTTCTCAGGGTAACAGCGTGGCTGAGAGCACCTGGCAGCTCAATGGTTATGACTTCATTTTATCTCTTGTAGGAGTGGAGCATGGGGTAAGAGGCTGAGCCGTGACCAGTTTCCTACGTCGGCATTGCCATGACTAGGAATCTTTTTATATGCTGGGGTTTAGGTCAAGGGAGCAGTCTGGGAGCACAAGTGTTTTAATGTAATTTGCTTTTTTGTTTTCATTGACGTGTGTCGTACTGGTGTAGTTCAACATCTCTCGCCTTAAAGAGGTTTTCTTATTGATATTTCTGCTCTTGTTTTTTCCTAATGACCAAATGAACACTTTAAGCTGCTGTTTCTTTTTAAAGAAGATCTTCTCAAATCAAAATAATGCAGTTGCAATCTAATGCCAGTAAAAAGGCTCCTGTGTCTATTAAGTGATGGAGTTTTAAAATATGGATTATAGCTTGTTATTTCTTCTATTTATTTCACAATCAAATGTGATTCCTTTCTTAAGTGTCCTAACCAATTTTTCTTTCATAAAATGGATTCAGGGCCAAAACGTTAATCACTTGAAAATAAATGTATTTATTTTATGATACACAAAGTTTTCACATTTAAAAGTTCCGGTTACTTTAAATTATAACAAATCAAAAGTCAGTCACTGTTTCCTTCATGTATGAAAACACAGTCGCTGTCACGATTAGTTCTTACATCATGTTATAGTTTTTCATGGTATTGGCCATTGAACCTGGGACCTGCTGCACGCTGCCAAGCACAGCACCACTGAGTCATTCATTTTTGACTTTTTATTTGGAGACAAGTTGTCACTAAGTTCTCCAGACTAGCCTTGGAACTTACCTTCTAGCCCAGGGAGACCTGGAGCTTTCAACCTCTCTGCCTCTCCTCAAGTACGTTAAAGGCTGCTGTCCCGTGCCACCGTTCCTGGCACTCTTTTCATTGTGAAAAATACAAGTACCATAAAGTTGACTAGTTTAGCTATTCTTTCACATAGAGTCCCCACGGTCCAGTTGGCTTACAGAAGTGCCCTGTGTAAGAAGAATCATGCAACTTGCTTTGACAACATGTGTACTAAAATCGAAGCTACATAGATAACATTAGCATGGCCCCTGCAAAAGAATGACATACAAATTTGGCAAGGATTGCTACTTATTAGTAAGTTTATTCATTTATTTTACTTTTTGACTATGTGTATGCGTGTGTGCAGGGTCTCATGCAGCCCAGTCTGGCTCTAACCCATTATGTCGCCAAAGCTCCTCATCCTCCTGCCTCTGTCCTCAGCGTGCTGGAATTCAGTGTGTGCCACCATCTATCAGAAGAGGGGGAGGCTTCTGTCCTGACTTACTTCACTTACTGTCAGAAAGGCTCGTCTATGCTGTCAGGCTAGCCTTTATTTTTCAAACTGAATATTTTCTATTGTATTCCACAAAGCAATTTTTATTTTAAGCACACTGAACATATTTCATAAGCTGTACCTCCATACTCACGTTTGTTTGGCTTCTACTTCTGCAGTTGTATCTGTGTATGACACCCCCAAAGCTGATAAGGTGGGCTCTTTTGCCTCATGATGAGTCTACCACATCACGAGACACTAAACAGACAAAGGAAAACATCTAGTCTTTCCATGAAAGACTCAGAGACAAGGCGTGCAAAACAAATTTGAGTCACGACATGGAAAAAAAAAACATCTAATCATATTTTTGGGTTAAGTTTTGTTTTGTTTTGTTCTGTTCTGTTCTGTTTGTTCTGTTCTGTTTGAGACAGGGTTTCTCTGTGTAACCCTGGCTGTCCTGGAACTCGTTTCGTAGACCAGGCTGCCCTCTGCCTCCCAAGTGCTGGGATCAAAGGCATGTGCCTCTACACCAGGCCAGCAGATGCTCTTAGCCATTGAGCCATTCATCTCTCCAGGCCTACTTACAGTGTTTTTATTCTTTTTAGGTTTTGTAAACATTGCCTGCTCCAGGAAGGTTAATTCTGAAAGTAGTCAGATACACTGTCTCCAATGCACAAGTACTCAGCTGCACACGTTTATTCTGACAATTTACAATTAATTATGAACCACTGATTTTGCTTGGGGTGTGGTTTATCTCCCGTTTCAGTGACCTTATATATTTGTGTGTGTAAACAATATATTCCAAATAACCAGTGACTATACAAGGATTATAAAGACAAGGAAATAGAATTTGAAGACTTTCAACTCACCAAGTAAATCTTTATTTACTCAGAATTTTTATATCTAGTGAAAATTTTTGACTGCAGAAACATTCAAAAGTTCTTAGCCTCTAGCTGGAAGGCAGAGGCAGGTGGATCTCTGTGAATTCAAGCCCAGCCTGGTCTACAGAGTGAGTTCCAGGACAGCCAGAGTTACAACAGAGAAACCCTGTCTCAAAACAAAACAGAACAAAACAAAAGCAACAACAACAAAAAAGTTCTTAGCCTCAATTCGGAAGGGGGAAAAAAAAGATACAGAATTTATTGTAAAATGGGGTGGATTTTTACAAATTTCTATCAAACTTATTGAAGACATTTTCTATTATTGTAGGTTACTCCATGTAACAGGAAAAGTTTAAAATTAATATTAATTAAGAGTTCTTGATCAACAAAGGGAAAATAGATTAATAAATCTGATCATGTTATCTATTGAATAGGAAGATGTGAAATGTGAAGATGAATTTTGATCAAGTCATTGATAAATCTCTACAAGTTACACCTTCAGCTCAACAGCACCCTGTAATATTGTTGTTTTTGTGAGAGCAGACAGATATACAACTCCAATATTTTATCCTCTTCTCTAAACATGCATTACAAAGGCCAGGAATGTCACTCAGCTGATAGAGCCCTTGGCTGGAATTCACGAAGCCCTGGGTTCAATCCCCTGCATAGAATCAGGCACAGTGGCACACACGCAAAATCTAAGTACTCTGGAGGTCCAGGCAGGAGGATTAGAAATGCAGCTACAGGGCAAGTCTAAGGCCAACCTGCATGATTAAAGACCCTGTCCCAGAAATGTTAAAAAAAAAAAAAGTGGCTGGAGAGCTGGCTCAGAGGTTAAGAGTGTTTGCTAACTGCTTTCTACAGGACCTGGGTTCCCTTCCCAGCACCCACATTGTGACCTCCTGTCATTCCTGCTCCAGGAGATGATGCCCTGTGGCCTCAATAGGCACCAGGCATATGCATAGTACACATAAACTCATGCGGGCACACGAATACACACTTAATAAAAATAAATAAATCTTTTCAAAATTAAAAGCCATTAAGTGTTCTTAAATTATTTTTCATTCTGTTTTACAATCTCAACTTATTTATAATAATTTTTCATTATTTAAACAACTAAGAATATGGAGTTCAATAAAAAATATCCAGTGTCCACATCTCTTTTCTAGGTATTATTAACTTAATTTCCTGGATCTCACAGACAATTTTGGTATGTAAAACAAAGGAATTGTTTTCTCTAAATATCTGCTCCAAACATCAAAGTTTCTCTACTGAAGCAAAGAAATAAATTATGTTATCTGACATGTTATCTGACAGGGTTTTCTGCTTGGCCCGTTACAGAGATAGTAGTCTCTCTTTCTCTCTTCCTCCTGCTTAAATAATCAAGTTTATGGCTTTGGAATAGATTGCCAATTCTTACAAAATGATTAAAGACAATTATCAACTAATATTAGTTTTTATGCACATTAGATACTTTTTGAATCACCATGACAGAATATTCAACAGAAGCAGCCTAAAGAAGGCAGGCTTCAGGGGGTCAGAGATGGCCAAGAGTTTAAGAGCACTGGCTGCTCTCCCTGAGGGCCCAGGGTTCAGTTCCCAACACCCACATAGCGTCTCACAACTGTCTGTAATTACTGTTCTAGGAGATCTGGCACCCTCACACAGACAGACATGCAGACAAAACACCAATGTACATAAAATAAAAATAAAAATTTTTTTTTTTTTTTTTAAAAAAAAGGAGGCAAGCTTCTGGCTCACAGTTCTAGGGGGAACAGTCCATCTTGGTGGGGAAGGCACGTGGCTGGCAAGGGTCTCTGGAAGCCAGAGTGTGAAGTGACTAGAATTCTTATTCTCTGAAACATCGGGATGCAGGGAGCTTCACTGGGCCCTGATATCACCATAGTGACCAACATCCTCCATGTAGACTCACATTCTAAAAGTTCCATAACCTCTCAAAAAGGCACCGCCAACTGTGAACCAAGTGTTCAAACTCATGAACCCATGCAGACATTTCACATTTAAACCAGAAGTGCATACTACCTGAAATTACAAATGATGAGTGGCCCCATCGTAAACCAGGTGCAGCCGTACTGCTTCAAGATCCCATTCCTCAGAGACTGTGATCTGAAGTGGGTGTTGGAGAATTGACTTAGCAGTTAACTGTACTTGGGGAAGACAACCATCAGTAACTCCAGTTCAAAGGGCTCAGACACCCTTTTCTGGCCTCCACAGGTACCAGGCATGCACATGGTACACATACATACATGCAAGTAAAACATTCATGCACATAAAATAATTTTTAATAATAATTTTTCTTTAAAATGGTTTAAAATTTAAGCTGGGCAGTGGTGGCACATGCCTTTAATCCTAACACTTTGCAGGCAGAAGCAGGCAGACCTCTGAGTTCAAGGCCAGACTGGTCTACAGAGTGAGTTCCAGGTCAGCCAGAAAACACAAAAAAAACCCTGTCTAGAAAAATAAATAGATAAATAAATAAATAAATAAAACGATCTAGCATTTATTGAGTTCAATCTTAGGTAACATTTCCACAACACTAACATACGATTTCAAAAATCATGTCTTGATGGGATAGAGGTGTAGCTAAAGAGCAGAGTGTTTCATCTAGCGCGTATGAGCTCTGGATTTTTAATCCCCAAAAACCAAAATGAAAAAGAAATAGAATAAAACGTGTGTGTGTTTGTGTGTGTGTGTGTGTGTGTGTGTGTGTGTGTATGAGAGAGAGAGGGAGAGAGAGAGAGAGAGAGACCGGGACTAAGCCCAAGGCCTCTGCAGCTCTTCTGAGAAGTCACACTCAACTTTGGTGTGCACTACTATTCTATTCTTTTAGTTTGCTTTCGTTTGTTTTGTTTATCTGTTTACGGCAGGGTTTCTCTGTTGTAACTCTGGCTGTCCTGGAACTTACTCTGTAGACCAGGCTGGCCTCGAACTCAGAGTTCTGCCTGCCTTTGCCTCCCGAAGAGAGGACACACACTCTCTCTCTCTCTCTCTCTCTCTCACACACACACACACACACACACACACACACACACACACACCAGGCAAGTTCTAAGCTACAATTCACAGCCTTGTTTCAGGGGAGAGGGGTTGGTGTTTTGTTTGTTTGTTTGCTTTCTTTCTTTCTTCGTCTCTTAAAACAAGTTCTTTTTAATTTTTAGATCTATTTATTTTATTTCAGTCTGTATGTTTGTATGTGTATCACATGCATGCCCTAGTGCCCACAGTGGTCAGAAGAGGAGGCTAGATCTCTGGAACCGTAATTGCAGATGGTTATGAGCCACCATGTGGGTACTGGGAACCAAACCCAGATCCTCTGCAAGAACAGCACATGAAATTAACCCCTGAGTCATTTCTCCATTGTTTGTTTTGTTTTGTTTTGTTTTTACAGGACCTTACTAAGTTACCCAGGCTGACCTTGAACTTATGATCCCCCCACCTCAGGCCTCTGTGAAGCTAAGAGTACAGATGTGTGCCTCTGTGCCTACTCTTTTGAAAAGAACCTAAGTGTGTGTGTGTTTGTGTCTCTGTGTGTGTGTGGTGTGGGTGTGTGTGTGTGTGTGTGTGTGTGAGTGTGTGTGTGTGTGTGTGTTTAGTGCCCAATTGTCCCACTATGATTTATGTTTCAATGAACTAAGTGTTTCAGGTCTTTGTAATGTAGAAGACTACCTTGCCTAGAGCGCACAAAGTCCCTGTATCCCTTCCCCCACACTTCATGATGCACATGCCTGTAATCACAGCACACTGGAAGTGGAGACAAGAAAACCACAAGTTCAAAGTCGTCCTCGACTATATAGCAAGTTTGAGGCTAGCCTGGGCTACATAAACACCTATCTCAAAGAAGAAAAGAAAATACTCCTTCCAAATCAGCTGCTCAGAATAGTGCCTTGTTACTGAGCCCTTCATCTGGACATGTTGGGAAAAGACTTCTGAAGTGCTCACTGGCCAGGCTATGAAGCAAAATGACCAAAATAGGAAATTTCAGGCTACTTGAGAACTATCAGTGTCTGCCTTTTGGGGGCTTTTTGAATTCACTTTTTAGTTGTTGCTAAAAGCCAGTACTGCAATCCCAAGCCTGGACTGTGAACTTTGGGTATATTTTCAGGAGGGCTTCCATTTTCGTCTCTAATAGCCCAGACACAAACAGACTCTATCGGTTCCCCTGGGCATTAGTGAACTGGCACACAGTCCAGTATTTGTGCAGAATCTCCACTGGCCACACAGAACTGACATCCTGCCAACATATTGACCTAAGTTTGAATATGCAAAGGTTTATCTTAGCAATCTGGGCACTTAGGAAATTGTCCCCAAAAGGAAGTCTGTCCTTTGTGAGAAGAGATGCTGCCTCAAAACCTAGTCTTATCAAAGTTTTCACTTAGAACAGCTCTCATTATACTTTATACAAGAAGCAAAAATGTATCCAGGCTTGGTGATCAATACTATAATCCAAGCTCTCAAAAAGCAGAAACAAGAAGATCAGTAGGGCTTGTTGCCTACTGGAATCCAGGTTCACCAAGAGACCCTGTCTCGAAGGTATAAGGTGGCATATGATAGGGCAGAACACCCAACATCCTCCTCTGGCCTCAGCACGTGCACACAATGGGCACATGTCAGTACACACACAGCATGAGTATCACACACACACACACACACACACACACCACACACACACACACACACACACACACACACACACACACACACACACCACACACACACACAGCATGAGCATCACACACACACACACAGCATGAGCATCACACACACACACACACACACACACACACCACACACACACACACACACACACACACACACAGCATGAGCATCACACACACACACACACACACACACACACACAGCATGAGCATCACACACACACAGTGACACAGAAAAGAAGCATCAGACATGTTCACAAGAGAAATCTCTGTGTGAGGAGGGAGCTTGTGAGCAGGTCAGTGTGTGCTGAGGTAAGTCTAGGATTAACCTTTAGGCCAAATGGACCAGAACCTGCTTATTAGCTATCAAAGCCTTATGAAAAGCAACACTTTTCCTGAGTGTAGTGGTGCATGGTGCACACCTGTAATCCCAGAACTCAGGAGACTAAGGCAGGAGGATGCTGAGTTGTAGACCAGCTTAAGATAACATAGCAAAATCTTGCTTCAGGAGGGAAGGAAGGAAGGAAGGAAGGAAGGAAGGAAGGAAGGAAGGAAGGAAGGAAGGAAGGAAGAAAGGCATAATTGTGTGAGTTAATTCCCTATATAAATTTAGATTGGACTGTCAAGATGGCTTAGTAGGTGAAAGAAAGTATCTGCCATGAATTAAGTGCCAGGAATGCATCGTGGAAGGAAAGAACCAAGTTCTGAAAGTTATCCTCTTATCTCCACACAGGTGCCATGGCCCTTGAGCACCTGTTCTCTCACACCACACACACACACACACACACACACACACACACACACTACTAACCAATAAAATTACAAATTTAAAAACAGGTTCAACATGGAAGGCCAGGTCCCATTGACCCTTTGTGATGTTGTTGTCTGAGGAACCCAGACTGGTCCAGGTGGGATCCAGGAACTCTGAGAACTCGGTTGGAACCAGTGTCCTAACGGATTCCCCACAAACTCTTCTGCTGTCCATGCTTTAACTTAGTCGTAGACTCTGCAGCACCTAGAACAATGCTCAGTAACACGGTAAGTATTGAGTTAAATAAATGTATGTTGGATTAATCAATGAACAATTAAGCTAATAAAACCTTAGCTGAAGCAAATTCTCCCCACTGGATTTAATCACCTGCAAAGCACTCAGATGGTCCACAGCATATGTAGAGGTGGTGGCCAAACAAACATAACATCTCAGATTCCAGTGGGCCTCCCCTGAGTGGGGGTGCTGCCCAAGGCCGTTTCTCAAATGTCACAGATGCCTGTTTGCTATGTTAATGTGACACTTCTAATGTTTTATTAGGTGTAAAGAGTAGAGAGAGCAACTCCATCATCAGTCTTTCCATAGTGTATTATATAGAATCATTCACTTGTCAAATATTGAGTTACATCGCTAAAGAGCATTCTCAGCGCCAGTCCCTGGGGAAACTAAAGATGAGTGACTTCTCCCCAGAGTTCACCATCTAATGGGGGAAAACAAACACATGGGGGAAAATATGGTAAATATCATCTTAGGAGTACACTGGATAAATACAAAGTGCAATGGTAGGCTAGAGAGCTTGGTTTGTACTTAAAAGTACAAATGGTGAGTTAGGAGCAGGAAGGAGGAAGAAGCAACATGTACCTTTGCCTAGAAGTTTCAAGGGAAGCTTCCCAGGAGTGGCTTCTGCGGTGATTATTGAAGAATGAATAGAGTTTGTGCTCAGTTGTTAAAGGGTGAGAAGCATCTATATCAGTGTTTCTCAACCTGTGGGCCATGACCCCTTTCAAAGGGGTCGCCTAAGACCATCAGCATATCAGATATTTACATTACAATTCATAACAGTAGCAAAATTACAGTTATGAAGTAGCAATGGAAATAATTTTATGGCTGGGGGGTCACCACAAATATGAGGAACTGTATTAAAGGATCTCAGCATTAGGAAGGTTGGTAACTACTGATCTAAACGGAAAGCCTAGCTTTTGCAAGTTTACTGTGTTTGAAAACCAGTAGGAGTTGAGTGGAAATTATTATACAGTTTCTTAAGCTGTGGATCTCAACACTGAATGTGCATGTGAAAGATAACAAAAAAACTTGGCTTCTGGACGAGCAATGAGCAAAAATTAATTCAAGAATAGATGCGTGCTGTGTCCGTGGTGTTTTCTACAGGGCTCACCCCCGCTGCATCACATGACTTCACTGCAGCCTGGACTCTGAACACACAACATACGTACCTCACACCATGCATGGTATCATGCCATGAATGCAGCCTCATGCACTTCGGCTCAGATTCAAGACTAGTATATTTCATGAACTGCGCTGTTTCTACTGCACATCTTCTGCTCTTGTAGAAACACAAGGGTTTGTGAAAGCATGGTGACACATGCCTGTAATCCCAGCATTAGGGAGGCCGAGGCAGAAGAAAACATATAAACATACACAAACACACACACACACACACATACTTATTGAAAACAAAGACTTCCTTTTTCCTACTGTCATCCCCAGCACTTTGGATTGCAATGTGTTAGAATGTTTGGTTTTTAAGACATTTTATTAATTTTTATCATGTATATGTGTATTTTGTGCACATAGTTGCAGGTGCCTGTGGAGTTCAGAGGCATTAGATTCTCTGGAGTTGTAGTTGAAAACAACTGTGGGCCACCCAATTGGATTCTAGGAACCCAATCTGGATCCTCTCTGCAGGAGTAGTACACATTCCTAACTGCTGAGCCAACCCTCCAGGCCCTGTTTGATTCTTAAAAATTGCTGTTTTAGTTACTGGCTCATTTACTCTTGAGTTACTCCATTTTTAAGAGATGGGACCAGGGAGGTGGCTCAGCAGTTAAAGGCACATACAGCCAAGCCTGTTAGCCTGAATTCAGTCTCTAGGACCCACATAATGGAAGAAGAGTATACTAGTTCCTGCAAATTGTCCTCTGACCTCCACACATGTACCATGGTGTGTGTGTACATGCACACATGCATACACATAAATAAATAAAAATGCAATTTGGGGGCTGGAAAGATACCTAAAAAGGTGAAGAGCACTGGCTGCTTTTTCAGAGGGTTTGGTTCTCAGCATCTACATGGAAGCTAGCAACTATCTATAACTCCAGTCCTAAAGGACCCAACTCCTTCTTCTGGACTTTGAGGGTACTGCACACAAATGTCACACAGATAAACATGCAGGCAAAACACTCATATACATATAAAAAAAAAAAACTTAGCCAGGTGGTGGTAGCACACGCCTTTAATCCCAGCACTTGGAAGACAGAGGCAGGAGGATCTCTGTGTTTGAGGCTAGCCTGTTCTACAGATCGAATTCCAGAACAGCCAGGGAGAAACCCTGCTTTGAAAAATCTAAAAATAAATAAATAAATTTTAATTGTGAAATGAATTTTGGCTTGGGATCTAGACAGAATTTCCAACAATTCCAAAACTGAATTTCCACAATTTCCAAAACTGGGTCTAAACACACTTCCACCATTTTGTACTACATATTTGTGCAAAGCAACAGCCTCAACATTAACCATAAAATCAAGATATAATCAACTCTGAAAACACTGAAGATGATCCATGTCCTGCAATATCAAATATACAACCAAACTTATCTGTGTATTAGTCAGACAAGGTCTGTAGCCCAGGCTAGCCGTGAACTCACTATTATTGGGAATGATCATGAATTTCTAGCTCATGGTCTCTGCCTCCAGAATGCTGAGATTACAGGGGTGTGCCACCACAGTCAGTTTATTCAGTGCTGGGAATGAAACCTGAAGCTAAACTAGTCTAGTACTCGGCCAGCACAAGTTTCATTCTTACATAGAAATAAATGAGCACATGAGTATCATTAGCTATGTTTACGTAATTATAGGAATATATATATATATGTCTTATATACACACACTTTATAAGAGGCACATAAACTGAACTCTTTCTCATGTAAATATCAAAGTGTAAGCCCCTGGAGTCTGGTGAGGACCAAACTCATCTGCAACTCAACCTATTCTCACTTTCTGCTCAGCTAATTCCCAAATATGAATTTTGTCTGCATAGTCCAAAAGAGCGTTACACCCACCTTCTAAGCCACAGCACCAAGAAAAAAAAGTAGAAGGGGGGGGACATCTTTTAATTTTCCTTCTTGGAAGTTGTACATGTCAATCCTTTTATATCCCATTGCCTACAATCTTGCTGTGTGGACACGTGCAACTGTTAGGTAGATGGGGATATTTTTCCCCTGGCTAATTTTGTATCCAGATAAAAATTTGGGACTATGACAAGGGATTTCTTCATTGAAGACTACTAAAAAGATCCCAAGAGCAAACTAAGAAAAGGTTGCAAATCCTCATTTATAGCTCATGAAGATCTTTTTGTTAGTCAGTTAAGGCCAGATAGACAGCACAGACACAGGTGACTGCCCCTGCCTTAACCAGCACTGTCCTGAAGGCTAACTCCGTCACAGACTCAGACACTGCCTCTGCCTTCGAGGAGTTTATTCAGTGATTATCAAGTCCACCCTGAATAAATGAATTCAAGGTAGTACTTAATACATTTTACACAGTTAAAAATTTTTTCTTAATTTCATGTGCATTGGTGTTTTGTCTGCATTTATGTTTGTGTGAAGGTGTTGGATCCCCTGGAACTGGAGTTACAGTTGTAAGCTGCCATGTGGGTGCTGGGAATTGAACCCGGGTCCTCTGGAAGAGCATCCAGTGCTCTCCACTGCTGAGCCATCTCTCCAGCCCCTACACAGGTTTTTACATGGTGATTCATGTGGTAGGGAGTAGGTTATGTGCACAGATATTCTTCAGCTACAAGGAAACCTAACTTCTAGAATAGCAGTTCTCAATCTGTGGGTCACAACCCCTTTGGGGGTAGAACTACCTTTTCACAGGGTCACCTAAGACCATCTGCATATCAGATATTTACATTACAGTTCATATTAGTAGCAAAATTACAGTTATGAAGTAGCAACAAAAGTAATTTAATGGTTGGTGGGTCACCACAACATGAGGAACTATATTAAAAGGTCAAAGCATTAGGAAGGTTGAGAAACACTGTTCTAGAATGTTCTTCTACAAGATCTTTCATGGCTGGGTATTCTGCATCCTTATACTTAAAAAAAAAAAAAAGGTCTCAAACGTTAGTTCCTGATGAAGCTACATCTAAAATATAGGATTCTTTCTAGAAACTCCATTTCTTGTGGGTCAGGACCTTGACTGTCTTATTTCTCACTGTGTGCTAACAGCCAACACTCTACCAATTCAAAATCTGGAGAACAGTGCCAGGAGCAAGGCCAACATGTGTGTTGAATGAATGAATAAAAATATATGAATGAGCCAGGCGGTGGTGGCTCATGCCTTTAATTCCAGCACTCAGGAGGCAAAGGCAGGCAGATCACTGTGAGTTTGAGGTCATCCTGGTCTACAGAGTGAGTTCAGTTCCAGGACAGCTGGAGTTACAACAGAGAAACCATGTCTTGGCAAAAAAAAAAAAAAAAAAGAATGTATGAATGAAGGAGTCACCATAGAGGAAGGCCCATTGCAGATGAAGGACTACAGGATATTGTTTCTCATTCCAACTAGCTTTTCAACGATAATCCTTTTCATCCATCTAGGTCACATGCCTCTTCTAGAACTCTGGGAAGCAGACACACATTCACACCACCCCACCACCCACCACCCACCACCCACCACCCCACCAGCAGACCTCCACATCTTCCCCTGAATCAACCAAACAGTAGTGCTACCCTCTGGCAGGCTGCTGCCTATAAGCCACTGCTCTCTCCTTGTCCCTCAAAACCAAGGCTCTCACATAGGATGGCATTGAGATGCTCTCCTTCCTCTCGCATCCACTCCCCATCTGTAAGAGCTGGGTAGTGAGTGACTCTAGCCTTCATCACTCCAAACACCCACCACTGGTACACCCAGCTCCAATCCTGTTAGACTTCTTGAGTATTAGGCTCTTCCCTTGATCTGAAGTCATGCGCTCCTTGGTCCCTTCCTTTCCTTCTACTGTTTTGCTCAGCCCCCGTTATGTATGACAGCGTTACCCAAGTTGGGACATTCTTCAGTTTCACTATATTCCACACCAGTAATCTTACCGTGCTTTTAGCAGCCACCAGTATTTTGTAGATCATATACATCTCTAGTGCACAAGTTTCATTCATTCAAACGTGTGTGTGTTCCTTTCTTGTTCCGGAGACTTAGAATAGTGGTACCTGACATGTGGCAAGCATTCATTAATATTTAAGACAGAGTCTCTCTGTGAAGTTCTGGTTAGCTCGAATTCTCTATATCAGGCTTCAATTGCAGAAATCCTTCTGTCTGTCGTGCTAAGATTAAAGGCTACCCAAATGACATTTTTCTCACTGATGGAACATTAGTCCCTCAAAGTGCAGTTTGTCTTATTCCTTGCTGTATCCAGGGATATTAAAGTTACTGAGGAGGGTGTGGGGGCCATTTATATAGGTCACATTTGTTTATGAACTCTCAAAGACATTTACTTAACAATACTTAATGTGGAGTTGGTGAGACGGTAAGTGGGTGTCCTAGTTAGGGTCACTACTGCTGTGACAAACGCCATGCCAAAGCAAGTTGGGGAGGAAAGGGTTTATTTGACTTACACTTCCACATCACTGTTTATCATTGAAGTCAGGACAGGAACTCAAACAGGCCAGGAACCTGGAGGCAGGAGCGGATGCAGACACCATATAGGAGTGCTGCTTATTCTCCCCACGACTTGCTCAGCCTGCTTTCTTATGGAACCTAGGACCACCAACCCAGGGATGGCCCCACCCCGATGACCCTTCCCCATCAATCACTAATTAAGAAAATGCTCTACAGGCCTGCCTACAGACTGATCTCATGAAGGCATTTGCTTAATTGAGATTCTGTCCTCTCAGATGACTCTAGCTTGTGTCAAGTTGACATAAAACTATTCATCACACTGGGTAAAGACACTTGTTGCCAAGCTGGGCATCTGAGTTCCCAGAATCCACATGGTTACCACATGGTAAAAGGAAAGAACTGACTCCTGAAAGTAGTTGTCCTGTGACTTCCACATGTGTGTCATAGCACACTCAAACACACACACACACACACACACACACACACACACACACACACACAAATTATTAGTGTAGTAAAAATTAATTAAAATACTTCTTTTGTTCTAGAAACATCATTTACTTCTTTTGCGAATTGGCATTCATTTCCTCTTGCTCTCTGTAGCAATCATGTATGTCAGTCTACACTCTTTCAAACCTGAGCCCTTTCAGCCTAAGAGTTGACTAACAAGCACGTCACCATTTCCCATTGAGATCAGGATGCAACCACTCACAAAAACCGTTCGGCAAAAAATTCTAACTTTAGGACATATGTGTTGCGTTGTTGGGTTAGAAAGGAAATGTTGGAATTTACTTGATTCTGCAAAGTCATCAGTCCACAAAATGGGCAAAAGGAGAGATTTCTCATTTGTTCACCAACCTGTAATTTAATGGGTGGAATTCAGGGTTGTTTTTTTTATAATTATTGCAAATTGAATATTTGAACAATTTTAAGTGAGCTCTTAAATGAATGAAAAAAAAATACACATCACTCCCTTTCTGCTAGAACTACAGTTGATGATAGAATAAAACCCAACTATTCAACTAATTCGGTTTTCTCAAACACACACACACACACACACACACACACACACACACAGTGCCACCCAGTCAGATGCTTTAACAGGCACGTTAATTTCCACTCACAGCTGCAGCAATTAGAAAGTGTACTTAATGGAGTGTCATGTTAATTGTTTTCAGAGTTAACCAATTTCTCCATTTAATTGCCAATTGATTAACCTATTGAAATGTTAAGTGACTCAGTTTCCTTCCAGAGTAAACAACAGCAGCTTATGGAAGCTTCCCCCAGCCAAAGGCAAGGCTCACTGGCGTTGGGTCTGTGTGCCTCTGAGTTTTTAATTAGATGAGGTAATGTTACATGCATTTGTCTTCAGGGAAGGTTATCAGTGCTGCAGCTGACCTGCAGACGCAAGGTTGAGGTGCTGCAGCTGACCTGCAGACGCAAGGTTGAGGTGCTGCAGCTGACCTGCAGACGCAAGGTTGAGTCGTGCAGCTTTAATAGAAACGGTTTTCAGCGATGACTGGGGTACTTGATCGCATTGTGATGGTAATTAACTCAGACTGCTTCCCCAATGGATGGGGGGAGTCTATCTTTCTGGTGGCACTAAGTATGCAAAGAGATGCTTCCTCCATCATATATATGCATTATTAAGCACTCATTGGATGCAAATAAGGATGCAAATGGTTGAGAATTTCTGTAGACTGATACCACACTGCCGTGGTACCATTACATAAATACGGCACCCTTTACCTGCGGCACACTCTAGCTGTGGCACACTCTACTAGCTAGCTAGCTAGCTCCTTTTTTGTAGAATTTTGCACCTTTATTATCATGGTATGTGATTCCGGGTCAGGTCTGCAGCTAGAAAGTAAACATTTGCATGTGTGTGTATTTTTCCTAGTGTAAGCGCCGTGAGCCACACCAGGTATAGAAAGTCAGACAGTCAGAGATTTGGACCCGGGATGCTTCCATGTTCCACTTAAACATCTGTGTTTTAGTGACCAAATCCATTTCGGGTCCTCGTGGTGAGCTATTAACTCAGCCTTTCATCTCTCCACACTGTTTTCTGACTCTGAGTGCATGGTGCTTGCCTGGCCGTCTTTACTGTACTGCACTATTGTTTAATTACCAGGCAATAGCCACAACTGAGCCAGCATTATCATCCTTGAGGGTGTTGGGAGCAGGCAACTGAGACAACATGACTACAAACCTATGTTGTGTTCAATAGTGCTTTAGAGGATTTCTCTCTTCATAGTTCGGGCTCATTCATGTTTGATTCAGCACGTTTGTTCTTTAAAAAAGGCATAGCTTAGAAGAGTTTCAGAGCGGGTTAATAATTCAGCTGAAAATGGCTGCTCACATTGTAAAAGTGTGTTCCTGCAGATGCTTGGGGCTTTCTTCAGTTTTGCTGCTCTGCAGCTTCGGCCCAGTTGGTAAACAGCTTAAGCCCAGACATCTTTTCATTCTCTGAGCAGCGGATTGAAGTAAAAATGCATATAAGTGGCGACTGACTGGCGCTGGCCTAACAATAGCCTGTAACATTATGCAAGGGTATTTACATAGGAATAAGGCCTCACTAGAGGAGATGGGGCAATTAATGGTGTGGGCCACACATATAAGGCAAGTTTGTCCAATCCTTTCCTCCGTAAAGATCTTTTGTAAAGTGCTACAGAAACTCATGAAGACCCCAAAGAGATTAAGGGTGGGACTTTGAAAATATATGTATACAAATATATTTAACATTTTAATAAGCTAAATGACATTACATAAATGCACAAAAAAAGATGAATTTTGTTGTTTGTTGGCCATCTTGGATGGTTTCTTCAACCCTGCAACAGACGGAGCGTGCTTTCAATTCTCTCTTCATTTGTGTGTATGTGTGTGTGCGTGTGCTTGTGCGTGTGCGTGTGTGTGTGTGTGTATGTGTGTGTGGGGGGGGTGTAGTGTGTACTGAATTTTTTAAAAAATCACTCTGAAATAGACAAGCCCCTTAGTTACCATCTTTCTTCATATGTTTGAAACCTCAAGCATCAATCTTTAAGATATTTTAAAAGTGCCACACTACTTGTTTCAAGTATTGATAAGTATTGGTAAGAAAAATTGTCCAGTGTCCAGGCGTAAGGGAACTCACAGGATCCTCAGCTGAGTCTTGGCAGGTGGAAGGCTTAGACAATGAACAGAACAGCCGCCCAAATAGGGAGGGGCCCGAAAAAAAGCCATTAGGGAGTGTCACCGGGGTGCGTGAAAACAATACAAACTTAGCCCTTTAAAGAGTATAGTTTTAAGAGGATATTTTGTCAGTCAAGATAGAAATGAAAACATCAAATACTATTTTCACCCCAATACGTCCCAATACTATTGTCGCTGAGTGTGGGGGAGGGGAGTGGGAAGTCCATCCTAGTCTACCCCCTCCTCTGGATTACCAAACCCAACAGAAAAAGCAAATCTGTGGTGAACCTTTCTGGCGCTGTCCTTATCAGGAGCTAACCATCTGCTTCTGCTCTTGGTCAGGTAGCATGACTGCTTCCCTATTCCTGGTCAGAATACTTATCAATACTTATCAATACAATATCATCAGCATTTCAAAGATCAGAGTCAGAAAGGTGTCCCTCTTCGGGGAAGCCAAGTCCTCCCTGTCTCAGCGTCCCTCTCTGTCTTAAACCAGGCATTTCACCCTCTTCCTCTTTCTTTCTCGGTGTTTTAGGCTCTTGCAAAGGACGTTCGTTGCCTACAAAAGCAGAGCCGGCGGAGGACTGCTTGTCCTGGTTAGTTGGAACCTGTTCTCCCAAAATTATTTTTCCATCCCAATTTTTGTGCTTGTGGTTGGTTCATAAAATACATACATACCTGTATGGGATGAGAAAAACGAAATCCTGGTGTGCTAACCCGTAAGCTTTGGGCGCCCCTCTGTATCTGGCAGAGGGAGAAAGTGATTTCAGCTGTAGCCCTGTCAGGCAGGCAGAAATCAATGCCTCATTCAGGACTATTGATCAGTACTAAATTAATTAGCCTGCCAGGCTATGGCAGTTGATAAGACAACTTGTTAATTTAGTCAATGATAGTGTTTTCCCTGAAGCCGCAAATACCCTCTTCTTTAGAAAAGGCATTTCTGACCTGGCACTTGCTGCTGATTCTTTTGCTTCTGTTTTTTTTTTTTTTTTTTTTTTTGTCTTCCTAGTTTTCTTTCTCAAGGGTGGGTGGTTAGAGGCTGGCGGATTTGGGGGGTTGGGAGAGCAGAAGTCAAATGAATGCTGCAAAAACCTAGAGTGTAAGGAATCCTTCTAGAATGTTCATTAACCCGTTGCCACTTCAGTCCCTTGCCTAAGGAAGTTTGGAGATGAAAAGAAGGCCGGCAACCCTTTTAGAACCTAGGATCTGGATTTCCTGTGGGGCTTTGGCCGTATAAAACCACTCCATTCCTAACAAGGATGTTCATTTGGAAGGGCTACTTCCTAAACCTTCATTTAGAATTGACTGATACAGATTGCTTTTATTCTCCCACTTAAACCTGTAACCGTGATGGTCATAGCCAATAACAAAAGACTTGGGGCTCAGTCGGTAATGCAAACTGTGAATGGAATGAAGGTATCCCAGAATGCTCTGGACATGGGGCAGTACTTCCTGCTGGCTTGGAAGGACAAAAGGACAAAGCCCGGGAGTGTAGGGGTCCCACCAACAGCTCTTGGAGGCAACAGCCTGCTATCAGCAGCACTCTGAGAATGCTAATAAGCAAGGGAGGAGCTCGGCTTTCTTGCCATAATTCTATAGTGTGGTTGAGGACCCCATAGTGCTTACTAAATAAAGACAACTAATTGAGAATTTTTTTGCACGTTTTGCCCAGGGGACTTGTTCATTCGAGTCTTTCTTGGGAGAATGTATCCCTACTGACAAGAGATGCCAATTGTCCCGGCACGCTCATGGTACTCTTCCCTGGCCCTGGATCTCAAACTGACTCTCCAAGTATGACAAAAATGTTTAATTTTAATTTTTGAAATTATATTGTTGCTTGGAAATTGTTTTAGATCTCAAAGAACAGGCATTTCAGTGTTCAACTTTAAAAAAAAAAAAATCCTGGCAAAGTTTCCTGAATTAAAACCCTGTGGGTTTTTTTTTTCTTTTCATTTCTTTTCTTTTTTTCTTTCTTTTTCTTTCTTAAATTGTATTTTCTGTGGTGAGGCCTACATTTTTGTGTCTGCAGGTGACACGTTGATTGAAACTAAAATTAATAAATCAGCTGAAAAGCTCACACCTACAGTTCACAGCAGGGCCTGGAAAACACGTTTATAAAGGAGCTTTATGCCCTCGTATAAAGAAGGCATAAATTACAGAAGCACTTGTTGCCCTGGGCCTTGATTTTGCTTTGCAATCTGGTATCTTATTTTTGGAGGCTTATTGTTAATCAACAGGTTCCTGGTTGCTTTAGCCAGTGACTTTGCTATTAATCTCCTATTTGACCATTATAGCATATTAATGAGGAGCTTCTAAACGTGACTCTGTCCTCTGACCAAAGAATTAGTTTAAAAAGTGCACTTTCTGCTCAATGGCTAGCAGTTAGCCTCGTTGAGGACCAAATGCAGAGAAGTATTTTCTTCAGCTTGTGTCATATTAAGAAGTGTTTTACTGACATATGTGTCTTACTGTGCTTTTCTTCTCTTCTACACTTATTTCTCTGCCATGGAGAGCAATTACGGAACTTACCAGTCTCTGTTCATTTTTTTTTTAACAAAATTAAATTATATATAAATACCAAAATAATATCCTTCTTGCAAATGTGCACCCTCGTTTTAATTAAATAATGTCTATGTGTTTTGGAGGTGTGTCCCAGAATTAAAATGTATGATTTGGGGAGGCAAAGGATTCAGTATTTCTCATAAGAATGGGATTAATAAATGTCATCATAAGTGCAGGAATTTAACCATTACATTTCTCTTTAGAGTCTAAGGTGATTGGAAAATGTTTATGCTTAACAAAAGGAGAGAAATATACTGATGGGGGTTTAAACACACAAAGCAGAACTGGGGCTTTACATCTTAAATTCGCAATTATCGGCATGTTGGAAGCACTTATTAGCACAAACTAGCCCGGGCGGCTGTTTTTCAGGGGGCATCCTTTGACTATCAGATTAACGTCTATTTCCTTCCTTTAGGACAGTTTGGGTCATGCCCTAAGTATGCATGATGTCTTCTGTCTAAACCTAAAAGAAAAAGTCAATGTGAAGGGTTTTTTTTTTGCTTTTGTTTTTGTTTGTATTTTCAAAATTAGGTTTTTGTGCAATGGAGGCCCATTTGATGTCCTACCAACCTCATCCTTTCACCCTAAGCCTTGAAGTATCCTTGGTCTATAGCCATTCAATCTTTCTCTCCGTCCCATCCTCCCTCCCTCTCTCTCTGCCTCCCTCCTCTTTCTCCCCTGTCTTCTTTTTGTGTAGCCCTGGCTGTCCTGGAATTCAATATTGCAGACCAGGCTGGTCTCTAACTCACAGAGCGCCTCCTGCCTCTGCCTCAAGAGTGCTGGGATTAAAGGGGTGTTCCACCCTGAAAGGCTGACATCTTTTTAGTAAGGGATTTTCTAGGTTAGGATTCATGATGGGATGATGTAACTGAGAGGTATTAGTAGGAAAGTTGCAAGATAATTTACCAAACCTTCCTAACTGACAATATGAAACATCTTAAAGATGCACGCGAATAAGGAGATCACAAAAATTATATTTGGGCTATCATATTAGCCATGTTCTCAGAAGAGGATAATTGGAAATGATTTCATCCTAATAAGTATTGAGTCTACCTGTCCTTTGGAATTACATTACCACTCTGAACGTTTTGTGAGACCCATGCAGACCCTTATCCGCTCTGAAATCTCATGAGGCTATCCAGACCTGAATCCTCGACATAGATACTTTGTGTGTTTGGCCCAATGGCTCCCTGTGTATTTCATTTGTTTCTGGTCTTGAGTACCTCAGAGCTGGAGCAGGGGGGTGGATGGAAGGGACTGGTAAGTGAGGGTAGGACTGTAAAGGAGGAAACCCCATTAAAGAAATTAAGTAGGTGGCCAGTGTGTTCTGGGAGAGTTGAGTTAATTTTTTGGCTGTGATACAAGTTTCTAGAAACCGTAATCGTGGGTCACAATTGAAGCGCTGCAGCCAGTGGTGAATCACGTGTTCACAGAAAGACAGCTATGGCTGGAGGACTTCCCCTCCCCCAAGCCCTCCTCAAGTACTTCCAGCCAGAGAGGTTCCAGCCCTTTTTGTCTTTTCCAGCTTAGCAAGATCGGACACACTGCAGCAATGCATATGCAGATTTCACCTCTTGTTACTTTCTCTAATGAGCGTTCACTTAATCAGTTTGACAGTAGCCTTTATCGCCCCTCCCCCTTTCTCTTCCTTCACATCCACCAAGAAAGTTTTCACAAGAAAATAAAAAGTGTTAACAGATTCAAGGGAGGTTGTTAGCACTGTGAGATGGTAAGTGGAAGGAACAGAGGACTTTACAATGACCTGTTCTCTTAACTCCCTCTCTGACCAGCTCCAGAAAACAGGAAGTGGGTCTGAGTGGCTTGCAAAGAGGCATGCATCCTATAGCCAGTAGAAACAATTTACCTTTGCACTCCAAGAGTTCAAAGCAACTTAAATTTTAGCAAAACACAGGAATACAGCATTTCACTTATAGCCGCATGCACCCATCCCTGACAGAGGCACTCCACTGCAACATTATATTTATACCATCCCAGGGATTTCCACAGACTCGACAGATGACCTCAGTGAGGTGTATCCGCATGCCTCGCCAAAGCATTTTGTCGTTGTTAGAGTTTGTTTGTTTTTTGTTTCTATCTTTTTTTTTTTTTCCTTTTGTTTTATCAACAGAGCTTCTCTGCGTAACCCTGGCAGTCCTGGATATGTAGATCAGGCTGGCCTTGAACTCAGAGATCTGCCCGCCTCTGCCTCCCAAGAGCTGGAATTAAAGGCATGCACCACCTTACCACCATGATACGACTTTTTGTTTATTTGTTTGAAACAGGGTCTCTTTACACACCCCTGACTGTCCTGGAACTCACTATATAAACCAGGCTAGCCTTGATCTCACAGAGATTCATCGGCTTCTGCCTGAGCCATCACACCCTACTGGCCAAATTATGTATGCAAAGTAAGCCTGGTGGTACAGGTTTATAATCCCAGCTACTCAAGAGGATGAGACAGGAGGCTCCAAGGTTCAAGGGCTGCCTAGGCTGCAGAATGAACTCACAGCTAGTTTCAGCAATTTTGTGAGCCTATCTCTAAAGAAAAAAATGGTGGGGAACAGCTGATGGTATCATACTCTGATAGGACACCCCAGTACAGCAAGGAAAGAAGGAAGGGAGGGAATGAGGGAGAGAAGGAAGGAAGGAAGGAAGGAAGGAAGGAAGGAAGGAAGGAAGGAAGGAAGGAAGGAAGCATACAGCATGCAAGTGACTCAAGGAACCAACCCACAGAGCAGCTCTCCCACCGCTCTGCCCAACAGGACACTCAAAATCACAAAAGCAGCCTTTACCTTGAGGAATAACTTTCCTTCTGGGAGAATTAGGGCACCAAACTGCTGAAGTTCACACTTCCTATGGAAGAGTTCTTCACCCAGCTAATCTCTACCAGCTACTGGACAAACTAATACAAGGCCTGAAACAGTCTAGCTTCTGGGAAGCCGCAGGTTCTCCAACCATGTGAACCCCAACTCCTGTTTTTGTGTAGTTTTTCACCCTGGCTGACGGAAGCAGAACAGCATGGGCAAGCCTGTTCTACCCTATACCTACCCATGTTCTTTCATTCTCTGGCCACCGCTGACAGAAATCAACTTGCCTGTTTGACTTTCTCCCACTTTGCCAGGATAAGAAAAATGTGACCCTTGGTTCTAGCGTTGCCTTCCTCGTGACTCAAATCTTGCCAACAATCTATCACTTCTAAATTTAAACTGGAATAGGACATCTGGTTTTAAGGGAGTCAGAGTCTAGCCGCAACAGTTAGATCAGGTGAGTCTGGTGCAGGCCAGGGATAGTTCTGAAGATGAACCCAGAGCCATGCACAGAATGCGGGCAACCGTCCTGAGTGATACTCCCAGCCACACCCTTTGTCCTTTTTTTCTGATGAGTAGAAGGGCTGCTTGTCTAACTACTGTGAGTTCCGGTTCTGCTTGATTGGTTCTGTCCCTACCAGAGAGAAGATCTCCATCTGCAGGTTGTAATCAGTGCCGAGGAGTGTGCAGCCCAGCTTTGCAAACACCTTAAATTCTAAGGGCTTCACTGCTGGTTCCAACAAGTCCAGAGAAACCAAGTACATCCTTAGCTGGGGTTCTGTTGGAAGATCCAAAGGGCAGGCCTTGCTGTAGGATTTATTTAACCACAAGCTGCATTCTAATCACATCTGCAGAGGATTCTTACATAGGTTCTTGGAATCACTTAATTTTAAGAAGGAAGGACCCAGAGTGTACTTATGAATTATTTTGTATAAGATTTGTTATTTTATATATATGATTGCTTAGCCTGCATGTATATATGTGTACTACGTGTATGCCTGGTGCCACCAGAGGTTAGGAGAGGGAGTCATTTCCCCTGGAACTGGAGTTACAGTTGTGAGTTCCCATGTTGCTGCAAAATATTGAACCTGGGTCATCTGAAAGAGCAGTCAGTGCCCTTAGCTACTGAGCTATCTCTCCAGCCTCCTACCTTGTGAATTCTTTAAATTCATTTTGTTTTATGTCCCTAGTCCCTAGTAAATGATTAGGTCATGGCCCCCCGACTGTAGGGTAAATAGAAAAAGACCCGTGGGAATCAGTGGGTCAGAGGCCTCACCAGTACCAATAACCTTTCCCCTCCCACAGACCTTGAGACAGAGTCTTGCTACAAGCCAAGGCTGGACTCTAACTTGCAATCCTCATTCCTCAGTCTCCAAGTGCTGGAATTGGGGAATATATCAGCACATCCAGACACTAACCTGCTTTTTGAAATACTTTGAGCATGCACATAGTTAAAAATATGTGCTTTATTTGGGTCTGGAGAGATGGCTCAGCAGTTAAGAGGGCTTGCCATTCTTGAAGAGGATCCAGGCTCAGTTCCTAGCACCGACATGGCAACTCAGAACTGCCCGCATCTCCAATTCCAAGGCATCCGATGTCCTTGGCCTCCTCAGACACCCACACGCATGCAGTGTGCATAAACTCCAATAGCACACACATATACGCAAAATTTAAAAAATTAATAAGTAAATTTAAAATAGTATGAAATACCTGATACTGGGTCCCTATTCCTTCTGGAAGTAATTTGGAGTTTCATCTGAGTCACCTGTCACTTGTTTGCTTGTCCCTGTGCATGTGTGTATGTGTTCACACATAGGTGTGCAGTACCTGCATGGGTGGGGAGTGGCACAAAGGAGAAGTAGGTGTCCTGCTCTTCCACTCTGTGTTATTCCCTTGAGAGGGGGTCTCCCACACAACCTGCAGCTAGGCTAGCAGTCAGCAAGCCCAGTGATCCTCAGATCTCAACATCCCTCAGCACTGGGGTCATTAGTGGGCCATACACAGCCACACCTGAGTTTTTTAGGTGAGGGGTGGGGATTTGAACTCTGTTCCCATGGTTGCACAGGAAACGACGCTCTTACCAGATGAGCATCTCCCTATGTCACTTCACCAAAGCACCCTGACCTGCTTTCCATTGCCTTGAGTCTTCAGTTAATTGAGCTAGTAATTGAACCCTGGTTTCTGGTTTATGTTTGTTTTGTCTGAGAAAGGATCTCACTATGTAGCCCCAGCTGACCCGGAACTCCATATGTAGACCAGGCTGGCCTTGAACTCATAGAGATCCACCTATCTCTACCTCCTGAGTGCTAGGACTAAAGATATGTGTCCACACCCAGCTTGATGGTTTCTGATTTTCACTTAAGATTAGTTCGTACTCTGGAAGGTGACTTTGCTGGAGTAGTAGAGGACGTTCCAGAGGATAAGCTCGGTGCCTGCTTCAGAGAATGCTCTGGCAAAGGGAAAGAGTTCTGTCTCTGGTGTCTGGCCACCCACTCCATGCCCCTGAACATACAGGCAGCGAGTAAGGGCCATTAATCGGAATGTAATAAGTCTGATCTGGAAACGGAGACCTGGTTTCCCAGACCTGGCACAGGCCTGATTTGCTTCCTTAATACTTTGCACCCTTGGCAAATGCCACTGGATTCTGCTCTGTGAAAGTGAAATAATTTCAAGGATTGTTGGGTTAAGTAATGAATGAGACAGCTTTTTTTCCCATGTGGGGTCACATGGAAAAAGCAGAGGATAATCTTGAACTTCTGATCCACTACCTCTCCTGGCGTGCACTGACACACCTAGTTTACACAGTGTTTCTAACTGAAACCAGAGCTTCCGTGCATTATATGCATGAATTCTATCTACCAGCTGGGTACATCTTCAGCCCAAAGAGCTAACCTGTAAATATCTACCAGCCAGGCATGGTGGCACACACCTTCAATACCAGCACTCAGAAGGCAGAGTCAGAAGGCTCATCGTGAGTTGAGCCTGATCTACATAGAGTTCCAGGCCAACCAGACCAACCTCAAAAGAAGTTGAGGAGTAGGGGAGAAGAAGAAAGAAGGAAAGAAGGAAAGATGGAAAGAAAATGCTACCACAAAATAGGGGTTGGTAAATGGGGAGGGTTTGGTTTTTTGTATGTTTCTTTGTTTTTACTTTTTGTCATCTCCACCCCCTTTGGCTTTCCTGTAATGTCTCTAAAGATATGGCCCAACAGGAAGTGTGTCTATTTCACCACCCCCAAACCCCACCCCCACCCCTGCCCAAAAGCAAGGACCTTGCCGCTTAGTAATGAGCTCCTTTGAGGTAGATGAACATTCCTGATAGTGACAGACCTAGCTTGTGAAACACCTCCTCCAGGATGGCGAGGATGACAAGAGCTTCAGCCTTCCAGAACAATTCCTCCATGTTGTGAGATGAGTTGGCGACTTCAGTGTCTGATGGAACGGCTGTGGTGAAGAGGCTGCTTGCTTTATTTCATCTGTTCTCCAAGAAGCCAGTGGAACGGGCCTTCGAAACCAAGGTTCCAAGCAACCGAGTCACTCCTGTAGGAATGAGAACCAGTATGGATCTCTAATCCCAAATATATGCCTCTACTGTCCTTCCTATACCCTGTGGAGACTGGTAGAGAAAAAGGGAAGCCAGTGATATGAAGTTCAAGTTCAAACAAGGGCAATGATCACCATACTTCTTAACACCTTTGGGGGGTGGGGAGACAGGGTTTCTCTGTGTAGCCTTTGGCTGTCCTGAAACTTGCACTGTAAATCAGACTGGCCTTGAACTCAGAGAGATCCACCTGCCTCTGCCTCCTGAATGCTGGGACTAAAGAAATGTACAACCAAGGCCCAGCAATATTTTCTCTTTTAATCAGAAAAGAATAATCTGCAAGAAACCATTTTGGTGGGTAAAAAAGAAATGTTTTGTCTTGAAAAGACTGTCCTGTTGGATGCCCTAACAGGAGAAGTAGCAACTATTTCTTCATTGAGTTTCTGAACAGAATCAGAGCTACAGGCTTCAGGGAAACATAATCTCCACCCAAGGTGGTTATGCCCAGGCCCAGGGATTGCTCAGAATTCTAGAGATGCTGTTAACCAAGGTGAAGTGCTTCCAAGTTACAACTCAACTGGTCAAAAGCAGAGTCATCCTAGTTCAGAAAGTAGGATAAGGGGAGATGAAAAGTGAAAAGTATACCTTGGGGGCCAAAAGAAGCCAGCAGGGTCAGGGAAAGGAAAGTGGATATACACAGAAAATCAAAGGGTTGAGGATGCAGAGTGCTTGCCCACCATGCATGAAGCCCTGAGTTCAAATCTTAGCAGCCTATAGACTGGGTGTGGTGGTAAGTGCCTATGATCCCAGCACTTGGGTGGTGGAGGCGGAAAGATCAGAAGTTCAGGTCATCCTCAGCTGAATTGCAAATCTGAGGACAGCCTAGGATACACGAAACACTATGTTTTAGAAGAGGAAATAGAAAAAAGAAGGGGAAAGGAGGAGGAGGAGATGGAAGAAAGTAAGGAGGGAGGCCAACAGAAAAAGAAAGGAAAATCAAGTACTTAGTGCTGGTTAAAAACTACAACTTAGGGGCGGGGGAGATAGCTCACAGGTTAGCTCATTTTGCTCTTGCAAAATTTGGCTTTCAGCACAATGGGCACACTTTGGCAGCCCATAAGCACCTGGAACTCACCTTTGGACCCCACAGGCACCTGCACTCGTGTGTGTGTGTGTGTGTGTGTGTGTGTGTGTGTGTGTGTGTGTGTTAATTAATTAATTAATAAAATCAATTAATAAAAATTAATCTAGGAAAAAAAAGATCATCAAAATTCAAGCTATGCAACTGAACTAGCATTTGCATTTTCCCGGGCTGCGGGAGTGCTGTTTGATATGGGCAGGTAGGAAAGTGGTTCCCTATGCAGTCAGACACTGAGCGTGCTCCTGTGACACCTGAACACTTGTACATCCACAGAAGCGATATCCTTCAAAACTTTGATGAAGAGTGTGGGTTTTTTACGGTATGCTTCATATTGCTCAGGCTAGCCTCTGTCTCACTATGTAGCTCACTATGGGGGTGGCTTTGAACTCCAGATCCTCCTGTCTCTGTCACAGAAACATTGGGACTAGATGTGACACCGCATCCAGCCAAACTGCCCAAATTCTTAAGTAAACATTTTCAGAAAAATTCTATCTTGCAACCCTGCAAATAACTCCCCATACATTTATAAGTTTTGCGGGCGCTCTTGGTGTTTTCCTTCTTAGATCATTTTCTGTGAACTCGTTCCTGCATCCCAAGAAGTTGCCTGGCCTGGGACTTCACTAAATGTGTTGCTGATATATACTTCGCTCTTGTTTTGAAACGGTACTGAGAGATAACGTACACATTTTTCCTTTTTTTTTTTTTTTAAACCGTGGACAGGTTTGTTTTCGTAACTGTCAGCAGTTGGGGCTATTTTGAGAATGTAGGACAGGGTTAAGGATTAGTCCCAGCATTCTCTTTGCTGTGCATCAGAGCTGCTTAGCAGTAATTAATCAGGACATTAGGTTTTGTAGTCTTGGTTCAGGTCATTTGCCTATGAGCTGCTCCAGCCTTTCACAAAGGCATCCTGCATATGTTTCTGGGTACCTTTTTGAGAGAAGATTTAAATTAGCCAGATGAATAATACTTTGTTACAAGTGTTTTGCCCTAGGCAAAAAGGTTTTCTTCATATTATCATAGCCGGGAGCTGCAATTCTCAAGCTGGATGTGACTGGTGTTATACTGTCACATGGCAATGATGTAAGAACAGGGCTCTCTGTGTCAGACAAATCTGGATTTAGGGGAATTATAGCAGATGTTGCAAAATGGCAACAGTTTAGCAAGTTCCTTTTATCCCACTGTTGGGAGGCAGGACTACTAAGTGCAGCAGACAGAAGAGAATGTTTTCTTTGATCCTTTCCGCAAGCTCTAGGGTAGGGACTTCCCCAGTTAGAGTACATCGCTAATGATATAGTTATACAGTCGCTCATGGATCAGAATACAGAATTAAGGGCTGGCCTTCTTTTTTTTTTTCTTTTTCTTTCTTTTTTTTTTTTTAAGTATTTGTTTTGGTTGAGCTCGGTATTGTGGTCATTTACATCATAAGCTGCAGACACTAAACTCTGACTCTTAGTAAAGGAAGCTTAATTCCAGGGAAGAAACAGGGTAACAACCAAAACTAACCACAAAACATAATTTAAACTTGGCAACCTTCTCCACTCAGACCTACCATGGCCACCTCTTGGGACGTGAATTCCAAGAAAGAGAGAATCAAAACAGGCATGCTGTTTTGATTTTTTACATTCTGATAAATATTATTGGATATATTTAACCATATTTAACAGCAAAGTCTGCACTGTGCATGTATGTGCAAGTCTTCGTTACTCTAAATTAAAATTAAAAGGTCTGTTTTCAAAAACTTTGGATTCCTGTAATCTAGGAAAATTATTTACAAACTTGGTTAAGGTGGGTATGTAGATGATGGTGGGCCAGAGCAACACAGTGACCACTCCTGGGAAGAAGGGGTGCTGGGTTTGGCTCCTTGGAAGTGGATCTCCCATGGTTTCCAGCACACTCAGAACTGGGTTTTTAGAAACTTTGTGGGGAAGTTTAGCGTTAAATTTCACCGAAGTGTATTGTCAGGAGATGCAGGAGCAGGCAGGATGACCCGAAATAACTTCCCCTTGGGGAAAGACTTGCAATTATTACTGACACACACACACACATAATGAATTTGCTCTTTTAATGCAAATATTTATTGACCGCTTCCATTGGAACATTAGACAGTGAAATTCGCACAAACGTTTAAATATTTTAAAAAACGGTTTCTATCTTTACAAAAATTCTTTAAAAATTTTAAGGCGCTCTTAACTTGCAAATTTTGAGTACCTCTTGGGAGCTAAAAAGAAGAGCGAATGTCCTAATTTTTCAGACAGTTTCATTTAAAGCAAAGCAAAAGGGATGAACGTGAGCTGTGTTTTAAAGACATGTGAGTAACTATGTTCTGTATGTTTTTATTATTCTTTTTTTCAGAAGAGTCCAGAGGTAGCAACACACACACACACACACACACACACACAACAACAACAAAACAGAACTAGCCTCTGAGGAGACTGTCTCTAAATAATGCTGCTTTGTTCTGTATAAAATGTCATCTGTGGTGGTGTCTGGTTGTCTCTGTGCATTTCATCTGTTCCACTATTTTCCACCTGGAAAGAAGCTTTGCTTATGCAGCACAAAGGTAAAGAATGTTGAAGAAGATCTGGGTTTAACAGACATTATCACAGAGGTGGATCGCAGTGACATATCGCTGTCTCTTTAATAAGGTAAACACACGTTCTTCCAATAAGTGCCCAGAAACTAACATCAAACTCTTATGCTTTAGATTTTCCAAAACTGGGCTTTATTTAAATACAGAGCTCAGGATTACAGTCCTTGCTGAAAACCCTAGAAATCAAAAGCTTCCTTGAGAGTGGCTCAGCGTTAACTTTGAATTTAAGATCACATGATGAATGGATAGTTATTAGTCATGACTTCCCCAAGTCCTGGACTGAATCCTCATCTATGATTTAAATTAAACTTGCCATCATCCAAACGCAGGTCGGTAGCCCTTTATATCTGGTTACAAAGACATCCCTGAACATGGGGTAGACTCCACACATTGGTGCTTCTGCAGACATGGGGTGTGGGGAAACGAAAGAGAATTTATGCACATGATATATTCAAGGATCCCAGACTTTCTAAAAATGCTCTCAGTAAAACATTTTTACTTTTTCCTCTGTCCTGTCCGATAACGTCTATCCCAGAGATCTCAAAAGCCAGAAAACACGTATCTTTTTCAGAAACCCCGTTACTACCTTCAAAGTCCTGGCACTGGGTGGTAATTCCCCACTATGCATTGCTCAGTCTGAGAACGATTTGGAAGAGTTTTCAGCGTGGGCGAAGCATCTGCCATTTCACTGTTCACTAATTCACAGTTAGCCAAAGTAGGAAACTCAAACAATTGGGCTTCATATCTGCATACTTGGAATTTGGCTTTCTGATTCATGATTGTTCCCATTAGCTTTGAAAATTCACGTTTCTGTCTAGTTTCATGTTTTGCTTGAATGAGCTCAAATTATGCTCTTGACTCAAATATTATTACAAGTGCAAATACTTGGGTGATGTGAGTGTGTGCCACTGGTTCAGGAGGGTGGTATTTGCTTTATTGATCTTCATCTGGTGAGTTTAAAATATGAGCAAACTTTTCATGGAGGGCTTGGGGACATTTGTTTGAACACTCCTGGAGTAATTGGAAATGCAACAATTGTTTAAAAAGTGGTATTGTCTGTGAAAAGATTTAGTGAGGGATGAAGAAATTTCTTGAACCCAAAGACCTAATCTGGTGATCCAATTCTCCCCACTGTGTCCATTCCCGTGAAACCCCATTTACTGGGCCCCTATCCATCACCAGCTCCCCGCATCCTACCTAGCCAATCCTCTACGTTTCCCACATTGTCTCCCCTTTTGTCTTCTCAGTCTAAACAGAAGAACAACAGATAGGGTTCCGAAGGGCAGGGAGCATCATGGGCTGTAGGAGAATGGCCGAGATGCGGGTCAGAGTCCTGCCCCTACTGCCAACAGTTACTAGGGCTTGTGCTGCCCGGCTGAACAGTGTTCAAAGGCTTTGCTGGGCTTTGTTCCACTGTGTGGGGATTAGGCCTGGCGGTCTGAGAATTTGCCTTCTAATTAAAAAGGATAAAAGATAGAAGTAGCATTACACTAAAACAGAGCAGTGATACTTTGCAGGCTGAGGTTGTGGTTGTTTTTTTTGTTTTGTTTTGTTTTGTTTTTTCAGTCACAGGACAATGCTCAAACTTGTCAGGATATTTTATTTCCTTCATATTCCACTCAGATTCAAAAGAGAAAACTTGGGGAACTCTTCCCAGCTGCTGTGGCTCATGGAGGTCTAACTGCTTCAAAAATGTTGGCTGTTTTCAGCGGCTGTGTTGGGGGTGGGGGTGCAGTCAGCACTGGAGAGTGAGGGTCCCTTCCAGAGTCACCTTTTTCTTTTTCAGATGCGGACTAGAAATCAGTTCTCCCCAAAGTGAACTTTGTCTTTCACTCCATCCCCGCATGTCCTCCGCTCCCTCCCTCTAGCACCTTTGCCCGATCTCCTTTCACCTCCGTGAGGCTGGAGGCCCTTCCTAACCAGGTGTAAAAAGCAATTAAGAAATCATGACCTCACAGTCTCTCCCTAGACGTGGGTGAACATGTGTGTTTGTGTGTATGTGTGTATACAGGTAAACATGGTCCTGTGCCTACAGCTTGTTAAGAAAGGGAGCATCTATGTATCCAGGTGAAGACTGGGGGATCCAACCTGATGGGACCCAGTCTTAACACACACTTCCTTTCCGTCCTCCCATAGCTCTCCGGAACATGTATAGGAGCTGTATGTTTTAAGAATTACAGCTGACACTTGTTGACTTAAACAAGAGGCCAGGAGTGACTTGTTCAATACTCCAGACTGGGTACTCACTCTACCAGGAAGGAATTGAAGGTGAGGATTTTTGTTAGAAATGCTGGGGAGATTACAAAAATTAGTTGTGGTGGGTTTTTTTGTTTTGGTTTGGTTTTTATTGGGGGGGGAGATAAGAGTTTTGTGGCAGACCTCAGAGCTTTCAAAGCCACTGAACTCAGACTGCATAAAGGAATGCCCTCCGTTCCCACAGAGCTCATGTTACTTCAGGAGGCTAAAGGAACTAAATTTCTTTACCAATTTTTGTTTTCCATTTACCTAGCATACGTACTAAACCTCCTTTATTAAAATAATGTTTCTGAAGTGTAAGGTTATAATGGGATTGGTCTGTATATTTCAGAGACACAGCATGTTCCTGTTCATTTAAATAAAAATAATATTATAAGTTTAATTTATTCATTTGAGCTATTTACAAACCGCCTATATCATTAGGAAATATGGCAAGTTCACACAGAGTTGTCTTACCATTTAGCATATAAATTTTGGGATGAAGTAGATGGATTTTGTTTCTACCATAAGGCAGAATCTAGTATTTCTAATTTTCTAAACTTTAACTCTTTTATTTTCCCTTTTAATGCCTAAATAGAATCAATATGGTGGTGGTTGTGCATGTTTTAGATCTGTGAGATAAATTTTACAACTCTACTAAATACATATACAAGTTGTTGTGAAGTCACCCAGACTAATTTTAATCATAAGCTTTGTGTGAAAGAGTAAAAGGTTCTCCCCGGTTCTGAGCCAGGACAGCCATGGTAATTTACGTTAAGTTCTACCCCTTTCTTTCATTTTTGCCTTTTGGAGATGACCAGTCCCCTGCTGATTTCCCGAATGTAGCAACACTGGACCCGCTAGTACCACTCTAAAGAAAACAGAGATAATAATCTGATTCAGACATTGAGAACACTGGGAAGAATGGCTTCAGTTGTGGGTACCAATGAGTACCAGGGCATCAAACGCTCCCTTCTCCCCAGCCCCAGCTTCTCTTTAGCAGTCAGAATATGTCAGGCATTAGCACAAAGCCAAGCTATTATGAGAATGTAATTCACAATATTTTGGCTTCTATTTTCCACCAGCTTTTGAGTAAAATATTGTGCAAGAAAGAGGCCTTTGTTGTGTTTATAATGCATGTACAACCTGGTGAGAAGCCGAATGAAAAAAAGTGTATATTATTTGCATAACTTGAATTAAAGAATTTAGTGCATCAGTGGGTCTTGAATGTCTTAAATTTAAGTGAGCTGGCTGAAGAGCAATATTACTCTATTACCATTCTGTAATTCATATAGTGAAATCGTATGGCTAAAAAAGATTCACGTCTTAACAATGATAAGTGGGACCTGATTTCTGAACTCCTTTTTAATGAAAACGGTAATTTATAAACTGGCACACGTGCGTGCCCCTTTTTGTTTGCTGACAATACGAGTCTGGGGTTTGTATCCTTTCATCTGCCCTGCGCTCCAAGAGCCTTTGAGAGAAGTCAATTTCATCTAATGGATGTTTCGGGAATGCGAGGATGGTGGTCTCTCTTAAGATGGGAAGATGGAAGTTCCATTGGAATGTCTGAAACGCCATGAAGCCTCCCCAAACTGCTTTTTTCCTTCAAGTCCACCAGATGCCCCACTGGAACAAGGGAGACTCCACTGACCGGACCGTGCATCCACTCTTCACACCATTCTTAGAAAGCAGAACTGGCTTTTGCCACATGTGGGTGGTGCCAGTCATCTTTAATTCTCAGAGTGAGGGGTGTGTGTCTCTTTGAATACAAACAAAAACCTTTAACAGTGCCCCCATCACCACCCCACACTCACGAGATGGCTATATGTTTATTTACTTAGAGACAGGATCTCACTCCAGAGCCCAGGTTGTCCTCAAATTCACAGCAATCCTTCTGTCTAAACCTTCCTAGCGCTATGATTGCAGGCATGCCTGTCTTAGAAATGTGTTTTTTAAGTAGCTGCTGTTATTAATATTTGTGTGTATAAACTAGGTTTGTAAACATGTCTCATAGCAGTGTCGTAAAACTTTACATTGCTTGTGTGGCTTTGTTCTAATGTCCAGCCCAAAGGAGCCTATTGTCATCTGTCTGCATCTGGAAATAAAGAATTTCTTATAAGTTTGGTTGAGATGGCTCAGCAGGTAAAGATGCCATGCATAACCACCTGAGTTCAGATTACTGGGACTGCCACTGTAGAAACAGAACTCACCCCCACAATTGTCCTCTGAACGCTACTTGTGCTCTGTGGTACCCACAATCACACACATATTTGCACACAAATAAATAAACAAATTAATAAATATACTTTGCAAGAATATCGTATATCACCAGAAGCTCCCTTCCTGTCTCTCTCAAATAGGTATGTTTACTCAAATAGCTGTTTACTCTGTGATCACTTAGATGTTTCCTGGAGACACCTCTAGGATGACTCAACCGCAAAACTATTCAAATAAAAACCAAAGGAAGCAGTTCAATGCATAGAATCTAGGAAATGATAAAGTAAGCCATTATTTATCTGATATACGTAGTCATGGGCACTGTGAAATAATGCAGATGTCAAATACAATGATCTTTCATTGCACTTTAAAAGTACACTTTAAAGTCTTTTCAATTAATTATTCCCTTGGGGCCAGCAATGTGTTCTGCTCAGTATATACCACACAGCAGGGGTGTGTCTCCTTTCTGAGAACAGACGCCCATAGGCATGAATGAAGCCAATAGTTAACTCTGTAATCTAAACAAATAAACAAAAATCAACTCTGTAATCTAAAAAATCCATCAAGAATGGACTGCCTGGCTATTTTACATCTCGATGCTAGGGGCAAAGCCGGATTCATATTAGTCCAACTGAAGTCATTCTTTCAAGACTTTAGAGCCATTTCTCTACTTCCAAATCCCAAAGACTCTCCCATGTGACTCTCTGCTTGTGGCTTCTGGAAGGAGAACACTGGGGGAGGGGGCATTTGGAGAGGAGGCTTGGCTTGAGAAATAAACTTGGACCAGCTGCAGCCTCTGGAAACAGATTTCTTTATCTGCAAGCCAGGTTGGAGCACATTCCCAGCTCACTATGCGGAGCCACCTCATCCAGTCCCCATGTTCAGGATGGTGCCTGAGCTCCAGGCTCTCTCTGCCATGTCTCAGGACAAACTCCAGCCTTAGATCCCTCCCAAGCAAGAACATCCCAGCATTGCCAATTTGTGTCCTTGGTGATAGGGAGGACTGTCTACCTGTATGGGGCTAAGGATCATCTTCGCAGATGGATGGATAGGTCCCAGGGTCAGGAGGTGAATAGCCAACACTTTGTCTTCATAGCCAAGCCCTTGATAGGAGGCAAGCTTTGATGTTCAGAATGGCGGTTGGCTTTTTCAGAACTAGTATCCAAAACAGTAATACATAATGCATTTGCTTCCACGGACAGCTGCTAATACATGGCTAGAAGTTAATTTAAAGGATTGTTTAATGAAAAGAACTACGTTGAGTCCATCAAATGTTTTTAGGACACAACTCTCCAATTCTAAAACAACTGCAAACACAGTCAAGTTCTGTATGAATCCCATGTTCCATTATTATTATTACTATTATTATTATTGTCATTACTGGAGCTATGGACTAAACTCATAGTCTCATGCAGGCTAGTCAAGCCTTCTCCCCCTGAGCTGCACCCAATGCAGTGTGCTTCTTACCCTAGCTCCATAGGTAGGTAGGTAGATAGGTAGATAGTTCTAGAACTAAAGGGGACCTTAGTTCGATATGTACCAACAAGCATGAATTCCTCAAATCATTTTGAGCAGAAGGCTGAGACAAGAGGGAGTTAAGCACATCCAAGGCCACACAGCTCAGGTTGGAGCAGACAGGACTTAGACCCAGCAACTGGTTACGATATCAGCCCTTTTATCCACTGTGCTATGTCCTAGCGTTGCACATCTTCAGTTCTTACTAATATGAATGTTTAAAAACACATAGAAGAGACCAACTGCCTGAGTTCAAGTCTATACTAGCTATCTGATGTGGGACAATTTAATCTCCTCTGGAAAGTTAGAACAATGGCTGGTGGCTCAGACTGTGACTCCAGCTACTTGAGAGGCTGAAGCAGGAAGATTATCAATATAAGGTATATATGGGCAACTTAGAGACTGTGTTAGGAAGTGGGGGGTGGGGGGAAATGTTTTTAAAGGACTGGAGATAAAGTTGGGTGTGGTGGAACATGCCTTTAATCCTAGCACTTGGGAGGCAGAAGGAAGTAGATCTCTTTGAATTCAAGGCCAGCCTGGTTTATACAGTGAGTTCCAGGACAGCCAAGACTATATAGAGAGATCCTCAAATAAATAAATAGGTAGATAGATAGATAGATAGATAGATAGATAGATAGATAGATAGAGGACTAGAGATAAAGCTAAATGGTCACACACTCACCTAGCATGTACATGGCCCTAGAATCAATCACCTAGTACAGCAATCAGTTAATCAACAAATCAATGGACAATGGGAATGATGATGCTAGTGTCTCTCTCAAAGTGGAGTTGGTAAGATTATATCGGCTGGCTGGCATGTAGAAGCACTTACAGTAGCACTTGGTTTGTATGGCTACTGTCTAATGAGTTTTCTTGTTTTCTGCTACTGGTATTAAGCACCCACTGTTGACTTCCTCATGTCTTACTCACCTACTTCTCCACGGCCAGCACAGGTGCTTATTTTTGCCAGAGAGCCTCCTTTGAGCAAATAGCCCTTTCTCCCAGAATCTAAAAGAAAATGCCAGGATCTCTTTCATTTTTTTCAGAGCCCTCAATCCAAATACGTTGTGATAGGCTGGGGGGTGTGGCTCAATGGTAGAATGCTTACCTAACATCAAAAGATCCTGGGTTCCCAAGCACCACCAAAACAAAACAGAGCAGAACAAAGCTATCCGTGTACATATGTATCTTTATACAAGCATATATGACTTGCTTGTGCGTGTGTGTGTGTGTAAAGGAGCAAACTGCTTGGGTTTCACAAAGTATTGATTATTATTTAGTACACTTTGAAAGTCAAAGTGAAGCACTCAAAAAAAGCATTTTTAAGTGAGCTCAGAAATGTTTTCTAAAAGGTAAGTATGCTGTCGATGTTAAATGCAAAATCAGACGCTCCTGACTTATAAATTGGAACATTTGATAATTTGTGAAAGCTCTCAGCACTGGTGCTCTGGCCAATTGTGGTACCTGCATACATCCTCTGAACTTGATGGTGTGTTTCTCACTGTGATGTTAATGGCTCCTTTGAAGAGGTTAAAAGCATATTGAGAGCAGCAATCGATGCAGCTGTACTTATATGTGGTAATTTTCTCAAATATTAGGATACACGTTAATCAGAAGAGAATTCAGCAGATTACAAGATAAAGGACACTCAGCACACTAATACGTATTGCTAGTTGTCCTTGACTTGAACCTGACGAAAATGCTTTTTTTCTCCCTAGCATAGCTCACCAAATACAATGTGCTAATATCCAGTGCTGAACTCTGGGAAGTGTCCACCTGTTTACAAAGAAGTCCTTACAGAAATCTAAGGGAAAATTTCAGACATTCTTAGCCTACCCCACTGCTTCCTTTAGTTGGTTACGTTTGTATGGCAATAATTTCCAGTTGCCTTGAAGTTACGACCAGGCTCCCCGGGAAGTGGACAGAGGTTTGGCATGTGTGCCAGCTCTGCAGGGCACAGAGGTAGAGGAGAGTGAGCTCAGGTCACTGTAAAATTGTGAAAATCTTTCTGCAGCTTTTACAATTCAAAACCAGCATGGAACTTGGGGGGCGGGGGATGGAGTTCGGGAGAATTTTGAATTGGGAGTTGCCCATTTGGGTTGTTCGGGCTCAGACCTAGAAACACTGAGAGCGTCTACTGAAGTAAACAGGTGGCCCTTTGGCTGTAGTGACACCTGTGATCCCAACACTTAGGAGGCTGAGGCAGAAAGAAGGATTACTGAGAGCTCAGAGACAGCCTGGGCTATACTATATAGCTCCCTGCTAACCTGGGTTACAGTGTGAAACCCTTCTCTCAAACAAAGCAAAGCAACACAATGACCAGAACTCCAGTCTCAGAACAGACTTCACTTGAGCATAAGGGTCAGCCTATCAGTGCAGCTAGGTGCCCAGGGTGGCCCACTGCCAGCCAGCTTCCACTGTGGGTGTCTGGACTGGGCAGAGCAATGGGCTCATCTGTCAGGCACCATCAGACACAGGGACCAAGGGAATTATGGAGAGCAGGGTGGATTTTCTTCTCTTTGTGATTCTGTCTTTTGATCCCACTGTCAAGGCTCTTTATCAAATGCTTTTTCTCTACTGTGCTCAATGCAGCAGTTTGAATATTTGCATGATAGACACATATCACTACACGTGAACCATGAAATGTGTTTGAAAAGAAATACTTTAATTAAAATTGACATTTCTGAGCCCACTGCTGAGGACTGCTGTGTTTCCTCTTCAGTTGCTTTGTCCATCTCCACAGGAGCCCAATATAAGAGGAGTCTCTGTCCCATTGTAATACTGATTTAATACCAATGAAACTGCATTATTGTATATGCACAAATTTTCTTCTTTGAACTGTATATCAGCCCAGTACTTGGAGGCTGAAGCAGGAGACGTACTTCTAATTTGAGGCCCACCTGGGTTATATAGTGAGTTCCAGGCCATCAGCCTGGAATACCGTCTCAGAAAGAAAAGGCAGGAGGAAAGCAGATCTGGGAATGAAGCTCAGTGGGTAAAATGTTTGCCTAGCATGCCCACGAGGCTCTGGGTTCGGGGCCAGCACTACATAAACCAAGTACACGGTTGCATATAAACTTTTAAAAATTAAAAAGAAGAAGGAGGAGGAGGAGGAGGAGAAGGAGAAGGAGAGGAAGAGGAAGAAGAAAAGAAAGAAGAAAGGAAGAAAGAAAGAAAGAAAGAAAGAAAGAAAGAAAGAAAGAAAGAAAGGAAGGAAGGAAGGAAGGAAGGAAGGAAGGAAGGAAGGAAGGAAGAAAGAAAGAAAGAAAGAAAGAAAGAAAGAAAGAAAGAAAGAAAGAAAGAAAGAAAGAAAGAAAAAAAGAAAGAAAAAGAAAAAGAAAACTAAAGAAAAAAACTTTCTTTTCCCACCCTCTGGGTTGTTAAGCCAGTTTTAAAATACTAACTGGTCTGTGAAGTGGAAGATATCAAGGAGTAGGCATTGGTGTCTGTTCTTGGCACTGTTCTTTACCCTTGTTGGAGCTGGCACTGCTGGGGAAGTATACCATCAGAGGCAGCTGCGCGCCATCAGCTTCATGCAAATCCTTGTTCCAGATGTTGAGTGAATGACCACAGTCGACATGGATAGAGCACTTACTACACGATAGACAGCATTCATTCACCAAACAAATATGTGGCTAAGTTCCAGTCCTCATGCCTTCTGATGGGTGGAGATGGATAATACATCACATTTGTTAGGCAGTGTGTGACCAAGTGCTGGGGGGAAATAAAGAATGAAGAGTCCAGGAGGAGAGTTTGAGTGACAGCTCAAGGTGGTGAGGGCGCTAGAGGTGCCAATGTCTTGGAGAAGAGTGCTCCAGACAGAAGAGAAGGACAGCTTGGGAAAGCCTTGTAATGAAACAAACTGGTGAGTTTGAGGATGCTGCTGTAAGGAAGCCTGAGTGGCTGGACTAAAATCAGCCTGGCCAGGCATGATAGAGCATGCCTCTGAGGCTGAAATGGGAGGAATCTTAAGTTTGAAACCCATCGAAGCAATATATAGAGACCTGTGGCGGTCTGAATGAGAATGGCTTCTAGGCGCATATGTTTGAATGTCTGGTCCCCAGTTGGTTGATGGAACTGTTTAGGAAGGACAGGAGGTGGGCTTTGTTTGAGGAGATGTGTCATCAAGGTGGGCTTTGAGGTTTCAGAAGTCTAGAACATTCCTAGTTAGCTCTCTTTTTGTTTTGTGTCTTTGTCTCAACATGTAAGCTTTCAGCTACTGTTCCAATGTCATGCCTGCCTGCCTGCCCACTGCCAATGATCCCTGACAAGATGCTCATGCACTAACCCTCCAAAACTGTTATCAAACCCTCAATAAACTCCTCTATAAGTTGCCTTGGTCATAGTGTCTCTCCACAGCAATAGAAAAACAACTAAGACAAGACCCTATCTCAAGTAAGATGGAGGGAAGGAGTCCATACTTCTTTCTAAACACACCTGCATACAGATGTTCTTCGACTTACCCTGGGATTACCTTCTAATAAAACCATCTATATTAGTTTGTTTTCTGTCTCTGGCATAAAATACTGTGATCAAAAGCAACTTGGGGAGGAAATGGTTTATTTGGTTTACACTTCTCCATTACAGTCTGCCATTGAGATTAGTCAGGGCAAAAACTCAAGGTGGGCTCCAAGACTCAGGAGCTGAAGCAGAGGCCTTGGAGGATCATTGCTCACTGGCTTCCTCCCCGTGGCTTTCTCAGCCTACTTTCTGATACCATCCAGGACCACCTGCCAGGGAGTACACTGCCCACAGTGTGCTGGGTCCTCCCATACTAATCATTAATCGGGAAAGTATCCCATAGGCTTACAAACAGGGCAATCATATAACAGAGCATTTCCTCAACTGAACTTTCTTCTTCCCACACGACTGTGGTTTATGACAGGTTGACAAAACAAACAAACAAAAAACTATCAGCACATAACCCAAGGTTTAAAAAATGTCACAAATTCAGATGCCCTGAATCCAGCATCTGACTGAACTGCCTAGCTTAGCAACATAGTCCACTTCCTCTCATGTTGAGGATCTGTATGGGACCTGGTGCCTGCTCCATTGCCTGGGGGTAGGAGGGATGATTCTACCCTACAGGATTAACTAACACAAGTAAAGACCAAAATTTAAAATGAAGTACAGTTCCTACTGAATGGGGGTCACTTTCACAATGAAGTTGAAAAGTAGTAGGCATGTATCAGAGACAACCTTGATTATTAAATCACAACTCCCCAAAGGTATATCATCATCGTCACAATCATCACAATCACCATCACCACCACCACCATCATCATCATCATCATCATCATCATCATCATCTCTGTTTAAATAGACTGATAAGTTAGGCATAAGAAGTCGCATGACTCGTCTACGTTTCCACCTAGAAGCTTGGTAAGTGGAGACTCGGACAAAGACGCAATAGTCCCTGCCTCTTTGTGAAAGAACCGCCAAGTGACTCACAAGTCAGGGGACGGACTTTTCATATGACATTTGTGCAGAAACATGCAATGGAATACAGCATTAAGTGTTCAGCAATTCACTATCAGCCCTCCACTGTCAGTTATACTTATGAGTCAGGGCCTTGGGACTCTCTCAACCCAGATCTTGTTTTGACTCTCCAAGATTCAACTCGAAATTTCAAGGAGCTAGGCTTGCAAGACAACTCTGGGGTGGGGGGAGGGAGGAAGGTGCTACCGCCAGTCCTGACAGCCTGGACTCCAGCCTGGGAAGCCACAGAGTGAAGACAGAACTGACTCCCACGAGTCGTCCTCTGACCTCCACATGGATGCCAGGGCCTGCTCTTGCCACCCTTCCCTCCACCGCACACAAATAAACGAACATTCCAAAGTCAACATAAAAAAAAAATTCAGGCTGCCGTGGTGGCACTGGTCTTTAATCCCAGTGCTTGGGAGGCAGAGGTAGGTAGATCTCTGTGAGTTGGAGACCAGCCTGGTCTACATAGTCGGCTAGGGGCCAGCCAAGGATACATAGGATGACCCTTCTTCAAAATTAAAAAAAAGAATTCAGTGGGCTCAGCAGCAAGGGGCAGAGTCCAGCTTCCCTTTATGCCATCCCTTTCCTGCAACAAGACAATCAGAGAGGAAAGAGGCAACTCTTCCTCCATGCTTTCTCCAATCTTGAAAATCATTGCCAGCTTCAAGTCTGGGAGCATACTGTCCCCTAAAATCTTTACCAAAGATCATATGTGACTTCCCACGGCTGGTCGTCAAGCAGCGAGGTCAGATTTAAGGGAAAATTAGTCCATTCCGTGGTCATACAACTTAATCACCTTGAAAGATGGAGCTCCTCAAACCATCTTCATGAAACACTTCCCTTTTATCAACATCTCTGCCCCCGCAAAAACCCATCACCACCACCCAGCCACACCCCAAGCAGTCCTCACTTGCACCTTGTGGTCGCCCCCCCCCCACATGCAATGCTTTAACTTTCTCACGTGCTTCATTTCAATTGTTCGTTTGTTTTTTCTTTGAGACAGAGTCTCACTGTGTAGCACTCCTGTAACTCGCTATATAGACCAGGATGACCTTGAGCTCACAGAGACTCACTTGACTCTGTCTCCCAAGTGCTGGGATTAGAGAGAGAGGCGTGCACCACCATGCCCTGCTCTCCTCTTTTTAAAAAATATTACATTTGTTTATGTATTTGTGGAAAGATCGTGCATGCCATGCCACAGCATGCATGTAAAAGTCAGAACACAAAATGCTTAAGAGAGTTGACTCTCTTCTTCCAACATGTGGGTTCCTGGGACCAAATAGGACATCAGCTTGATGGTAAGCACCCTTACCTGTTGAGCCATCTCTCCAGCTCAAACAGGTCTTCTAAATAAACACTCTGCTTGCTGACTTGCTGTGCCCATCTATAGACTTTCCTTTCTATGGAGGAAAATGAGAAGCCAAACAGACAAAAGGGATCCGGCCTCCTTAATCAAACTCCACAGCTCATCTCCCCGATAGCAAACCCACTTTATTAGCAGCCAGTACTGGCTACCATCTATTCTAAGCAGTGTGTCCCTGTCCCAAAAGAATTTGCCTTCTGGGACACAGAGGAGCACACAGAGAACCCTGATCCACATAATGGCCAGCCGACCATCACGGACACAGCAACGGACTCCAACTCAAAGACTTTCTGCTCCCTCCTTTGGTACTCCATACATGTGCCATCCTGATATTCTGGAGTCTTAGTTGTCTGAGCTGAAATTCTGATTCCTCCTCCACATGACCTTTTCCCACATTCCCCATCTCCTTCTGCCCAGTGGGATCACCCTGAGGATTTTCAGAATGGTCTCCTATTCTTCATCTTCTCTTTCATCTCTGGAAGCTGTCACAGCATATGGTTATTGGAAAGGACAGATGACCTTAAACATTTTTCTTTTTTATATTTGTTTATTCTATTTATATGAGCGCTCTATCTGCGTGTACACCTGTATGCCAGAGAGGGCATCCGATCCCATTGCAGATGGTTGTGAGCCACCATGTGGTTGCTGGGAATTGAACTCAGGACTTTGGAATTTGGAAGAGCAGCCAGTGCTCTTAACCACTGAGCCATCTCTCCAGCCTGGACAGATGACTTTAGACTTTGCAGGTCACATATGTTGACACACTCTGACACACACACACACAATTAAAAATAAAATAAACCTAAAAGAACAAAAAAGTGGAGACATGAGCTAAGCAAGTGGCTCTACAGTAGTTCACAGCAGCTGGTGAGCAAGCATGAAAGCTGAAGCTCAGATCCACTAACACAACAAGCCAATGTCCACTCGTGCTACAAACACAGCTCCAAGGAGAGGTGGAGCTTTAGGTTCCTAGCCTATGGCAGAAAACGTGAGACATAAGTTCTGGGAGAGACCATGCCTCACAAAGGGTAAGTGGAAAGTGGTAGACTGACAGAGGAGGGTGTCTGCCACCTCTGTGTGGTCTCTGGAAGTTCTTCGTGTGTGTGCATGCACACACAGATAAGAAAGTAAATAAATACATTCTGAGACAGAGTCTCACTAGATAGCCTTGGCTGGCCTGGAACTTGCTATGGCAGAACAGGCTGATCTCAAACTCATAGAGATCCCCTCATTCTGCACCTCCTGAATGTTGAGATTATAGGCATATGCTATGGTACCTGACCAAAGGAAGGAGTAACTGTAAAGGACTGAAGATGTGGCTCAGTAATTAACTGCCTGCCTAGAACCCCTGAAGCCCAGAGTTCTTTCCTAGTGCCAAAAAATGAATCAATGAACACTACATAGGACTCATTTTTTGAGACAGGGTCTCACTATATAGCCCTCGCTAGTCTGAAACTTCCTATGTGGACCAAACTGAACAAAATAGAGATCCTCCTGCCTTTGCCTCTCAAATACTGTGATTAACGGTGTACACTAGGGATGGTGTGTACATGGTGCCTTTAATCCCAGCACTCAAGGGCACAGAGGCAGGCCAACCTGAGTTCAAAGCCATCCTGGTCTACAGAGCTCAAGACTACTACATAGTGAGAGCTTGTGTCAAAAAAATAAAAGCCAAAAAAAAAGAAAGAAAGAAAAAGAAAAGAAAGGAAGAAAGAGAGAGAGAGACAGAGAGAGAGAGAGAGAGAGAGAGAGACAGAGAGGGAGGAAGGAAGGAAGGAAGAAAGGAAGGAAGGAAGGAAGGAAGGAAGGAAGGAAGGAAGGAAGGAAGGAAGGAAGGAAGGAAGAAGCATTGTGGTGTAGTGTCCTGCTCTGGGGCTGGATTTGACCACTCCCACCCATCCTTCACCCCATCTGCACACACTCAATGAGAAACTCATAGCATCCCCATTCAGACATCCTGCCGTGGCTCCACAAAGCTTCCCACCTTTCACCAGCTGTTTTTCTGCCTGGAATGCCCGGTCTTACTTCCTCCCTTCCTCCCTGCCTTTCTTCCTTCCTTTTGAAATTCTTGCTTGGTTTATCTGTCATGGTAATTTTTTGGTCTTGTTTTTAGTCAGAGTCTCACTGTGTAGCTCTGGCTGACCTGAAATTCATTATGTATCCTAGACTGTTTTTAGGGTTAGGGTTAAGGGGAAATCACCAGAAATTCAAGGCCAATCTGGGCTACATAATGAGTTCTAGGCTAGCCTGGGCTATATAATCAGATCTTGCTAAAAAAAACTGGGGTGAGGGTGGGGTGTTAACTACCTATTGTCCTGTCCCCTAGCTCCGAGTAACTCTTATTTCACTCCCCTGTTCTTTCTTTTATCATTCTTGTGTTGCTGTTGTTGTTGTTGTTTGAAACTGGGATTCTCTGTTGTAACTCCGGCTGTCCTGGAATTCACTCTGTAGACCAGGCTGGCGTCAAACTCTGAGATCCACCTGCCTCTGCCTCCCAAACACTGGGATTAAAGGTGTGCGCCGCCGCCACCACCGCCTGGTTTATTATTAAGTTTTCAAAGGTGTATTTATTTTATTTATGTGCATGGGTGTTTTGCACATGCATTCCTGGTGCCCTTAGAGGTCAGCAGGGGATATCGGCTCCCCTGGACCTGGAATTTCAGATGGCTGAGAGCTACCATGTGGGAGCTAGGAACTGAATCCACATCTTCTGCAAGAACGACTGTGCTCTTAACCACTGAGCCATGTCTCCACCCTCTCTCTTTGTTTTTTGAGACAGAGTGTCTTAGTTACTTTTCTATTGTGATCAAACACCACAACCAAGGCAGCTTATTTTTTTTTTAATCGAAAATAGGCTCTTCTCTCATACAGTTTACCCCAACCACAGTTCCCCCTTCCTTTACTTCTCCCAGTTCCCCCTCAACCTCCCCTCTCCCCTAGATCCACTCCCTTTTCATTTCCTTTCAGAAAAGAGCAGGCCTCCAAGAGGCAGCAACAAAACAAGGTACAATAAGGCAAGGCCCTCATATCAAGCCTGAACAAGGCAACCCAATTGGAGGAAAAAAGTCCCAAGAGCAAGCAAAAGGGTCACCCACCCCCACTGTTAGGAGTCCCATAAAAACACCAAACTGACAGCCATAACATATACAGTGTCATATCATTACTGATGATCTGGTACAGAACCATGCATGGGTGGAAATAAAAAAGAAACCAGCACGGGACTGGATATTCTTTTTTATTTATTTTTAAATGTAAAGTTCTTTTCTGAATGCACACAGGTTTGTGTGTGTGCATATGTGCATGTGAGTGCATACGTATGCATGTTCATTGGCCAGTTTTTTTTTCTGTTTTGTTTTGTTTTTTTGGCAACCTGACACAAGCTAGAGTCATCTGATAAGATGGAACCTCATTTGAGAAAACGCACTGGCCAGTCTGGCCTGTAGGCAAGCCTGTGGGATATTTCCTTGATTGATGATTGACGTGGAAGGCTCCAGCCCACCGTGACTGGTATTGTCCCTGGGCAGGTAGTCTTGGGGTATGCTAGACAGCAAACTGAACAAGCCAGTAAGCAGCATTTCTCAATGGTCTCTTCCCAATTCCTGCCTCCAGGCTCTTGCCTTGAGTTCCTGCCCTGACTTCCCTAAATGATGGGCTGGCTGCAAGCTGTAAACTGAAATAAACCCTTTCCTCACCAAGTTGCTTTTGATTCTGGTCTTTATCACAGCAACAGAAACCTAACTAAGACACACGTGGGGGCCAGACGTTGACACAGGTACTTTTCTCTATCACTCACTCTCTTCAGTGTTTGAGGCACAGTACATGGAGCTCACCAACCTGCTGTTGAAGCCTTGGCATAGAGATGCTCACCTCTGGGTCTGGCTTTTACCTGGGTGTTGGGATTCAAATTTGGATCCTCAGGCTGGTACTGCCAGCACTTTATCACTGACCCATTTCTTTGGCCTTTGACCTGAGTATTCTGTTTTCAGCACATAGGGGGCTTGGTGTGGTCAAGCCAGTGCGCATAGCATTTGCATAGCAGCCCAGGACCCACCTCCACCACTGTGAGCCATCAACAGGGTTTGGCTTGGGAAAAGGAAACAGCAGCGACTAGCACTTCTCTATCCTGACTAAAGACAATCCTGCAAGCTTTAGCCTCAAGTTGAGGGTTTACCAGATACCTCTCTATCCCCCAAAGACTTTCTGCACGGAATTAGGGGTGTGGTGGAAATCAAGGTGTTTAATAATGTACCAAATACAGTTTGGGTTCTGCTGAGTCCTGGTTCTTATTTGCTTTTGGGTTTCTTTTCTTTTTTCCTAACAGAATCTCAGGTAGTACAGGTCGATCTTGAACTCTGTGTAGCCAAGGTTGACCTAGAATTCCTCATCCTCCTGCTCCCCTCCCCAGTGCTGAATTTATAGTTGTAACACCAACGTACCCAGTTCCATGTGTTTTCCAGTAAGAAAAATTGTAATACAGCAAAGGGATATTCTGATAAATCTTCTTTGCTGTTTGGGTATGAAAGGGTTAACACATGCCCACTTAGTAGACACTCCAGGGTCATGGTCTAGGGTCATTTTGGCCTTGACACTGACCCTCTTTCGCTTCCTTCAACTTAGCTGTCTTCCCTATTTGACTTAAAAATCTCATTCTGTTCATGTCAATCCTCTAGGCTAGACCACTAAAGCCAGGTCATGGTCCCTAGAAGCTCACTGCTGCTATTCACATATGTCACCTGGCAGGAAAAGAGGAGTCCTTGATTGGGACACAGGGAAGGACAGCCATCTTCTGTGGTCCTCTTTCATTAGCACATTAGCATGAATGAGCTTATCAGATTAGCTAATTGTCACCTGGACACTTGGACGGTGCAGAGATGCTAGTGAGGCGAATTTCCACAAAAAGCAGAGGGAAAAGCGTAATGATAAAGACAGTCCCCAAAAGACCTCTGAGCATTCAGGAAGGTCAGGCCTATGGAGGAGGGGCAAACGAGGCGCTACAAAGGACAGGGCGCCTCTGAGAAAAAGCTCTGGATGAGAAGGCAGTAACAACAAATTTTTACCATTTTCCGGCTCTGCCTGGAGTCCCCAGCCCCTGCTGGGGGATGGCAGGTGTACAAAGAGCACATGAAGGGACCTTGCCTTCTGCTTCCTGACACAGAATCATGAGCAAAGACAAGCCCAGGTAAGACGGAAAGCTTCATAAGCTGCACCGCCACAGCAACTCCCATAAGGATCTAGAGATGCTAATATAGCATACACGCACACACAACTTAGATGTATTAATCTCTAGCTAAGCATCTAAGAAAAAGAACAAAAACGGGAAAGCACAACCCTTCCATTTTGAGACTCACGTTCAACACCCACAGAAGAAGAGAAACCAAGGCTTTGAGCTCCTGTGAATTCTGTTGAAATAAAGACACTGGGCTAAAGCCAACACTCCTGCCCGTTAGTGAAATGGAAGACTAGGAAAAGAGCCACCAATGCCACAGGTGACAAGGATATCTGAATCTCCACAGCACTACGTACGAGCCTCGGAACCTCCGCTGCTGCTTACCTAAGGACAGCCAGGGAAGCCATACACATCGAGACAGCATGTGCTAAGGGTGTGTGCCAATGGTAAAGCACAATCAGATTCTTAGACTGCACAAGTCCTGGGCTCAATCCTTAGCATTACAAAATGATAATAATAAACTAATAATAAGGCAGGATAAAATGAGTTTCGGTGGATTAGCTCAGTGGCTGAGAGCTTTTTGGTGTGCCCATACACAAGAAAAAAGAAAAAGCAAAGTGGGGAGGAAAGGAAAAGAAAAAGAAGAAGAAAAAATTTAAAACGCTTTCTTGCCTTTTAATTGTTTTATTTTCTTGGTAAGGCCAAAGATTGAACTTGGGCTCAGTAACCTGGTCTATAGCCCCAGACTTCAATATTCTTTGGCTTCTGGTATCTCACCTTTTTATCCTTTGGAATTTTAAAAGAATAGATGAGAGAAGAATAGCTTCCTGGCAACAAATGTGGAAACAGACAAAATGAAACGTTTAAAAACAAAATCTATCAAAACTGATGCAAAAGGAAACAGGAAACTAAATATGGTCCTTTTTTTTTTTTCCGAAAAAACTAGATCACCTGTGAAAATTCTTTAGCTTCTGATATCTCATCTTTTTATCAGTAGGAATTTTAAAAGAATAGATGAGAGATAAGAGAGTTATGAGTTCAAGGCCCTAGTGATCATCTTCTAATGTAAAATAACCTATTTTTAAGGGCTAGGGCTATAGCTCAAAGATACAGCATTTGTAAAGTCCTAGATTCAATCCTTATCACCGCAAAATACATAAAGTAAAACAAACATTTTCAGACAAAGGTCGTAAGGGTTTATCACTCACAGGTTCTTGCTGAAAGAACTTAGAAGGGAGATAGTTTGAAAATGAAGAAAAACCAGGTCCTTCCACCCTGACTATCTGAATTCAGTCCCTGAGACCTTCATGGTTGGAAGACAGAACCCACTCCTGCAAATTGTCCTCCACGTGCAGGTGCACCTAGTAAATACATGGATAAATGTAAAGGACTGCTTTAAAGGCAAACCATAGCAAAATAACAAAATAACAAAAATAAAGAAATAAAACCTGCAAAATTTAAGTTTAGCAAAGACAAATTTGGCCAGGAATTGGAAGTCCGAGAAGGACAAACGCTTTGTTCTGAAATGAAACCTGTTTTCGTCTTCTTTGTATGTGTGATACAATTCTCTCTGTTTAAGAAAAAACTGAGACACTGTAAACTAGCAAAAACTTAAAAAGGAAGGGAGGCATGTGACTACAGATAGATAAGGGGTTTAGGAAACACTGTGATGAATAAGCTTCCTGGCAGCAACGTGGAAACAGACAAAAAGGAAGTGCTTAAAAACAAAATCTATTAAAACTGATGCAAAAAGAAACAGGAAGCTGAAGACCGTAATATTTTTTGCAAAGACTAGATCACCTGTGAAAAGCCTCAAAATAAAACTATCAGACTTGTTTATGTCAACAAAATGCTCCCAAGCCTTCACTATATAAACTCTAGCTAGAGTGGAGAAGTGGTTTAGTTGTTGAACATGCCTCCCTGTTTGGGGGAGTTTGATGACCAGCACCAGAAAAACAAAGTGCATAAAACTGTTTTAAACAAAAGGTTCCAAAAGAGAAGAAGGCTCTTCCATTTCATTGTCGTTGTTGCTGCTGTTGATCTTGTGATATTGCTGATCAAATTCAGCCTGTATCCCTGCTAGATGGTGACTGCCACTCAACCGCCCCAAACCCTTTCCTAGCTTTTGATCCTCAAACTGGACATATAGGTAGTGTAACATGTAACGAAGCCAGGCGTGGCAGGGCAGGCCTATATAAACCGAGCGCCAAAGGAGCTGAGGCAGGAAAATCTCTGGTTCTAGGCCAGCCTGCCTAGAAAGCAATACCTTATTTTTAAAAAATAAAATAAAAGCTGACTGTGATAGCACAGGCCTTTAGTTCCAGCACTCAGGAGGCAGAAGCAGGCAGATCTCTGAATTTGAGGCCAGCCTCCATTTCAGGACAGAGAGTTTCAGGATAGTCAGGGCTACAGAGAGAGATCCTGTCATAAAATTATTTTAATTAAGAATTACATATGTAGTATAGAATAATGGATAAAAACCATATGGTTATCCCAACAAATGACTAAAAATACTTCATACAATTCAATTTACCCACATTTACACTCAACCAAGCTCAGTGGTAGAGCACCTGCTAGCCAGTGTGAGGTTCTAGGTTCAACCCCCAGCACTGGGGAGAGAGAGAGAGACAGACAGAGAGAGAGAGAGAGATCAAGAGAGTTAAATCAAAACAAATAAAACTAAAAAAATTTTCAACAATTCAGTAATACGAGCTACTTTTGTTGAACTCCTGAACCTACATATCACATTTAATATGAAATACTATAAATCTTTCCTTTAAAATCAGGTACCTTATACGGGGTACATACACCCACATTTCCAGTCAACGTGCTACCAACTGCCCTAGTAAACAAGGTGAGACAGAGGGAACAATGTAGGTTATAAGGACCGGAAAGAAGAAAACACTGGTATTCAAAACAGTGAGGTTGGTTTGGAGAAACCTAAGACAAACATAATACCTCAGCAAGGCTGTTAAATACAGGAAGAAAATACCCGAATTAATTGCATTTCTGTAAAAACGGTTGGAGAATGATACTTAAAGTTTTCCATTTCTCTGCACATGAAGTGCAGGTTAACACTCATCAACAACAAAAATTGTTGTGAAAAAAATTAAGAAACTATCAAATTCCATAGAAGAACACAACGAAGAGAGGTGTACTCAGTTAAGGATCGAAAACTCAACGGAACAATAGATCTCATTTCTCCAAGTGCATGTAAAAATTATAAGGGATGTCAACCAAAATCTCAACACATCCCAGGATGTGATAGTCAAATGTAGAAACCTAAGAAGAAAGATGAACTGGGAAGAGAAGGCAGCGCAGCAGCGATAGACAAATAGAACATGAAATTGTCTGAGCCAGAAATTAGGCTCCTTTGTCAGGGTGAGGACAGTATACATTCCTGTGTCATTCATCGTGTTGGACAGTTGGAAACTTACATGGAAAAATTAAATCCTGCCAAGTATAGTGGTACAGCTTGTGATCCCAGCACTTGGGAAGTGGAGAGAAGAGAGTCAGGAGTTCAAGTTGATCCTTGCTATATAGCAAATTCCAGACTGACTGAGTCTATGAAAGACTCTCAAACAGAAAAAGAACAACAAGGACAACAACAAAACCCCAAACAAACTAAAGCCAAGATAATCCAGGTATGGTGGTACACACCTTTAATGCCAGCACTCTGGAGGCAGAGGCAGGCAGACCTCTGTGAGTTCAAGGCCAGCCTGGTCTACAGAGTGAGTTCTAGAGCTGCAGGAATTGGATAATAGAGAGACTTTGTCTCAGGGAAGAAGAAGAAAAAAAAAAAGTCAGACACTCATTCGTCTCAGTTATTGAAACAGCATATGTACAACTCATTCTGGGCCCCATTCATCAGTGAGGACAACTGCTGCGGTCAGTTAGGCACGAGCTCTGGACAGCTTCTGGTACTGCAGACGCCTGCCTTCCTCCTCTGCTCATATAGGTTGATGGTAGCACATTTGTGTGGTCACACATCTAACCCTTGAGTTCCCGGGAAAGCCTCCCCAGGCTGAGGAGTGGAGGTAGTTCTGGAAGTGAAGTGAAGCAGGGATTCTTTTACTCCTGAGTCATTGTTTTGCCTCCAAACAGATGTCGGTAGTTGCCCAGTGACCTCTGTGAAATGTTTGTGGTCTTGTGTCAGTTCCTAACAACGAGCTGTCCACAGAACGCCAGGACTTTATTTATTGTAGAAACTCCTTTGATGTCTGTCAAGCTTTTCATGTTTCCTTTTCTTTTTATCTGGTTTCTCACTGTTGATATTGTTCTGTTCTTATTGTCCCCCAAGACTGAAAGGATGGTGTCCATGTAAGTAAGTAACTTAGCATAGCAACCAGCCCATTCCGGTGGGCATGTGTGTGTTCAATACCCTCAAACATAACCTCATCCATCTACTCATACCAGGGAGTGAAGATCTTATGCCTAACGCCCAGGCACAAATTTGCCAGATTTAATAAGCAAAAATACTAAGTGGTACAAATAGTAATCTTTATGATAAACATGACCCCAAACATTGGATGAGACATATATATACTATTAAAGAAACAAAAACAACAACAAACCAAAAAAACAGTTGTTACCTATGTATAACTAGGTATAACCAGCCCATGTCTTTAATCCCAGAACTCAAAGGGCAGAGTCAAGAGGCTCTGTAAATAGAAGGCTAGCCTGGACTTCATAAGAACCTGTCTCAATAACAACAAAGAGATACAGTTTAAAATGAGTGTACTGGCACATCCTTTTAGTCCCAAAATTTGGGTGTCAAGAAGCAGGTGGATCTCAGTGAATTCCAGGCCAACTAAACCTGTCTCAAAGAAAGAAAGAAAGAAAGAAGGGAGGGAGGGAGGGAAGGAAGGAAGGAAGGAAGGAAGGAAGGAAGGAAGGAAGGAAGGAAGGAAGGAAGGAAAGAAGGAAAGAAGAAAAAGAGTTGCAATTCATGAACATTTGCTGGCCCTTCTGTAATCACAGCACATTGCAGACTATGGGGAGAGGATCACAAGTGTGCCAAATTGTAGTACCCTGAGTCAGAAACACCAAAAACAAAAATATTCAAACACACTGCATGTTTACTTTTTAGTGTGTGTGTGTGTGTGTGTGTGTGTGTGATCCACTGATGTTTGAAGCTCCTTCTCCAACCATCCTCTAAGACGCCTTCTGTCCTTCCTGGCTTGCCTCCCATCACGTTCATCCCCTTCCCCTTTTTAAAAACAAGTTACTCTACTTGTTCAATGTGCCTGCCTGGAATACAGTAGACATATACTCAAAGTGTGTGTGTGTATCTGTGTGTGAGTATGTATGTTAGTATGTATGGATGTGTGTCAGTCTATGTTAGCGTGTATGTGTGTGTGTGAGTGTGTATGTATGTGTGTGTCAGAATGTATGATAGTGTGTATGTGTATGTGTATATGTTAGTGTGTATGTGTGTGTGAGAGTGTGTATCAGTATTACATTATTATTATTGTAGATGTGTATGTGAGTATGTATATATATTAGTGTGTGTGTGTGTGTATGTAAGTATGTGTGTGTCAGAATGTATGTAACTGTGTATGTGTGTGTATGTAAGTATGTGTGTGTCAGAATGTATGTAACTGTGTATGTGTGTGTATGTAAGTATGTGTGTGTCAGAATGTATGTAACTGTGTATGTGTGTATATGTATGCATGTTAGTGTGTATGTGTGTGTGACTATGTATGTATGTGTGTGAGTGTGTATGTGTTTGTATGTGTATATGCTAGTGTGTATATGTGTGAGTGACTATGTATGTATGTTAGTATGTAGGTGTGTGAGTGAGTATGTATGTTAGTGTGTATGTGTGTGTGACTATGTGTGTGTGTGTGTGTGAGAGTGTGTATGTGGGTGGGTTGCTTGGATATAACTCAGGCCTCAGGCATGTAGAAGCGCTACCGCTGAGTTACAAAGTATGGGCTCTAGAGTTTTCTTTCTTTAGTCATTCTAATTAGGTTTGTGGAACTGGGGTGAAGCTTACTCTGTGCTAGGGCACTTGACTAACATGCATGAAGCCCTGGGCTCAATCTCCACCACTACTGGAAAATGAAAACAATTTTAAGATTTGGCCATCTAGATCCGGGCCTGACAGCTCACACCTAAAATCCAAACACTTGGAAGATGGAGGCAAGAAGTACATAGGCAGCTTCAGGAAAGACAGGGCTACAGACTGAGGCTGTCTCAAGCTCCCCCAACCATTCGATTCAAAAGAGATCGTTTGCTGATGTGTTTGGGGATACTGTAGTCCAGCGGGACTGGCCCTCGCTTTGTAGCACAGTTTGGTCTCCAACTCCTCTCAATTCTCCTGCCACAATCTCCTGAGTACCGGATGCAACTACAGGCACCAGGCCCAGCTAAAACTGTGTGTCTTTTCTTAGTATTATCTACATAGTAGAGTTTAAAGCTAAATACAAAGCAATTGAGAATGTGAAATATGGGCTGGAGATTTGGCTCAGTAGTTAAAAGAGAGATGACTGCTCTTCCAGAGGACCCAGGTTCAATTCCCAGCGCCCACATGGTAGCTCACAACTGTCTATAACTCCAGTTCCAGGGAGCTGACACCTTCACACAGACAGACATACTACATGTAAAACACCAGTGCACATAAAATAAAAATAAATCATTATGAAAGAGAGAAAGAAAGAAGTTCATTTTCTATCTGATCATGATAGAATATCTGACCATTGGCTGAAAATCTCCACCTTTCATGGAAATAGCTCTTACATCTTACGCAGCCATAATTAGCTATCATAACTGAGAGAGGTGCATTTTCACAGTGTGCAGCCCAGACTCAGTTACAGCCAGATGAAAATCCCGTCCAGGAAGCTGCCTGCTGAGTAGACTCGGTAACTCGGTAAAGCTTCAGTCGTGGACCACTGCCTCCTCCCATCCGGTTTTGGCAAAGTTTTAAGACTGAAGATACAACAATTAGACTTTAAACCCCTTCCATGCTTAACAACAATCCCCTGCATTCCCGTCTAGCCAAAAAACAATCTGCCTGCTTCCCCCTATTTTCAAATTAGCCTTGGTTACATTCCCATTTCTGGATAATTTTCTTGATCTTCAGTCAAGATGCCCTGACAACATAGTTCCTGGGACAGGACAGGTGCTGGTGAAGCTGGGAAGGTGCATTTTTAAAGGTGTCCTGGGAAGAACTTTTATGCTAAACACCCTTGTATTTAAGCACTTGGAAGCATGAGCAAGAGGATGGGAATTCCAGGCTGCCCTGCACTCCAATAAGCAAGATCTTATCTCAAAAAACAAGTAAACAAAAATCATGGGCTAGAGATGGCTCAGTGGTCACGAGTTCATACTGCTCTTGCAGAGGACTCATATTAGGAAGCTCACAACTGCCTGTAACTCCAGCCCCCAGCTCCAAGGGATTCATCACCTCTGCCCTCCCATATACAGAGATTCTGTGTCCTCTGCCATCTACGGGCACCAGCATCTGTGAGAACATATGCAAACTCCCATACAGACAAATAACTCTGTAAAAATTCTATTAAAAAATACAATAAAAAACAGGGGCTGGAAGATGGTTCAGTGGCTAAAAGCTTGCTCCTCTTGCAGGGGACCTCTGTTTGATTCCCAGTACCCAGGAAATCTGGTGCCGCCTTCTGTCCCCCTCAGTCACCAGGCACACGTGTGGTGTACATACTACGTGGAAGTAAAGCACTCTTATGCATAAAATAAGAAATACATTTAAAAATTAATAAAATAAAATGTACTTATTGTTTATTTATTGGTTTGTTTTTACCAAAAGAAGGTTTCTCTCTCTGAGTAGTCCTGACTGTCCTGGAACTCACTCTGTAGGCCAGTCTGGTCTCGAACTCAGAAATCTGCCTGCCCCAGCATCTGAGACCTGGGATTAAAGGCACATGGCCCCACCACCTGAATGTTAAAATTAAATTTAACAGTTAGAAAATCCAGGTATAAGACTCATGTCTGTAATCCCAGCATTGAAGAGGCTGAAGCAGGAGGATTATGACTTTGAGGACTGCCTAGGCTACAGAGCAAGGTACAAAGTCAGCCCGAGTAACTTAGTGAAAAACCTATCTTAAAAAAAAGAAAAAAGAAAAAGAAATAAAAAAAAGAAATGCAATTTTTCTTTTTGATTTTTTGAGACAGGGTTTCTCTGTTGTAACTCCGGCTGTCCTGGAACTCACTCTAATGACCAAGCTGGCCTCAAACTCACAGAGATCCACCTGCCTCTGCATCCTGAGTGCTAGGATTAAAGGTGCTTGCCACCACCGCAGGGCTAAAGTTTTTAATTAAATAATAAGTGTGAGGGCTAGGTTGTGTACCTGTCCAGCATGTACAAGGCACATGGAGAAAAATGATAATGAATGAGTAACTTGCCCATGTTGGGAAATATAGTATAAAAGTTCTTCCCAGGACACCTTTAAAAATGCAACTTTTTCATTTGGTCGTGTAGTGTGTACAGAAGTGCATGCTCGTGGAGTCCAGAAGAAGGTGTCAGACTGCCTAGGCCTGAACTTCCAGGCAGTTGGAAGCTGCCTGATGTGGGTGCTGGGACCTGAATGTTTTCCTCTGTAAGAGCAGCGTGCTCTTTTAACTGCTGAGCCATCTCTCCAGCCCCTAGGATACATTTTTGAGAATTTTTAATAAGAAAAGTGCTAAGCTTGGTGGTGCACACCTTTGTGACCTCAGCGCTAAGGAGGCAGAGGAGGTGAGTCTCGTATTTAAGGTCAAACTGGTCCACATGGAGCGCTCCAGGCCAGGAGGGCTACATAGTAAGACTCTACCGTGATAGATAGATAGATAGATAGATAGGTAGGTAGGAGATAGATAGATAGGAGATAGATAGATAGTAGATAGATAAGCAGATGCTTAGCTAAATAAACTTATCTTAAAATATGACTGTTGTATAGATTTTTCTGGAATCCCCACCTCTTTCTCTCTTTAAAAATGTGTGTGACATTTTTTGTCAGCACCTTGGCCATGCAGGCCTTCTGCCTTAAAGTCCTTCCCCCTAATTTTTGCTTAACTTCATGAGTGGATATGAAACTTAAGTCGGGAAAAAGCGTGTTTCCTCTAATCAGCCCCCTGAAAGACTCTCTCTGGAACCTAGATAGTAAACAAACCTAGAATAAAAAGCATCACATGCTGGGGGAAAAACAAAACAAAACAAAAGGGATATTAGAGTCAGTAAGCTGAGGTTGCTCATCTGGCCACTGTGGGGCTGACAGTCAACCAGACCATGCCGAGATTTTCTCATCTGTAAAGAAGCATAGTATCTCCTTTCTTGTTCTTCTGCACAGGCATGAAACATCCATGTTGATGCTTCTGTAAAAAGGACTTTGGAAGTGTTATAGATAATGTTGGAAGAGAAGCCTTAGCTTTGGCAATAGAAAGGAGGACAAACAGCAGTCATCTTGGGAGTAATTCATAGCCATATTTAAAAACTCAAATCAGGACATATCTTTTGGCATATGATCTGACACATGGTTTGACCACATGACAGAATATTTGAATTAAGAAAAAAAAAAAAAGTCCTGAAAAATCCAGGACATGTGGTTGCCATGGCAATGAGGAGCCATAGGGAGGCCTTGGGCCATGAAAAAACAGGGTCGAGTTGGCAAGCAGAGCTAACTATTTTGCCAGCGATGTGCAGGACAGTTTGGAACCAAGCAATGTGGAAGGCCAAAAAGCCAAGAAGAAAGAAATGGTAGTAATCTGAGTGTGAGGTAGAAGCAATAATCTCGAATCATCCCCATTTTAGAAAATTCTTCAACTCACTCTGGGAAATCCCAGGTAGTTCCTGGTTCATAACGGTGTGGAACTGTAAGAGGGGATTTGGGGTAAGAATTCTGTTAGTGTGGACAGAGCCATTGTGCCCTGAAGGGTCCTGAATCTACCCTCCTCGAGGTCCTTAGGTCACAGGGAAAAGGTCTGCCTCTAGACCAAAGGGGTCTCCCTGAAAGGAGCCTGGAGGAAACACCAGACAGCCCCTATCGGGGACCACAGCTGAGTCTTGTTCTCCTGAAGTTGCCTCCTGCCTGCATCTTGCTCCACATCTATTGAAGTCACCCTGCCCAATGTGCCCAGGGAATTTTCCTGTGGTTCACAACATCATCAGAGCTCTTGAAAGCACAATCCCAGAGCCCTGTGAGTTCTGTTGACTTTCAGGACAGAAATGGATTTTTTTAAACAAAGATAAAGATAGCAGGCGTGAAGACTCAACCAGGAGGAGCAGGCTGACAAAAAGTTAAATCTCCTTTATAGGTGCACATATTCTCTTCCAAATTGATAAATCCAGTATTTCTTAAGTGTTGTTCATGAGACAGAAAACACACACATGCACACACACACACACACACACACACACACACACACACTATTTCTCATTCCTGCCCGGCCCTTTAAGACCTCAAGACCTCTAAATTCCATGCAGCGTCTATCACATGCTATTGAGTTGGCATGTTTGCAAATTGCATGCAGTGAGATTTTTCCATACCAACAGCCCTGTCTCGGATTCCCCAGCATCACCGGCCAAAGGAGTATTGCTTGCACATTTTCCCCACTTTTTATTGAGTTCGGTGCGGCAGCCTGCATTCCTCAGCACAGGCTGCAGTCGGCATGGTAACTAGTTAGCAGTTAGCCGCTGCACTTGCCTTCTGCCAGACTTCAATTTCTTCCTAAGAGACCCTTTTTGGGGGAAGGGTGGGTGTTGGGGTCGGGGGTGCCAGTATAGGAAGTAGTGAAAAGAGGATGGAGAAAGAATTAATTGCGTTGGGCCAGGGGTGGGGGATGGGCAGAAGAAAGACTTAAACGCGCCTTTTAAAAGAGTTATCTGGTCCACCCAGGGCGTTGGTGCTAAATTACATGGGCAGGGAAAAAAAAAAAAAAAAAAAAAGTCCTAATTGGGGTGTGGAGGCAGCGACAAACAAGGCTTGTCCGCGCCTGGAATCTGAACTGTTGGTAGTGCAGGTAGCTCAAGGCGGTGGGAGTGATTGCTGTTGACTTTGCGTAATTGCATGGGAGGAGTGATGGGAGCTGGGACGGGCGGGGCTCCACCCAGTGGGGTGGTAGACAGACACTGGCGAAACCATGCAGGGGCTAAACAAATTGACTGACAGAGCTCCCGGCCTGTTATTAAAAATCTGGCAAAATGTTCATCTCTTGACAAAAATGTAGGGAGACTAGTAATGCATAGCTTTATCCCACGTTGGATTTTAAAATGGTTAATGCCAAGTTGTCTGTCAAAGTTAATAGGGCATTGCTGCTGCTTATGGAACAAAAAAAATTCTCATACATGTTATTCATTTATTCATTGCTAAAAAAAAAAATCATGTATCTGCTAAAATTTTCATTTAGGAAAAACGATTCAGACGTGGTTAAACCTTGATTTTTACAGAGTGCTGTGGATTGCAAGCAACTTTTTCTCTTGTTTTTGGTAATCAAAGCCACGCTTTCATTAAAATGGTAAACACTTCATTCCTTGAGAATGATTAAAGTCTGCATCCAAGATTACACTAAAGGACATTAAACCTGCAATTATTGATTGTATCTTTATAACTTCCTTTGTATCAAGAAATATGTTAAATGGTTAATTGACTGTTAACTAGATAGCTGTGTGGTCATAGGAATTAATCAATATATTGATTTCTTGACTCTTCTACTTTGCAATTTCATGTGTTGATTTTGCTGCTTCTCTTTTGCGCTCCAGGAAGCCTTGGTGGGTGCTGTTCTACACAAACCACCTCCTATTCTACGTTTTGCACACATATAAGGCAAGATACTGTTCCAGCATCTGAGTAATCGTGCCAATTATCCTCATCTTTGTCATATTCGTCTGGTGTGGAGGAGCTATTTCTTTTCTTATTGTCCACATTCCAAAGCCTGTAATTACATATTTTTTTAAGATTCCCTGAAGGGAAAAAAAAATAACTTAAACCTTTCTAATATGTTTCATTCCCTAGTTTGTTTAATGAAACAATACATTTATTTATTTACAAGTTTAGAATTGCTGGTAGTTTGGGGAGATGAGAGTTTAGTTCAGTACTTTGGTTCCCAAGCACAGGGCCCGGAGTTTGGTCCCCAGCATAAGTTCAAAAACAAAACACATTTTTTTTTCTTGTTAATTTTCCTCAAGAAAGATCCCTGAAATAGCATTTCTCTAAAAGATCTCACATTTTTTTCTCTTCTATGTCTGATTTTTCAATAAAATCAGAAAGTCGAGGAGGTTGATAGAGATACTTCGCTCCTGTGCCCTAATAAACAGTTTTGTTTGGTGATGTTCCTCCTTTAATTCTCAGGGCACCAATCAATCTACCAGCTCTTTGGAAAATGTAGGCACCTGAAGCCCCTGCACTGGGGAAATATACAAACGTTCTTCAACTGCTGAGAAACAAACACGCAAATAGGAGATGGGCCGACTGCCTGCTGTTCCTGTTTGCTCACTGTGAGCTCATTACTTCAGCTGGGAAAGTCACTATATGAATTAATAGCAGATATCTCCACTGAAAATAAATGTTTACCAGTTTAGGGGCCGGGGGTTTTTTGGCAAAGACTTGGCTTTTTGTCTGCCTGCCTCCTTTTTTGGCGTGTGCATCCCTGAGGTGTGTAATTAAAGTAAGGGAATTTGCACATAGTACTTTGGAGCTTTAATGAATAGAAAACACAGGATATTTCAGCAATTTGGTGCCTAATGTCAGAGTGTGCATTCCCTGTGTGAGGTATCACAATAATAGGGCTCTGTGATAATAAAGGCGCCCGCGATCCCATGCAAAGAGAAAGAAAAGTGACAGCATTTGTTCCTAAATTCCAGTACAAAATACATGAAAAAGAGCAATTTACATTTAAAACAGACAGACTTTGAACTTGAACATACTCTCAGAATTAACGGCTGTTAAATCAGCCTACTTTGCTGAATATTGAAATCCCTTCAGGACAAAGATCTTGGCTGCTGATATCAGGTTACATTACAAAATTGAATACACAATATCAAATGGTTCTAATCATAACTATTCTGGCCTGGCTATTGAAATTCTGAACAGCTCAAAACCTACCAGTGTATTTTCAAACCTCTGGAACCTTGACATGAAGGGTAGAAAGAGTAATCAGCATTTATTAAGCACCTGTTATATGCCAAATGAATTCATTAAGTACCTGTTATATGCCAAATGCTGCTATATGTCCATCAAACTGAATATTTTACAAATAGAGGTGTCTGACACAATCCTATGTTTCAGTTGGAAAAAAAAAAATTTATGGTCAGGGTTGGTACAGTGTTTCCCAGAAGGCAAGAGACCCTGGGTTCTATTCCCTGAGTATAAAAAAAAAAAAAAAAAAATTGCCTGGCACTGGTGGCTCACACCTTTAATTCCAGCCCTCTGTGTAGCCTTAGCTGTCCTGAAACTCACTCTGTAGACCAGGCTAGTCTCGAACTCAGAGATCCACCTGCCTCTACCTGCCAAATGCTAACTTTAAAGGCATGTGTCACCATGTCCAGCTAGGATTTTATTTTTTAAGATAGCCTAGATAGTTGATAGTCTCAGTCTTACTCTAGCCCAGGGTGTATATTGAAACTCACTATGTAGCCCAGGCTGACCTCAAACTCAAAGCTGTCCTCCTGCCTCAGCCTCTCAGTGCTAGAATTACAGGCATGAACACGACTCCTAGTTTAGTTTTTCTGTATAACATTTATTCCAAAGAGAAAGAAAAATCTCATTCTTCACCCATCTCCAGCCCTGGCCTTTCAGTGAGACTCCTGTATCTCGGGTTGATTTTGAACTCCCTACTCTTCTACCTACTTCTATCTCTACTTCTTGAGTGTTGGGATTACAGGTTTGTGCCTCATGCTTGGTTTATGTTACAGAAACTGAGCCCAGTGCTTCATTCTGCCAGGCAAACCCTCTATCAACTCTTTCTTACGAGTAACATTTGCTTTATTTTCTAGGCGTATGGAGCCCAGGGCCTTGTGGCTACTAGCCAAAGCCTCTACCACTGAGCTTCATACTCAGCACCTTGAGCACAGTCTGTGTCCACTTTGAGTAACAAACCAGACCAGTTGTGGTAGCACAGGATGGCAGAATGCTAACAGAGGTAGAGGCAGTAGGGTCACGAGTTCAAGGCTAGCCTGGACTACATATTTGGAACTGGACACATGGTGTTAAGAGCACTTGTTGTTCTTGCAGCGGACCCAGATTCATTTCCCAGCACCCACATATGGTTCACAACCACCTGTAACGCCAGTTCCAGGGGAATCCAATACCTTCCTCTGATCTCCACAGGCACTAGGCATGCATGCTGTACACAGACACACATTAAGTAAAACATCCATATCGAACATATTAAATAAATAATTAAATACATCTTTTAAAATGTTTTAAACAAAACAAAGGGTCAGTAGATGGCTTATCTGGTAAAGGCAGCTATGTATGTATGTGTGTATATATATATATACCAAATATATACCAGATTGGCCTTCAACTCACTGAGATCCACCTGCCTCTGCTTCCCAAGTGCTGGGATTAAGGTTAGAATATCATTTTTTTTTTAAACACCAAAATCTTCCTGTCCCATCTACTCCTGCATTCCAGGACTAGAAATAGCAAACTTGTGCTAAGGACTAGCTCCTGAACCATCAGAAGAGCGGCTCAACATTAAAACAAAGGGCAAAGAGTTTTTAACGCAGGCTAGGACAGACATCGCCAACAGAAGCATGGGAAAGGTGCTGCGACCAGAGCCAGAGTCTAGAACAGGGTTCCAGAATTGAGGTGTGGAAAGAGAGAGACCCAGACTTCACTTTGCCAGACCCTAGTTCTACCATGTGTAAACCTAAAGGCCAGTCTGAATTGACTAGCTTCTGATTAAAAAGTCTAACCTTTGGTTAATGACCACAGAGGCAGCGACTGGAAGTTGACTTAATCCACAAATAGGAGAATTCCTGCAGGATAAGCTTCAGGTAAATACTCACCTTGTGGCCATCGCACAAAAGCATCTGTCTGCCTATCAGAGTCACAGTCCCCAGTGAAGTGATTATCACGTTTCCACCACATGCTTCCCACAAGGACATCTCTTGACATCATTAGTGCACTAAACCTTCAGGTTATGTTGTTTTCCTCTCTATAAAACACTTTCTCTCCAGCCTTCTCCTTCCCTTGCTTTTTCATCTTAGCTGGTCTCTTGGAGGCCCCTTCTCATCTCAAAAACCTCCGAAGAGTCACTGAAAGCACACCCACCGGGCACTGGACGCTATCTTAATGCACGGCAAGGAAGAAAAGATGTATGTGTGCTCTTTGAGGGATGTGTGTTATCATCTTCTCCAACGTGTAAAGAAATGTGAACATCAAGGCTTCGAAGCTAGGCATGACGGAGCATGCCTCTAACTCCAGGGCTCTGATGAAGCAGGAGATTGCTTCTAGTTCAAGACTAGCCTGAGCTAGAGTGAGACCCTGACTCAAAACAATGACGATGAAATAGCAGAGGATCTTACAATAAAAATGCATTTATTAATCTTATTATTTTGTGTGATGTGTGGGTGGGTGCGTGTGTTCCACTTGTATAAGTCAGGGGACAATTTTTGGAAATTGATTTTCACCTTCCGTGGTATCAAACTCAAGTTGGCAAGTTTGGCTTGGCTCTCAAGTGCTTTTTTTTTTTTTTTTGACTTGCTGAGTCATCTCACCTGTCCAACAAGGAAAAATCTGGAGAGATTTAAGAGAGAGATAAAGATTAAAGAGAGATAAAGGTGTACCTGTTCTGATTCCACTAGGACTCACTGTCTCTACAAGGTGGACTCTACCACGTGGCCACTCTCCTCTCCTGTCTCAGTTGCCCATTTTTCCTCTCACTGCTTCTAAATCCTACGATTCACCCATTATTACCTCTCCGAGCTCCTCCAATCCCCGTGTACTTTGGTGCTGGCAAAACGTATCTACCATTCCTGATTAAAGTAGGTAGAACAGTCTGCGCTTTCCACAAGTAAATGTGCCAGAGATAAACACCATTCTGCTGGCTGGCCTCGTGCCGAGCCCATGCTTGGGATAGTTCTTATGGGTCTTCATGCTGCCTACATTGTGCTTTTCAAAGTGGCTGCTGTGGAGCTGGCTGGTAGAGCACTTTCCTATCAGGCCCAAGGCCGAGTTTGAGCCCCTGTGCCACAAAGTGAAATAAACTGTATTCACAAGAAAGAGCAAAGACTAGGGAGGAAGGCTTTCATCCTTGGCTTGCTGTCTTACTCCACTCCTTTCCTACTTGCTCTCGTCGGCAACTCTTCATTCTTCTCTCCGTTTTCTCAACCTGCTGACTTTTATCATTCCATTTCATCCAAACATTGAATCACTTTTAAATCTACTCATCTCCCTCCCACATTTCACACTGGACACTCCCAGCGTCCGTTCTTTACTTTTGGGACTTTGGGTGTACTGTTGGGCTCACAGCCAAGGCCAGTTTTCCCATCTGGGCACTACAGCCCACCTCTCCTAGTTCATCAGCTCTCTTCTCTTGCCGGGCCATTGCTAAATAACATCTTACTCCCTTCATTAGACATAAAGGCAAGGCTTCACAATGGCTCAGCAAGTGAAAGCGTTTGCCACAAAAACCCAGTGACCTAAGTTTGATCCATGGAACCCACAGCAGGAGAGAGCCGACTCCTGAAGCTTGTTTTCTGAGTGTCACACATTCACTGTGGCCTGTGTGCCTCTTGCCAACAGAATTCCTCAAAGAGGTTGTGGTTTCGGATATCTCTGGTTATGTTTTGGTTACAGATAGCTCTCATTCTCTTGAAACCCTCCTGCCTCCCTCCTAGGAGCATTCCGTCAAAATTGTCTTGTCAAGGGCAAACGAGGACCTCACCTTGACAATCTCATTGTCAGCCTTGTCTTAGACTGTTTCCTTGTCCACCTTCTGGGGTGGTGTCTCCCCATTCCCCTGCCTCACCCTGGAGTACCTCAGGGCATAGGGCTCAGCCCTCTTCTATTTTTAACTACCCTGGATCTCTAGAGGATCCTGTTACTCACATGACTGTTACTTATTTATTCATTTTGATTTTTTTTGAGAAAGGTCTCTCTATGCAGCCCTAGCCATCCAGGAACTGGTGATGTAGACCAGGCTGACCTCAAGCTCAGAGAGATCTGCCTCTGCCTCCTGAATGCTGGAATTAAAGGTGTGTGCCCTCCACATGTGGGGATTAAAGGCTCACCATACCTGGCTAGTCACAGGACTCTCTCTCTCTCTCCTCACTGTGACCCAAATTGCATCTGCAGTCTACATGGTTTCTGCCCTAGCCAGGACTTCCATTGTGAAACCGGAAGCTAGACACCCTACTCCTCTCCAGTGCATTTCTCTCTTAGGTCCTTGCTTAATATCACAGCCCTTTAGGCCTGAGACCCTACATTGTTCTTGTTGGTTTCCAGCTGTACGTTCTGAACTTGATCCCACATGACACTCAGAACTCTGCCTGCCTGCTGAACTGAGGTTCAGCATTCTTTGTATGGGAGATGGTAGGGACAAACAAACAAGCAAAAAAACAACAAAACCAAACCAACAAACAAAAAACCAAGAAGACAAAAGCAACTCATGGCTGCTGTGTTCAGCCCCACTGAGACTGCCATGAACTGTCATTTGTCACCCTTGGTGAGAAACAAGAGGCTCCCTCTTGCTTAGTCATTGGGAAGTTATTTGGTGAATTTACTGTGGCCTACACAGGGCCTAATACTTAATATCGCATATCAGAAATTATATATAACCATGTAATATATTATATATATACATGAAATCATTATATGTGTGTATATATATTATATAAATATATATTATATAAATATTATACATTTATTATATAAATATTATATTTATTGTATATATGTTTAATCCTCCTTAGAGCAGACAGCCTCCCCTCCCTAGCTCACAGGTAAAATGCATCCTATTTAGACTACCTCTTCATTAAGTCACATAAAAAAACAATGTCGTAGGAATGCGAATACCACAAACCCCACAAGTAGCATGCTCTCTCCCTACAGTGAAGGATTCTCGAAGATCTGTCATGCTCAAAGGCCAGGACAGTGATTTAAAGTAAGAATTGACCCTCTGGGTGAGCAAAATCCCAAAAGTCTAGAAGGTCGGTGCAATTCCCTTTTTCCACAGACACGTGAGAAGCAAAAGCGAAGCTTTAGCAGCAGTAGCTGAGTGAATCCTTCCTTCCTCAGCCAGAGTGATTTTCTTCAAAGCCGACATCTGAGCGAGCCATTCCTTTAAAACTGCACATTGTTCTTAGAAGACGAAATCCTCAACCTACTGGTTTTACAGAGGTCTGGCTCTTTCAGCCTCTGCCTTCAGAATAAGAATCTGATAAGACAGGACACACTTCCATGGCTCAAATCCTTGCCTCTCTACTTCCCAACTCTGGGGATTTATTCATTTGAATGTACCATAGTTTCCTCTTCAGTCAAAAAGGAACGAAGATAGTGCTTATCTTAGAGGATGAAAATTAAGGGAGTCACCTGCTTTCAGTGGTGTCTGGAAACTACAAAAACCTCAATAAACACTATCTATTATTATCTGCAAACACTCCGGGCCAGCCATGCTAGCTTTCTCTCCATCCTTTAAGTAGGCTACAATCCGAGATCTTGCCAGTGTGGCTTCCTGTCTGAAGAATCCCCCTTCTCTGCTGTGCTTCCCTGTCTCTGGGAACTAGGACCACTTTCCCTGACCCACACATCTGCAAACTTAATTCTTCTTCTGGTTTATATTTGGCTCAAGCCACTCTTCTTAGGGATCATCCACACACCGGGTACATTCACCCAGAGTGGTGTAGGCCTGTATGCAGCCCACCCAGATCCCGTTCTTTGAGGACAAAGCCAGGAGAAAGTGGCACTGGAGACTCTCAACCTCCCGGGGCTGGCCAACCCCCTCCCGATTAACACATTCTTTCTTTGCATGTGCTAATGATTTGCCCAGGTTTCTGGGGCCCTAAGAAAACTTTGTGGTCTGTGCTCCATTTCAGTCTATTGTTTTTTAGGTTTTGCTCTCAAAGGACCTCTGGTTTGCTTCTTCCTGGTTTGGGCAGGACTGGGGGTGTCTAATGGAGGTCTCATTGTATCTCTGTTGTTGACTTCGCACCTGGACCAGCATTCTACCTGCCAGCGGAGACACCCTGGGGTTTGGGGTTTTGTAGTTAGGTATTTGCTCACTATTAAACTCCACTTTGCACTCTGAACTTCTATTTCAGCCCCAGTGGTGTCTGCTCCTACCTCCACAGGCCTCTCCCAGTCCTGGCAGGGTCCTTACAAAGACCCAGCTTTTTTTTTTTTTTTAATTTCTTTTCTTATTTTATGTGTATGGCTTTCTTGCCTGCCTGTATGCCTGTGTACTGTGTGCATAAAGTGACCCAGGAGGTGAGAAGAGAGTGTCAAATCTCCTGGGACTGGAGTTACAGAGCATTCCAAGTTGCCATGTGGTGCTGGGAATAAAACCAGGTCCTCTGGAAGAGCATCCAGTACTCTTAATCGCTGAGCCCCAAACATTCTTGTTTAACCTATGACCAATGTAATACACAGCATGGCTCCCCACTGTGGAAGGGGGAGTTATCATTCTACCTTACACAGAAAATTCAAACTGGGTCCCCACACGAGAGTCATAAACACAGAGAGTTAGCCTTGAACATCAGTGTGAGACAAGTGAGAAGTCTTCGAATTTGCAGGTTGGATGTCAGCATATAGAATTGGCCTGACTCACACATCCTGAGCCCCTGGAAGCCTGCAGAGCCTCTCTCAGGGCTTTGGTGCGATTTCTTCAATACAGAGATACAGTTTAGGCCAGAGATATGTGTGGAGACACCACAGCTGAAGGTCAGGCCCAACCCAATGAGCAGTTCCGCAGAAGGAACACAAACTCAGGTTGAAGAAAGTCTCTCCCCAGGGTATTTCTTGTCCTTTATTTTTACTCAGATCCCAGACTTGTGGTGAATTCAGATAAGCTCTTGACCTTTGTGGGTGATTATCCAAAGACAACCTTCCTGTGTCTGAGGGTCACCTGTAACTCATTAATCTCAGTCCAGTATTGTTTCGATGGGATGTCTGTTCCATTTAAGATAGAAAACTCCTATGCAGATAACATGGTGGGTTAAGGCACTCACCTTTAGTTCCTTGATTGCTGGGTTCAAACCGAACTGAATTCGGTGTGAGTCAGGATTACATTTTGATATGTTCTCTGTCCGCAGGAGCCATTTGTCTAAGGGGCTTGAAATCCTAAAAGGATGTTGCAGACATCAGCATCCACTTCAGGGCCTATACAGGAGATGCCGGGAAATAGAATAGCCCAGAGGTCACTGGGTCAGGACTGTAGAGGAAAGGACTATTTAGGGAATCTTGCTGAATGCGTGTTTCTGAGGGTGCTAATAAGGTTTTTGTCACTGTCAGGGCTCCAGATGAGAACAAGGCCACTATCACTGTTCAAAAATGACAAATTGCTTTATTTGAAGCCTCCCCTGTTCATACAACACTGTTGCCTCATAGGCCAGAGTGGGTAGTGCTAGCAAGTAGTGAGCAAAAAGGGGTGCAAACTGGAGGACTCTTTGCATGCGCTGTGCCGTGGGTAGGACCCAGCACCCTGACACGCTAACCAAGGGCTCTACCACTCAGTGGAATACCAGGCCTGCAGCATTTTCTATTTTAAGTTTATCTGCTTTGCTTTCAGAATGGGTTTCAAGTATCCCGGCTTGGCCTCTGAATGGACTGTGTTGCCAAGAATGACCTTCAACTTCTAATCCTCCTGACTCCACTGTCCAACTGCTCTAGTTTACGCTCGCCAGGGATCTAACTTAGGGCTTCGTGTCTGCTGGACAAGCATTCTACTAATTGAGCTACACCACAGCCCTTTCACAAATTTTGTATCATTTCATCCTTAAGTTAGGTGTGTCTGTGTGTCTCTGTGTGAGTCCACGTACGTGAGTGAGCACAGGTGTCCAGTGAGGCCAAAGGCATATGGGACCACCTGAAGCTGGAGTTGCAGGAGGCTGTGGGTGCTGGAGACAGAGCAGGGGGCCTCTGCAAAAGCAGGACATGTCCTTCCTTCTTCCATGAATAGGTTCCAGCAGATGTGGCACAGATCAAAGGCATGTGTCTACCTCCCCCAAAAGTCTGGACTAGAAGCAGATTCAAGCCAAGCAAAAAATCCCTCATAGGTGTGCCCTCCATTCCCGAATTGTAGATACAGTCAAGTTGACAACCAAGAACAGCCACCTCGCTGCCTTCAGAATTAAATCAGTTTATAACAAAAACTTGTACTGTTGATTAACAGCTACTTCTACAGCACAGCTCCTGCTTCTAATTATTCTACTTTTTCCTTTTATTTATTTATTTTTCAAAGTTAGACTCAGGGTGCTCTTGAGCTCACTATATAGTTGAAGAGGATCTTATACTTCTGATCCTCCATCTTCCCATCCTAAGGCTGGGATTATGGGCATGTGCCAGCACCTCCAGTTATGCGTGCTACAGACTGAACTCAGGGCTTTGCGCATGCTAAGCACACACTGTTACCAGTTGAGCTACAGCCCCATCCCTGCTCCTACATTTTCTTTGTGGGTTTATCCATTGCTGGGCTGTGCTGGGCTGCACCTTGGCTTCTGTGAGTGATATTGCTGTCTCTTGGAGCGGCCTCTCCCATTTTCACTGGATATAAACCCCAAAGTAGGATTGCTGGGCTACATGGTAGCTCTTCCTTTTGTACAATGCTGGAGATCAAACTATTTTAAATTTTAGTTTTGTTTTGTTAAAAAAGGATCTTGCAGTGGCCTAGAACTCAGGATCCCCGTGCCTTTGCCTCTGAAGTGCACTGGTGTTACTAGTGTCCTGGGTAAAGGGGTGGAGGTGGGCGCTTCCCCGAGTCAGCCTTACTTCCTGTCTTACCTCCTGACAGCTGTGAAGTGATAACTCACACAGTTTTGACTTGCCTTTTCCTGATTAATGATGCTAAACATCTTTTAACCCGTTGAGCATTTGTTTATTTTCTTTGAAAAATATCTATTGGGGTCTGGCAAGATGGCTGAGTTGGTGGTAAAGATGCTTGCTGCAAGGTCTGAACCTGAGTTCAGTCACTTAATCTTACATAACAGTAAAGAACCAACTCTGATTGTTCTCTGGCCTGCACATGGGCACTGTAGGGCAAGCACACACACATACACACACACACACCACACACACACACACACCACACACACAATTAATTAAATGTAAAAACTTAAGAAAGAAATATATAACATCTTGGTCCATTTCTCCTTTGAGGTATTTATTTTCTCCCTTTTAACTTTATGTATTTATTATGTTTATTCAACTATTTATTGGTGCTATTCAGTGGTGCTGGGGATTGAACCCAAGGCCTTGAGCATGATAGGCAAGAACTCTACAACTCTAGTCTCTTAACTTAAAATTTTATCGTAAGGTATGTTCTTGTATTGTTATTTGTCTTGTTGCTCTGACAGAATACCGGACGAAAGCAGCCTAAGGAAAGAAGGGTTTATTCTGGTTCAGGGTTCGAGGGTGCAGTCAGAGTAGTCAGAAGTCAAGAGATGAACGTTAGTCTCAGCTCACTTTCTCATTTTCATTCAGTCAGGGACCCCAGACCGTGGAATGACGCCTCTCACAACTGGGGTGTCTCTTCCCATCGCAGTTAACCTAATCTAGAAACTGCCTCACAGACGGAGAGGTTTGTCTCCTAGGTGATTTCAGGTCTTGTCAAGTTGATGACCAGAACTGAACATCAAAACCTAACAAGTTGCCAAGGCTGGCCTTGAATTTGAATTTGTAATCTTCCTGCCACAATTCCCAGGGAATGGCTAGGAGTACAAGTGAGCCATGGACCCCTGTCTTTGTTTCTGTTTTGTTTAACTTCTGTGGTTTCTTTATAAACTTTGAATATTAAACCTTACCAGATATTTAGTTTCCCAGTGTTTTCTCCCATCCTGAGCACCTTGTCTTCCTTGGCTTACTTCCTGTGCTGTGCAAAACCTCTGTCTGGAGGTTTTTCACTTTTGTTGCCTGAGCTTCCTACATCCTATCCATTGACAAGACAACATCAGGCAACTCCATGAGAGAGCGCTTCATGGTGCTCTTTAGAACCCAGAAGTCAGGCATCACTAATGTATCACTCAGATCCAATGCAAACTACAGACATAGAGGGGAATTAAGCCAGAAGTTAATATAGTTATATTAACTCTCTAGTCCCAGAAGACCCACATTCTAGTGTTGCTAATGGGAAGGGGACAGAATAGAAGTAGGAAAAGAATAAGAGGGAACATGCATGTGTACCTGTGTGTATGAACGTGTATGAGTGTGTGTGAATGAGTGTGTATTTTAACACATGTATATGTATGCACATAACACACAGGACATTCCCAGAAAATATGTAAGCACATCTATTTACAATATCTTGTCCATGGCTCTAGGAGCATCATAATTTAGACCACATCTATAGACTCTTAAAAATACACAGAGGGGCCAGTGAGATGGCTCAGAGGATAAAAGCGCTTTGCCACACAAGCCTGTCAACCTGAGTTCTATCCCCCAAACCCTTGGAATCAGAGAACTAACTCCGTAAGGTGTCCTCTGACTTTCACACATGCCCCACACATGCACATGTGAACACACACACACACACACACATAAAACAACATAAATATTCAGAGGGTCTGGGTGGTGGAGCTTAGTGGTAGACTATATGCCTAGCATACATAATACTGTATTTTTGATGCTCTGCATCGAAAATTAAAATAATAAATAAGATAAAATAAAAAACACCCAAACTCCAGAGTAGAACCTGGTTGGTCATACTCAAGAAGTCCCTGTACCTAAACTGGGAAGAACTATTTCCCCAAAGAGGGAAGAATAGTAAGGAAATGTTCGCTAACAATCAAAGAAGCTTAATTGGGGGTGGGGGGCCTGCCGAGCTCAGTGGGAGCTTGCTTGTCAACAAGGTTCCTCTCCAGCACCATGAAGACTAAGGAGGAGATGGAGTAGAGAGGAAACATAAAATGGCTTGCACTTTTTTAGCTGGTGGAACTATTTCAAATGTCCCATCGAGCTTGGCACCACTTCTGCCAAAGCTGGAAATAAGAACAAACATACAAATAACAAAAATAAACAGATAATAATAATAAAAAAAAACCAAACATTCAATTCTTTATTCCTCTTGATCCAATTTTTTTCACTTATTTCAATTATTTTAACCAAGTAAAGGCCCATGTGCGTGAAATGTGACATGCATGATACGTCTGAAAGCAGAAACATTTCCACGTGGGGATAAGGTTCCATGAGTCTAATTGCAGCATTGCAGGTGTGAAAGCTATTTAAAACCACAGAAAAATATGTCCCAGTTCATCATGTGTGGGAGGAGCACCGCGGCTCGTGTGAGGGGGTCAGAGGACAGTTTTGGGCAGTGAGTTGACTCTATCATTCCACAGTGGAATCTGGGCGTCAAATCGGGTTGTCACACTGGAAGATGTTAAGATCGAAGTAATTCCAAATTATGCTTCTCAACGAAGATTTTGTGTCTCGTATTTTAAATCAAAGCAAGGTTTTTCCTCTTTTCTTTTTCCTTTTTCTTTTTATCCCCTTTTTCTTTTTTCTTCATTTCTGTACAAACTTTCAAAAGAATAATAAATGCTTTCCTACAACTTAGAATAGAACAGTGGTGCCAATTGTGTTCAAATATGTAGTTTGTTTGTTGCTTTTTCAAGACAGGGTTTCTCTGTTGTAACTCTGGCTGTCCTGTAGACCAAGAAGGCCTGGAACTAAATAAATTTAAACTTAGATCTTTATTCACGTTCAGTGATAAAGAAAGATACAATGAATGCCTCAACTGTTTATTCTGACTCATACCTCCCAGCACTTGGGAGGCTGAGGCAGGAGGATTGTTATAAGACTGGGACCAATCTTAGCTAAGGCCTGTTTCAAAACAATACAAAACAGGGAGGGTGCTGTTGCATCTAAGTGGGCAGAGGGCTTAGTGAGAAAGCGAGAAGACCTAGGTTAGAGCCACAACCTTGATAAAGCAGGCATAGCTATTTCCTGTAAGAAGGCGGAGGCAGAAGGATCGGGTCAAGGTCATCTTCAGGAGCACAGTGAATCTGAAGTTAACCTGGGCTACATGAGATCCTGACTAAGTAAATAGATGCCTCCAAGCCAGTAAACAAGGGGTTGAGGTATAGTTCAGGGGTAGAGCATTTGCAAGGCACACATAGGTCCCTGGGTTTGAGTCCCTAGCACCATAAAATAAGTAAATAAATAAATAAAAAAAGAATAAAAACCAGTAAACAGGAATTTACCTCCAGGCATCATAATTAACAAGGCAGTGGGGTTAAAGCTACCTATTATGGAAAAATAGGGGTGGGGGAGTGCCACACTCCTTTCTGACTAATGGGGCATGTGGGGAGAGTGCACACCCCAATACTCCCCTCTTTAAAATGAATGTCACTCAGATTACAAATTAAAATAATAACCTATTCTACCCAGGTGGATAATTGTTCTCACAGTTGTACTTCTCATTTGGTGTTTATGGGAAGCACTTTAGAATTACTTAATATGATTTTAATGGTGGTGGGAAAAGATGTTAGAATGCTCAAAGAAAGGAACAAAGAGGAAAGGAGGCCAGGAGCCACAGAGGCTGCAGCAAGTAGCACTGAGCCCCTCGGCAGGTGCATGCAGTGTGGCCAGAGGCTGGAGACAGCCCTGCAAGGGCTGTGCGTACTCCAGTGCCCTGCTTTTCGGGGGTGATGCAGAATGCGCCTTCCCCAACCCCTGTGTTTAAGCTGTTTAAACAACTACATACACAACACGAAGAAATCAGAGTAAGGAAAGCTCAAGCTTACAACACGTGTCCATTAAAAGCGTGAAGAGCAAGCCAGGATGAGAGCACATGTTTATATCCCAACATTTGGGAGGTACAGACTGGAAGACGAGGAGCTCAAGGTCATCTTTAGCTGTATAGCGAATTCCCTACCGAAGACCCTGCCTCAAAAATCAAACAGACAAAAAAAAAAAAAAAAAAAAAAAAAAAAGTGAGTAGTTACTTACCCTAACAATACTCGAACATTAACATACTCTAACATTAAGAAGGAGCCTGGTGGTGGTGCACCCCATTAATCCCAGCACTCAGGAAGCAGAGGCAAGAGAAAAAAGAGGAGCGAGGAGGAGGAGTAGAAGGGGAAGAGATCACTACTTTCAAGTACATCCATTTATTAATACCCCAGCATTTATGCAGCAAATTTGCTCTGTAGCACTGAGCCAGACTCTGAAAAAAATCTGGGATTATTTTAGTGAATAGTAGTCAGTCCCCTGTCTCCACAGTAGGACTGTAAAACGACTGGATTGTGAATGTCAGTATAATTAGGGTTAGGGTTACGCATAGCTTTGAAGCATTGTAGACACACAGAACATCTCTCCGTTTTGATGACATACTCATTGGATCAAGACAGATTTACCAAGCTCCTGCTACAAATTTGTGCACACACTTCGGAAGCACAAATCATTTTCTAACTAGATCATACCAAGGAACTGTTTTTCATTGCTATTGTCTAGCAAGAGGTCAATAATTTTTAAAAAAAAATTATTTTTAGATTTTGTTTCCTCTGTTTGTTCTTTGAGACAGGGTTTCTATATGTAGCCCAGGGTAGTCTCAAATTTCTTGGCTCACAAGATCCTCCATCCGTCTTGTGTAGCTGGAGCTACAGGTATACTCTATTATCAGATCACTAAACATCCATTAAATTCATATTAAATTAAGTAGTTAATATTAATTGGCTCTAGGAATTTACTCTGGCCTCAAGTGTGTTAGGCAATTATACCATTGAACTACATGCCCAGCCTTTTTTATTTTGACATTTTGTTTTGAGACAAGATCTCACTAAGTTGCCCAATGTACCTTGAACTTGTTCTGTAACTCTGGTAGGTTTGAAACTTGGAAAACTCCTGCCTCAGCTTCCTGAGTAGCTGGGGTCACAGGCTACACCATCAGGCCATGTTGAATGCATTTTTAAAAAATTGAATGAACAGACTTTAAGAATTACACATTCTTGGCCACTCCCTTGGGGGAAAAATCATTTTGTATGTGTCGGGGTGGGTGGGAGCTGCGTACAAGCCATGGTGCATGTATGGACATCAGAGGGGTTCTCTTCATCTACCATGTAGGCTCCAGGAATCAAACTCAGATCATCAGGTTGGTAGCAAGCTCCCTTCCCCACTGAGCGCCCCATCTTGGCATCAGGCTATTTTGAAGTTGCTTAATTATTTTCTGTGAAAGCAGAGCAAGTTATATACTACCTTTGCATTCTCTTCTCTCTACAAACTTTGTGGAACACACAGTATACAATTGACATTCCACAAAACGGACAAAGAACCACAGAGATGGATGCAGATTGCAGCTCTCACTGAGAGTCCCTGACATCTTCCTCTCTGTGTCTATGTTGTGTCCAGCCAATCGGATGGGGACTCTCAGCTGCACCAAGTATTCCTCTGTCCGTGCCCCTCTTCCTGCTTTCCTCCTAACTGTCCTCTCTATGCCCCACAGTCCTCCTTGATCATTGAATTCATCATGCCCATTAAGGTCCAACAAAGGAGTCCCTTCTTTGTAGGCGCCTTCCCTGAGTTCCACTGTGTCACTCCCCTAGGACAACACTTGTCATTTGCTGCTGACATCTTTGGTAGCATCCTATTATTGTTAACTTCTTTCCATGAATGTTTCAAGACAGTGTTCTGAGAATGTCTCTTGCCCTTCGAGAATGTCCTTTACCCTTCTCTAATTTGCTCCATACAGCAGGATGCTGGCTATGATAGAGTCTGACGCGAGGTTCACCTGTTTTCAAGCTGAATGGTCAGTGAAAGCCACAAGCAAGGGTACCAGAGTATGGAAGAAAGGCAATGCAGTGTTGATACAGCCATGTGTCTGCCAGGATCTTTGTCTAGTGCAGCCACCGACTCTGTCGTGTGGCTTTCTCCTATGATACAGCCACAGCTGGCTAGCCACAGCTCACTTGAACTTCTACTCTGCCCCTTCCCTTAACTTCTTCAAGGCTCTTGGATTTCTATGTGTGCATGTTTTGGGGGGGGGTTGACTCCCCAATGTCTCTGGTCCCTCGTATTTCCCCTTCCTCCATGCTTCCCCTTTCCTTTGCCAACACGTTTATAAGTAGTCCCTTCGTTAAACTCTCCTTAATTACATGCTGGAGAGCACCATGTATTCGGTGCCAGAACCCTGGCTGATAGACGCAGCAACTATAGGGTTGCCTCTGTGTATTCTCTCTCTGTAGCCCCCACAATGTCTGGCTCACTGTGGGTGCTCAGCAAACACTTGCTGAGGCAGGGAATAAAGCCAAGTGTGAGCATCGGTACCTGAATTAACATTTTATAATTAACAGGAGGGGGAATTTTTATGCACTCAATTAGTAAGAAGATTCACCTTACTTAGAGTGATGGTACATGCCTGTAATTCCAGCACTAAGGAGGTATGTGTGCGGCGGAGGGAGGTGGGGAGTGTTTCAAGGCCAGCCTGGGCTACATCCTGAAACACTATCTCAAAACAAAACAAAACAAAAGATTCATCTCATCGGTACTTACAAAGAACCAAGTATTGTACTATTTCTTTCCCTATTCCGACACAACTGACTTTAAAAGGCTCATTTATTATTATTTTGGGAAAGCTCAAGTAGTTGGTTTGTTTGCCCTTTTCTTCCTTTCCTTCTTTCAGTTGCTTTTTAAAGGACTTTCTTTGCTGGTGACTCCCCACCCCCACCCCGACCCATGCACAGCACATGTGCCCTCCTCACTCCCCGGTTTTTCTTTAGACGTGATTTTGCATATTTCAATCTGATTGGTAAAAATTAAACAAATCTGTTAAATTGACAAGTGTTTGTGTCTTGGAAGATCTCTTTGCAGCTGTGTATTTACTTCCTACTCTACTGGACTTCTGGTGTACTACCCGACACATGTCTAATACAAGTGGGCAAGAGCAGAAGTAAATAAACACCATAAACTTGATAAAGACAGGTGCACACAGACAACACAAGAATAGGCTAACCAATTCCCCGAGCAATGTTTGTCTCAGGGATGGACACTTCTTGGGCGGTAACTCAGATATGTTCTTTCCCTGGGGTCTGCTGTAATTTATACCCAGGCTCTTCTGCAGTGTCCTAGAGTAATAGGGTGCCTATGGCTATGAAGGAAGTGTTTCTGGAGCATTGCTTGCTTGAGCCACACTGCTCTCTGATGCACATCCCTCTAGCATTTACTGTTCACCAAGATTTATATTGCAGTCTGTGAGTGTTCACAAGTTACACATAGGTACTGATTAGAGGTTATTCAATGAGAGACAACAGCAGGTTGCTTGTAGTGGGAAAGGCAGCATCCTACTATCTAAACTACAAACAACACTGTATGCAGCCAGATTAAGAGTTAAAATCATGGGGCTGGAGAGATGATTCAACTCTGGCTGCTCTTCCAGAGGACCTTGGATCAATTCCTAGTACCCACATGGCAGCTCACAACTGTCTGTAACTCCAGTTCCAGGGGATCCAACATTCTTACACAGACAAACATGCAGGCAAAACACCAATGCACATAAAATTAAAATAAATATTTTTTTTTAAAAGGAGTTAAAATCATGCTTGGTGGTGTTGGCACACACACCTTTAATCCCAGCACTCAGGAGGCAGAGGCAGGTGGATCTCTGTGAGTTCAAGGCCAGCCTGGTCTGTAGAGTGATTCCCAGGACAGCCAGGGCTACAACAGAGAAACCCTGTCAAAAAAAAAAAAAAAAAGAAAGAAAGAAAAGAAAAGCAAAAAACAACAGCAACAACAAAGAGTTAAAACCATTAACTTTGAGGAATTGAAAAAAGGCAAATTTATTTCATCCAAATGAATTATCATTTTAGTCGCTCTAGAATGAAACCTGTCAGGTAGACTGAGCATCTACTTTTCCCTAATATTTCAGAGTGTAAGGGCAAAAGTATATTGAACTAATTCTACAGCTTTAACTTATTAAAGAAATGTGGCCGAAGAGATAGTTAGTAAAGTGCCTGGTGTGCACGCACGAGCACCTCCAAAACCCTCGCAAAAATATATAACCAAGCTGGCAGCTCAGGCCAATGAGAGATTCCACCTTAAAAAAAAGAATTAAAAGGTGGATAGCGCCTGAGGAAGGACAGCCAAGGTCGCCTCCGGCTTCTGCACGCACGTATGCACAAGCATGCACCTGAACATGCACACGCACCACAGAGACAGAGAGAGGGAGAGAGAGAGAGAGGGAAAGAGAAAGGGAGAGAGGGTGGGGATTGGTTTATTATTAATTAGTGGCAAAGAACTAACTCCAACTGTCATCTGATGTGTATGCATCGCTGCTTCTACTTTCTCCGAGGATGGAATCGTGGGGCAAAGCCAGGTGGGTTTTCCGAAGGTAAATATAGCAACCACTATAAAACGGAGAGGAGTTTAATCCTCTCCAGTTTCTGACCTTTATTGAATTTTGACTATATTTGGAGTTCAGATTGTCCTAGCCTACCCACCCTCTAGAGATAAGAAGTAAATAATCAAATGACCCAAATAAAATGTAGTCCCAGAACTAAGGGGATGGAGGTGGCAAGCCAAGGCACGGTGGCATGGGAGCTGCAAGCTCAAGCTCTGTTCTTGAGGAGAGAGGCTGGCTTTCCCCCCTCCGTTCTACTTTACAATCCAACAAATGACAATGAGGATGAAAAACAATCTGAAACCATTTCTTCATGACAGGTAAAGTGGTCCAAAAAGACAAGCAAAACAGATAAAGAAACATTTTACAAACCTAGCAACCACAAGCGGCTCAGGTTTACGTCAGAAATGGGGAAGTATGGGGCACAATTTCGAAGCCCTGAGGAAGTATTTGAGTTGAGTAATTGAATTAGAGACAGCCAGCAATACCTTGTGTACCTTTCTCGTTGGAGTGCTTTAGAGGGCATTACTGTCTTAGGAAGAAAATGGAACACAATAGATTTCATATTATTGTTAAAAAGCCATTGGATGCTTTAACAATGAAGCTTGTTGGCCGAGACCACATCTATTGTGTAAGGTAAAATAGCTTGTTGGATTAAAAAATTGTTCAAAACCTGAAAAAAAGTGAGTGAATGTTAATGGTATTTTTTTTTTTAAAGTGGTTATCTGGAAGGGTGAAATAATAGCTTTGAAAGCAAGTGACTCAAATTGGAAAAATACGCACAACTCAATCTCATTACATTGGACTATTATGGTTTCTGCTCTAACACCACATACTAAAGTTCCAGGTATTGTAAAGCCTATTATGTTTACTGTCTTATAAGAACCTGCTTTTCTGAAGAAAAGATGGAAAGAAAGGGGAGAGTTTAACAGAATACCACTCAGTGTGTCCACTGTGACGACTGAAGCACAAAGCCTAGGTTGTTGTTTTTTTTCTTTTTTTCGTTTTCTTTCTTTCTTTCTTTTCAATTCAGCTATCACAAAATTACGCACACATATTTTCATCTATCTATAAAGATAGCATAACCAGAGGTTGGTGAGATGGCTCAGCAGGAAAAGGTGCTTGTTAGCAAGCTTATGACCTGAGTTTATCATCAGGATCTATATGGTGGAAGGTAAGAACTGAATTTCTGTAAATTGTCCTCTGACCTACACACAGACATGCTGACATGCTGTGGCACAGCACTCACACACACACACACACATACACACAAATACACACACATATACACACACACATACACACATACATACACACACATACACACATATACACACACATATATACACACACACACATACATACACGTACACACACACACACACATATACACACACACATCACACACATACACACACACATACATGCACATACACACACATCACACACATACCCACATACATACACGCACATACACACATAGACATACTTCACACACTAAATAAATCAATAGATAGATAGAGAAATAGAAAGAGAGAGAGAGAGAGGGTTGGAGAGAGAGATTGCTCAGCACTGAGAGTAGGTACTGCTATTGCAGATGTCCCAAGCTAAGTTCCTGGCACCCGCATTAGGCAGCTCACAAACACCTGTAACTCCAGATCTGGTGCCAGCCTCTGACCATGAGGATACCTCATACGCTCTTAACACACACACAACACATAATGAAAAATAATAAAAAAAATTTTTTAAAGAAATGCATATAATTTTTAAAACTGAGGATAACATAAGCAGTAAGTACTACTGTCTCACCAGTGTTACCACTTCACTATCTACATAAGCTCAGCTTTCAGCAAATCACTAACATGTTCTGTGTCTGCAAACATGTAGACAAATCCTATGTTGCTAACATTTCTGAGTCATCGAGGTCTATCGCAAAGATTCTGCCTATGATATGAATTCCCAGCTGAGACTTTATGGAAGTGAGAATAACTGAAACTTTTTATTGGATCCAACTCAATGTAAAAATAGATAGAATTTCCAAATCCATATGTCTTGCCCCTAGTGTATTTAGTGTAATTTGCGCTAATATAGTAAAGACTGCTTTTATGACATAAGGTAGGGAATATTTTCTTCAGTCTTTCCTAAGCAAAGTTTTGTTTTTGAGGCAAGGTCTTAGTATGTATCCCTGGCTGGCCTGGAACTCATGATGTAGAACAGGCTAGCCTTGAATTCACAGGGATCCATCTGCCTGCACCTCTCCAGTGAGGGAATTAAAGGTGGACATCACCATACCTAGTTCTTTTCCAAAGGAACTTAGACTAGACTAGCCTCCTGCTGACCAGTCTCCCACGTGCTGGAATTAAAGGCATGCACAGCTATACCTGGCCCCATACCCTGTCTTTAAACTGATCAACAAACAAAAAAAGGCTTGCATTATTATCTGTTAATAATTACTTTTATCTTTTTTTTGCTTGTTTGTTTTTCAAGACAGGGTTTCTCTGTTGTAACTCTGGCTGCCCTGGAACTCTATAGTCCAGGTTGGCCTTGAACTCACAGAAATCCACCTGTCTCTGCCTTCCAAGTGCTGGGATTAAAGGTGTATGCCTCCATGCCTGGCCGAAAATACTTCTGAAAACAAAAAAGTTAAAAACAAAAACTCTTTTTCTTCCTCTATGAATTAGTATTCTATTCATAAAATAGGAGGGTAGTAACTTGAAGTTGCTGCCAATTCATTAAGATGCACCTAACTATACACTTCAACAACAACTGAAGTAACAATGAGAAATACACGGCACAAAGCTTAGTACTAAAAAAAAAAAAAAAATCCGGCTCATACCTGTAATGTCAGCAGTAGGGAGCAGCGACAGGAGGATTGGGAACACAAAGTCATCCTCAGCTACAGTGTGAGTTCCTGGACATCTTGGGCTACATGAGATTTTGTCTCTAAAAAGAAAGTCATTACACCCGATATTGCTAAAGTGGCCAAGAATCTGCAAGAATCTGAGACTAGACAGGTCCTGGCCTAGGGGAAAATCTAATACTATCATTCTGCTAAAACCAGTGTTAGCAGCTGTAGGAACACAGCAATAAAATAACTCTTAGTGACAGATGTATAGAGATCAGTGCCTCACTCAACCTTCATCAAAGAAGCTTCTTATATTAACAAAGAGATCCACAGTAGACAATGTACAGAAAGTGTGAAACTTTTGAGCCCTCAGTCCCAAATGAGATGTCTTCATCAAATCCTTCCCCTCGAGGCTCAGGGATCTATGGAGAAGACGGGACCCAGAGATTGTAAGACCCAGAGGTGGTGGATGACCGCAAGGAAACCATGCCTTCCAGATGCAACAGGACTGATGCACATAGGGACTCCACAGAGACTGTGGCAACAACGTACAGGTCTGCACAGATTCAAGTCAAATGTGACCCCAGAATTAAAGGGAGAAGTGGACATGGGGTTCCATCCCTAACCAAGAGGCTATTTGCAATTGATACCCACTGGCAAAGGGAAAATCAGTTTTCTCCAAGGAGAGTCATCAGGTATACCCACACCACAGACAAGCCCCATGTCCAGGAATAGTTGACCACTACAAAATGAGCCCCATGATCTTTGTTTATTTGTTTAAAGAGAGAAGAAGAACATAAAAGTTGGTTGGGGAGAGAGATGATAAAGACCTGGGAGGACCAACATGACCAAAATATATTATGTGAAAAAAATTAATAAAAAATATATAAAGAAATTCAAGCTATGCACGATGGCACACACCTCTGACCCCACCACTGGGGAGGCAGAGGAAGATGATCTGAATTAGAGGTCAGCCTGGTCTACAGAGCGAGTTCCAGGACAGCCAGGGCTACACAGAAAAACCCTGTCTCAAAAGAGAAAAATAAAGAAAAAAGAAAAAGAAAAAGAAATTTTAAGAAAATGACAAAAAGAGATATTTTAAAAAGAGAACAGTTACATAAAGTAACACTAATACTAACGTTCTATGTGCTGGTTATATGATCCCAAATATGAAGAACTTTGAAAATAAATGAACGAGGAAGTTTTTTTTTTTAAATCTGAATTAACGTTACTATTAGTATATTGGTTATCATATCATGTTTACAATGTTAGTAATATTTTATCTATTTCTTCTCATCAGGACTTTTCTGCCTTGACACTACTGTTGAGGCCAGAAGACAATTCTCTGCTATACAGGGCTTTCCTCTGCAATGTGGGTCCTGAGCAGCATCTCTGGTCTTTCCCCAGTAGAAGACAGTTGTGGTAACCAAAAGTGTCTCCAGACACTGCCAAATGTCCCTTGGGAGCCAAAACCACCCCTCCTTGAGAAACACTGCTCTATAGAAAGTGATTGCTATCCAAATATTTTGATTATGTTTTTAACTATTGCCTCCTACTCTGTCTGCATTAATCATGCCACGATTCCCATTGATCACAACGATTAACTAAATTACACATTCTTTCTGGCAATGAGGCACTTACTATCACCCTATTAGATAAAGTCAGGGAACATTCAAGGAAGAAATTTCTGTAATTAGGAAAAAATAAAAGATTACATGAAAAGAGTATAGGTTTTGGTTGTAGACTGAGATCGAACAACGTTCACTTGTTGAAGTGGACCGAACGACTCAAAGATAGCAACCATTACTTGCCCTGCTACAACACACTGGAGGCACTGGAGATGCTTCTTGTGAATGAACCTGTGATATGAAAGGAGACACCCGTGACTCACTACACACTGACCTGCCCTGCTTTCTTCCCTTCGATGTCACTAAGCAATTTTCCTTAACGCCTTTAAAACAAATCTAAACCACATATTCAGTGGCACCCACAACCAAAATATTATTAATGATTTCACTGCTATTTCAGCCAAATAAACATTAAAAGTGGTTGTATTCAACATCATAAATCACGAGGCGTTTCTGTACTATGCTCCCCTAGAATGTAGTGGCTTTCACCTCGTCACAGTGGATGGTGGATGGTCTTTTGTCTCCTCTAAATGTCCCAGTCCTTGTGGGCTAATTAAACATGATCTATGAGCAACACTAAGTTTTTAGAAGACTTACTTTTCTAAACATGTAGCCCTAATTTGTACTAGAGCCTTCATTTCTTTTCTTTTCTTTTTAATTTTTGGAAAACAAAATGTGACTTTTCTAACTTAATTAATTTAAAATGACTCTCAAAAAAAGAAGAGAAGAGACTACAGTGGGATGCTGGGGTTGCGCTCATCCCAGCATGCCCACCACTGCTCTTTGGATGGCAATCACAGGACCCAGACATCAAGCTGTGGAAGAGACTCTTCCAAGCAATAGCATCTGGCTCTTTGGCAAACTGAACAGGCAGTTGCCCTGGTGGCTCTGGAGTTGCCTCTGGGTCTGTCACACGGTATGGCTGCTGATGGAGGGTCTGGATTCTTGTCTCCATTTCATTTTACTATCTTTCTTGTATACCTTTTGAGCATCAGAAGCCTCACTCTTTTCCATAAGGCAAATGCTGCCCTCTGGAAGCCTGGCAGCTCTGTCCATCGACCCTGTGGTACATTAGTAAGTATTCCTTTCCACTTCTTACATCCTTTACAGAAGTAGAAAAACAAGCAAGCATCCTGGCATCAGTAACTCGGTCATTCTAATTCATACCCCACCTGCAGAGAGAATCAGAAATTAATGTTCTAGTCTCAGTCCTGAATATTTTAAGCCTGTATTTTCACCATCTTTACTTCCAGGAGATGTCTTTACCATTTAAACTTGGTAAATTCATATGTACAATACGAATACCTACCTAATCTCAAGGAAGAGTTCCTTTTTCATTCTGATGATTGTGCAATCTAAGCTGGTAAGGTGGTCTAAAACCATCGGGGCTTAGTCTCAGGGGTTCATGAGCAACCATAAGTGCAGCTCTTGGAAAAAGCACCTTGTCCAGCTCTAGAGTCCAGGAGTTCTCAAACCCAGGAGATCTCAAACCGACTTGGCTATGAAGGAAACTTAAAGCCAAAATAGAAAGAAAAGGATGAGCTGCTTTTTGTTTGTTTGTTTGTTTGTTTGTGTGGATGCTTCAGGGACAAACAAACAAAAAGTCTTCTGCCTCCTGAATAATTTGCAAGAAGAGCATTAATCAATGACCTCTCTGTGGCACACAGACTATGCCTGGGTGCTGTGACCAAAAGAGAAGGGGGCTATTGGTGAGGACAGTTCAAGGACACCAGTGTGTCCAGGGATATAGGTCAACCATATTGCTCTAGAGGAAGCAGTATTTAATTTTTCCTTCCAGACTTCAGCAGAAATAGATAGATAGATAGATAGATAGATAGATAGATAGATAGATAGACAGATAGACAGATAGACAGACAAACAGATGAAACATTGTAAGACTCGCCACCTCTGAGGAGACTCTGCTCAAATCTGTCTCTTGATCACCATATTCAACAACTCCATCAGCCACCTATGTAAAGGTAATCATCATTATAACTGTTTTGTAGACAGGAAGCAAATAAAACAAGAAGGGGAAGGATCTTGATAAGGAAACTATACCTGGATGTAAGTTGTCACATGGGGAAATCCTAAATTTAAAAGGAAATAAAACTCATCAGTTTCCAAAATTGCCAAGTAGTTGAAGCTAAAATGGTCCCAAACAAATAAATACGTAATAACCATTTCTAACTGAGATAGAGAATTTCAGAAAATGACAGTTGTCATTATTTTGAATAATTTTTGCATTCTTTTTAAAAATAAGACTATAATGGTGGTATAGACATATATCAGAAAGAAAAAAGAACACACAGTTAGATCTAAGGTTTGTTTTTAGTCCTAACCAAAAACAACCACAACAACAAAGCAATCTTTTGCTGCGGAGCACACAGTCTCTCTAAACACATACATACTCAGTTCCCCCTGACTTTAGATTTTAAAATACATCAAATTTGCAGAATAAGAATCAGATCCTTTTCTGAATTCCTCTAAACAACCTCCACAGCTTTCTCTGGGAACACCGCTGTGAATGAGCAACACAGTCTTTACAAACATGAACAACTGGCATGTCTTACTGTTTCATCTGCAAGAAAGTAGATAATAGAAAATTTCAGATCAAATGTTTATTATGACTACTTGCTTATTTGCAACAATAAAACAAAAACAAAAAAGGAACAAACAACCCCCCCCCCAAAAAAAAAAACAATTTCTCAGATCTGAGTGTAACAACGTCTATGGACATTATCAATTCTTGAAAGCTGGTTTTGGTGATTTAGCTAAGTGATATAAAGCTTGGCTAGAAAGCACAAGGCCCTGGGTTCAATTCCCAGAACTGGAAAAAAATAATAAGCAGCTCTTGACATTTGCCTAATACATAGTAGGTTCCCAATCATGTTTGTTGAATGAATGGATAAATTTGAATCCATGCTGTAACTCACTTAAAAATAAATATGTCCTCTGGAGACTTCTTAGATTGATAATCATCATCTTTAGATAAATCAGAGACTTCGATAGAAATTATTGTATGTGAAAAAGAAATATATCCACCTACCAAGTGTGAATAAGTTTGTTATTGAACCAAGGACTCAGTCTCATTTGAAGACTTTACGGAGGGCTGGCAAGGGGGCTCAGAGAGTACAGATGCCTGCTGCCAGTCTGGCAACCTGAGTTTGATCCCTAGGACTCACTTGGTAGAAGGAAAGAACTATGCTATGAATTCAAGATACACAGAAAACTCTGTCTCACAAAACTGAGAATGAAGAAGAAAGGAATACAAAAAAGGAGAAGAGACTGTATAGGGCATAGATTCCAAATGGGGCATCATTTGGAATCTAAATTGACCAAAGTTATATCTACACAGTGCTAAGTACCAAAATATTTAAACATACTTCTTAAATCTTGAGCATAATGGGATTGTTTGATTTATCATAGAAAATAAGTTACGGTCACAGATTGCCTTTTTGATAGGGAAACTTACATCCAGGCCTTTGCTACCTCTGTTTTGTTGTTGAAACACAGGAAGGATCAGGCTCAATGGAAGCCCAAGACTCTACGACACTCAACATCTCCAGACCAGCCTCATTCTTCTGAATTTCTCTGACATGTTCTGTGCATCAACACGAGAGCAGAACCAAAAGGAAGTTCCTTTTCTAAAAAACAACATCCAAAATATAGTATCTACACTTGGTGTGAACTGTGTTCCCCTTAGGTGACGCCTCTAATGTCCATGTTTGAGAGCTGAGAACTGGAAGCAATTATACGTTTCACTTTTTTGCTTGTTCATGAGTTGAGTAAGCTGCCAGGAAACTGCCATTTGGGCTATGAGTTACTGTCTGTTGCTGAACGGGCTAAAATGACATTTAAGAACTGATTTGGGAATGCCATTACTGAGTAGCTAACCAAAGTCAGACACATATTAATAAAGATGCCTTTAAGGATCCATAGGTTAAACGCCAAGAAACACATCCACAGATATAAGAATCTGCTTTTGCACTTGGGTTGTTGTGTAAATAACACCGAGGGTTAAAACTACCCTCTAATCATTACTCAGCAGTCTATGACACCCAGATCCCTCTTTAATACCCAGCTGACACACAAGGCCTCCTCAAAAGCAGACACTAGGATTTCCTTGACAAGTACTGGCAAAGGACTTTCACTTGAACCATGTGAAAGTGAATTTGAAGGGTTTGGATACTTTCTGCAGGGAGCAGAGATCGCTCAGATGCTGATGTGGGGAAGGTGGAGAGAAAGTTCCTATTTGGGTGATGACAGGCTTTCACTCAAGTCTGGTGGCAACGCTCTAGAATCCCACCTACCTGATCTAAGAGAGAGAGGTGGCAGGGTGTCTTGGGCCTTGGGCAGTGGGAGGAGGAAAGGAACGTCAGGCCTGATAGTCTTAAGCAGCTCTGGGAAGCTCGCTAACCCATGGCCAAAATGAAATCTGCAGGAAAGTGTGTAGACAGAAACTAGAGGGAAATTGGGATTTGGTGGATCTTTGGATCCAGGGAGTAGGAGAGCAGCTTGTAATGATTAGATGCAGAGCTCCTGTGATGTTTCCCTGATGTGTCCTGTTGGGGACATGAGGACTGGAGACATGAGGAATGGAGACATGAGGCTGGATGTGTACCAGTGCCTTAGGGCAGCTTCAGAAGTCTTTCTGCATCGTTCCTTCCCCTCCTAGACACTCAAGGACTCAAGCCTCAGGTCCCAGCTATACACCTTTACCCTACACTGCACGTGGCTGCTGGAAGCCAGAAGCCTTGGGACTGCCAGGGAAGATTCAGGCTTCCCAGCAGACCCTCGGTTAAGAAAGTGATGGCCTGGCTGCTTCTCTGGACTGTAGCTGCGTCCTGGTCCTCACTGGGACAGCAGCAGAAGTTTGGACAGAGGTGTCACTGATGGGAGCTTCCCCTTTCTCAGCTGCCTAAGCCTGGACTGGGAGGCTGTCCTTGAAAAGGAACTTGAGGCTGGGCTGGGCTGGTCCTTGTGACTGCAGAATGCCAAGCAGGAAGGGTCTCCAGAGGACACAGATTCAGGGTCTGTCCTTTCCACAACCAGTACCCGGCCCAAGGACCTGGGGACTGCGAAGGAAGCTCGAGTCCCCGATTCCGGAATGCTGGTGCCCGCGGTCCCATGTCCCGCACCTAGCGACGTGTCCGTTCCACGTCGAGCTCCACAGCCAGGGTTCCCTTCCAGCGCCGGCTCGGAGAGACCCGCCGCCGGCCAGCTCCGGGTGCGAGTTCTCACTAGGCCTCCCTCACCAAGGCAAAGCGCAGAGCCGGTCGCTGTGCCTTGCTAGCCCGGAATCGGAGCGTGCCAGGGTCTAGGACAGGTCGCTACCCACACTCCCACCCCACGCGGGGAAACCCACGTGAGACCGCGAGCGCACGAGCAGACCGGGAGAAACAGGCACGCGAACACGCACGCTTTGCCCCCCGCGCCGGGGAGCAAAACATGCTGCTTTGGCCGGGTACCGAGTGCGCTCAGACCGTTCTCGCCCAACACGACCTCGAGTGGACAAGATTTCCCCCGTAATTTCTCCGCTCAGAAAGAAGCCCAGCCTACTTGGTTAAACTTTCCAAAGTGTACCAGGTGGCTCTGCCCTCCCCCCAAAATCCTGCAGCCCGCAGGGGCGGCGGCCGCCCTCACCCAGCTCTGCGTGCCGGCGCGAGGTTGGCGCCACACCCGGGCACCCGAGTGGCTCTGTCCCGGAGACGATGCCCCGGACCCAGAGTCAGAGGCAGGGGCTCCAGCTGCCGAGTCACACCGGCTGGAAAAACCCCGCCAGACCGAAGCCGAGCCTGGGCCGAACACCTTAAGAAACCCCCAAGTAAGGGGTGGGTGAAGTGGGAAAGGAGGGAGCCCGGGGAGTTGCGCCGAGCGCCTCAGGTAGGAGCCCTTCTCCCGGACTCTGATGCGACTGCGTTAGAGTTAATGGCAGCCGCCTGCTTCTCATTATTAATTGTCTTTGTGTTTGGATAAAGTATGTAATCTTCTTCCCAACCACACCATTAAAATAGGTTGCCTTTTCAATTAAGAACTGTCGTGAACACAGCAGTCAATTTTGCTAATGAAGACGCATTTTATTTTCTCTTAAAAGAGAAAGAAAAGAAAGAAAATCCCAGCTTTTCATTAGACGCGATTATGGATAAAATACACAAGGTTTTTTCCTAAAATTCGTGCGAACATGAAATGCATTAAACGGCAGGCTTTTAAATAAATTGAAATATCTGCTGAAGATAAGAGAAAAACGTGGCAAGCAAACATTTTCAAGCCCACTTCGTTCAGATTTGTAAAAGCAAATATGATGAGTTCTTTTTTTTCTTTCTTTTTTTCTTTCAGATGCACTTAAAACACATAAAACAATTAAAGCAAGTACAGCGGCTATCTGGAAATACCTCTGAAAACTGGGGTTGGGGGGTTGCCCTCCTAGTTTACAGATGAATTCTCAAACAGAATCTGCGAATACTAAAAATGTGCTCTGCACGTTTAGAAGGTCTGCAGGCTTTAAAGGATACCTTAGCCCCAGCACTCAGGAGCACAGTGCCTTGACTGTGCCCTACAATTAGTTTTTGCTTCCTTTCTTCCTTCCTTGACACCCCTCCCTCCCTCTCCCTCTTCTTAAAGACAAATTGAAAGCCAATAATCATGGTGGGACGGCTTAAAATTCTATGCTCTTGTAATAAGCAAACTCTCCACTGTTGTAAAACATTAAAAGTGGTAAAAGTTCTAAGCTTGAAGTTTTAGCATGAATTGGACATTCACCTTCATGGATGTGAAGGTACAAAGTTTGGATCCATGAAAAAACAAAAAGTGTGTGTCAGTCATTCACTAATCTCTAAGTCGGTGAATATGCAATGAGAAAAATCTATCAAGAGCTATGTGTTAGTTAATTTTTAAAATTAACTTCTCTTTTTTTTTTTGCTTGTAGAATACTGTTTCAAATAAATAAGTCTCTCCCTCATTCAGTATGAGAATTCTGATAGGAGCCACATTGAAAATACCATTGGGGGGAAAAATACACCAAATTCTTCTAAGCAGAAGAAAGAAGTCCCTGACAGCATCAAGCTTTTCCTTTGTGAGGCAACATCAGTGTTCTCTTGCACACATGATCTTTTCCAGGTTTGGGGTGTTATGTCTTTTAAATATTGAATTCTCTCTCTTTTTTAATCAACCAGCTCCTTAAAATGATCTGCAAAGAGTGGGAAATTAGATTTTCGATTAAAACCTTATCCCATCTCGAAGGATTACTTTATATTGATTCTTAAATATGGCTACAATTGATGGGCTCTAATTAAAAATCCAAAGAAAAAGTCTGCCATGCCCATATAAAAGAAGCTTTTCATATACGGGAAATAAAGCTTGTAAAAGGTTACAAATAAAAGATTAGAGTTTTATCCAAACTAGTTTAAAGCTTCACTGTGGTTTTCTTTTCTTCTTCTTTTCCTTTCTTACAAAACCATTCCTGGGTCTTTTTTCCCCCAATTTTAAATGAAGTTTGCAAACAGGCAAGATATTGGAGTGTAATGGTTGTTTTGCACCAGCTCTATAGCTCAAGGCTGCTGCCTGCAGTAGAATTCATTTCAAGGAAACTTTAAGACAAGCAGATGAAAATTATGTAAACTGACTGCTACCTTCTTTATCAATCTATCCACTACCCCCCCCCCTCTCTCACACACACACACACAAACACACGCACCCCTCCCACAAGCCTTCACTCCCTCACCCTAACCCTGCCCTGTACACACCCTACCCTTGGTCCTCACACTCCCTGGGACAGGCGCATAGCTCCTAGCTCACACTCAGCTCATAAATGTCTCACAGCCCACATCTCTCCTTGTCACACAATCTTAATCCGTTTCATTCCGGAACAACATGGTAACATGGTACTCTTTTCCTCTTTTTTTTTTTTTTGAATTTGGAGTTTGCCTCCTGATCTTTTATCAAGACAGCACAATCCCATCTTTGAAGTTATTTCTTTTTCCTGTACTTTCTTTTCTGCAGCAACTGAAATACCCGGACGGAGTGACCCAAGCTTAATTCATAAAGTGGTCTGATGTCTTATATCCCCACCTTGCCCACATGGCCAATCTTAAATCCTGTTAAAATAATCAGAATTAAGCTTGACAAGTTTTAAAATACAGTCAAATCTAAAAAACGTAGCGAAGAATTACTTCTTTTTAATGGGTGGTGTTTCTCAGGCAAAATGTTGTCCCCCCACTGCACTGAAATGCTGAAAAGATTTGAAATTAATCTTCAATTTTGGAAGTTGGTGTTCAGGGAATCTAACGATCCCCCCCCCCTCAATTGTGCTCTTGTGGGATATGGGTTTTTTCTTTTTTTAATTAGCCAGGAAGACTCCAGAGATAGCTCTCTTCTCCCCTCCCCCCACTCACTCCCATAGTTAATAAACTTGAAGGAAAGTTTGGAATATTTTAAACGAGGCTGGCATGTGAAATGGAGAAAAATAGGTCTAGTTTGTGATATATATGAAAACAGATTTCAAAACCTGAGAATCAGCCATAATCTGAGAACTGCATACGAGCCTTGACAAATAGTTCTATTCCATGTGCATTGTTTTTTGTTTTGTTTTATTTTGTTTTTCCCCCATGTAGCTTCTGAATCCTTATATCTCATTTGCTCAGCAAAGTAACTGTACACACTGCAATTAAAACCCACCCACTTGTTAATGAGAATTATTGAAAAACACAAAGCATGTTACCATAAGTCAGATTCATAGGAAACGTTTTTGGTTTTGTTTTATAAATAGGAGAAAAGTTAAACTCTGGATAAAGGAAATACAGTGAATAGTAAGTATGTTGATGGCTCAAGAACTTACTGAAAACCAAGAGACGTTTCCATCCAAGGAGTCTTTTTCTCCCATAAAGCTTCTAAGTTGGTTTTTTTTTTTTTTTTTTTTTTGGTGAAACAGCCCACCCCACCCCCTCCCCCCCAAAGCCAGTGGCTTTTGTCCTGACCTAGAATAGGGTTTGTGGAAACGGTACCTGAGCCGGGTTGTCTGCAATTTCCAAATTGACAAGAAGAGACTGGAAGATAAAAAGCATGTTCTTACAGGTGAAGAGCAATTTGCAACTTTTCCAGGCGACACAGGAGAAAGCTTGCCTGCTACCAACTGCTGGAGAGTCTGGGCAGAATTCCTCTAGAAAGAAAGAGAAAAGTCCCTTTTTCCCCTTCCCTCCCTAGTCTGCATCTCTGGCTCTGGCTCTCCTCCTCACTCGTCTCTCTCTCTCTTTCAGATCCAATCTTTTGAGAGCTGCAGCACATTGCTAAGCTAAAGGGAAATTCTCTTTGATAAAGCGGTGTTTCCAGCTTCTGGGTTTTAAAACCTAAATCTATATTCAAATCTGGCTGAAGGTGTGTTCTGGGATTTATGAAAGCCTCTTAAAGGGGTAAATTTACCAAACCGTGACAAAATCATCACAATCTTACTTTAGACATCTGAAGTGGATGAGAATTTTAAAGAGACCCTTGTTTATTTAACACTGTCCATTTCCAACTGGTGGTTTATTGGCCCTGTATTTCTGCGAAGTTATTAGACTAGAGGGCAAAGGAGAAGCGGGGGCTGTCTGCTGCCAGCCGCTGAAGGGAAAAGCCCTCTCACGCAGCATCCGGCAGAGATCCACTCCGGAATTTTCGGGGAGGTTCGGCTGTTGTGAGTCTTCTCGGAAGACATCTCAAACCTTTACTTGGGACTTGAGGGGTCCCCACGTCTCTGAACTCTACTGCAGACGGATCTCTCTTTCCGAATTTTCACTTATTTGAGTGACTCACAGAGCTAGCTCTATTCCTTTACCGCACCCCCCTCCACTGTCCCCAAGGCCTTGCTCCGCCACAGCCACAGTGTTCATTTTTTTCTTTTTCTCTCTTTGATGCTTTCAAGATCACTATGATCAAACTGGGGAGACTCTTTTTCTCGGGGTGGGAAATAAATTCTTCTTCAAGAGATTCGCGTGGATTTGCCCTTCAGTCATCCAAAGCACGGTGGCTTGGACCAAGAGCCAGGACCTGCCTTTCCACAGCCCGCGCCACGCGGGACAACCGCCTGGGGCATTTGTTTCACCCTTCTAATGAAAGGCCTTGGGGACAGTCGCCAGGTGTTTCGGCACAGTGGGGGCGGGGTAACATGGAAAGGTCCGAATACACACACACACACACACACACACACACACGCACACACACACACACTCCCCAGTCCAGGCCCCCACAAAGTCGTGGCTCGGGAGAACGCGACAGCCAGGAGTTTTCTTCGGACTGGAGCTGCTACGGAGGAGCCAGGAAGAGCTGAGCCGGCCCGGGGCGCTCCGGGGTTCGTGGGGCTGCCAGGACCCAAAGCTCTTAAGACACACCTGCAAATCTGCTGCGGCTGCAGAGCGCCGGGCCCCAGGCCGAGCCGGAGCCGAGCCTAGCCCGGCTGCCGGGAGCTTGCAGCCTCGTGCGCACTCCCGTAATTCGCTAATTGCTGTAAATCCCAAGGACGTCCACATTTGATTACACATACAGTATAAGAACCGACAACAAAGCGAGGAATTAATTACCAACTTCATTAACATAGGTCCCCAAATTAAAGGCAACGAGCTGTTTCTTTGGGCCCACTAGCAGTGGTGTCGGCGGTGATTGAGGTAGTAAGGGGGTGGTGGGTTTTTTGTTTTTGTTTTGTTTTTTTTCCTTCTGCACTGGGAGTTGCGAGGGAAAAGCTGTCCTCTCGCACCACTCCCACGCCTACCTTCCATTCACATACACTCAGCATGTGCGTTTGCCCCCTATCCCCTAATACTCTGTCCAATCTGTTTCTGCTTTTCTAGAAAACTTGGATCCTTGGGAAAGCTACCCAGTCAGAGAAGTGGAATTAGTTCCCTGGTCTCGTCGCATCCTAACTCCCGGGTTTCAGCCTTTGGCTCCGGTGGCTCCATCTCTGCTAGAGCCAGGCCCTGCAGCATCAGGAGTTTGTCCTCCAGCAGAAACTGTTTCCACAGGGGGCTTTGGCCACCCCACACTCACACCAGAGAGATTTGAGATAGCCCCTCCTTGATCTGCAACCAGTCCTGGGGGTATATTTGGGAGTTCGCTGTTTTGTTTTGTTTTTTTCAAGTTTTGTTTTGGTTCCCCCCCCATCTTTTTCTGAGCTTCTCAAAATGAAAACGCGTGGAAACACGGTGCTCCGATACCAGGTGTTATTCCTAAGGGGTTGAGGACCAGCGAAGACGTTGGGTTTTTCAAATAGTTCCCTGGCTTGTGAATCCATCTCTGTCTTTGCTACGTGCATACACCTCAGTCCCGGGCTCCTTCCTTCGCCCTCTCTTCCCTCATCGCTGTCTGGCCCTGTTAAAGAGGACATAGTCGTATTTTTAAGCATGAGTCTGGGTTTGAGTTCTGCTCTGATCCACACATTTTTTGCTAGTGTTGGTATCGAAAACCCAGTTATCCCCCCTCCCAACCGTCTCCAGCTTTGACTTAAATATTTTCATTTCCCTGTCTTACGTTGTTTTGGTGTCCTTTCTGTAAAATAAAAACAAAAAGGAAAGGCTTGCAGGAAAGAGGTGCAAAGGAAGAAGGGGAGGCCTTCCTGTCCATCATTTTAATTATACAATTAGTTCACATGCTCCGGCCATTAATGTATATTTTAAGGGCAGCCCAGTGTTTTTAAGAACATTCTGGTAGTGTCGGAGGCCTGGATTTGTTGCCTGCTCTTCCCCCGGTGCAGCAGCGGCCTGTTTTCCTCCCCCTGTTGTGTGTTTTTATTATTTTCCCTCTGGCTTAGATGTGTCAATCATTCTCTCCCTGCCATTGGTTGGAGAGTTTGCGTCAAAAAGTTGCCAGAGAGGCGCTTTCTCAGCAAATCTCCCTGAGAGCGGAACCTTCCTCAGCTCCAACTCTGCCTCCACTGTTATTAAAAATAAAAATCGCTAGAGCAGCTCGGTCGCCACATCTACTTTGTATGTATCGTAGGCGGAAACACGATTGTTTACAACTCTGGCCACTTCATTTTCTGTTCTCAAAAAAAAAATTTTTTTTTTTGGTTGTTTGACTTTTTATGGAAGGGTGAAGACTACAAGGTTTTTAACTGAATACTCTTGATTTCTTTTAGGATAACTGGCTATATGGAATTTTGAAGGATAATTTGAGTTTTTTTCTTTTCTAAGCTCCAATGCGGCTGTAAGGTAAGTGTCTGTCTGTCTTGCCTTTAGCAATATCTTTGTGTTCCCAGTCCCCCCCCCCCCCCCACATCTCCTATAGATCTCGTGCAATTCTGCGGACGTGGAGTTTCTCTGGGGCTAATGTATTTTTGTTTGTTTCTAATGAGAATTTTAAGGAGAAATAATGGCCTTTCCTTTCAAAAAGGAAAATTTGACGATCTGTAGAAGAGGGCGGGAGTGGTAGGGAGAGAGAGCGTGTGCTCCTGGGGGTCGCCGCTGCTGCAGAACGTCGTGGAAAATCCTGCGAGTCTAATCTGGGGTGTTGGGGAGGGGTTTTGTTCTTATGCCCACGCTACTCATGGCTTCTCCTCGGAGCTTTGCGTGTTGGCCCCTAGGTTTAGCTAGAGTCCTTAGGGATTGATCCCAAGGACGTTTTTAGAGTCGGTGACAAAATGATACTTGTGTACGTACCTAGGTTGTTCACTAAAACAATGATAATAAGGTGGGCACTTCGGAGGGCCCGTGCGCCGGAAGCCCGGCTCCTCAGTCTGCCGGGGCTCCCTCTGGAGCCCCCAGCCTTCCACGGGAGCCAAAACCCCAGCGGATAACCGAGGAGGCGGGAGCGCAGGGGTCTCCTTACTCCATCTCCGCTTTTCGTCCTCTCTCCCTTAGCCTGGTGCTACTCTGCGCCCCGCCTCTTCTCAAAGCCTCTAGGTCTCTTCAATTTTTTTACACACACACACCCTCCATCCCTAGGGGTGCAGCTCCCCCAACCGCGGCACCGCACACGCTTGTCGTGTTCCCTGGGCAGGTCACCAGGCCGAGGCCGGTGGTTCGACAGGGTTTTAAAGGCGACTTTGCCCCGGGGTGGTTCAGAGCGCGCGCGCCGCAGCCTCCGCGCGCACCTGGGGCTGTCGGAAGTGGGGGTGAGCGTGGGGGTGCTCCGGGTCGGAGACCTGGGTATCCCTCCCCCTCTGCAGGGACTTCGGCTCCTCAGCTGTTCTGTGTCTTGGGTAGCAGCATGGCCCGCTGCGCACTCATGGACTGCCTTCTCAGGTTTGGGGACAATGAAGTGACGTGGGTCAAGGCTGGCCTGGTCTGGAGGGGCTCCCCGAGGCCCTGCCTCAGATCTCGGCCTGCCCAAGAGCCATCAGAAGGTCCCCGTGAACACCTGGCCTGGGAGACGGGTCGCGCAGTCAACTCCGATGAAGTGGCGGTGTTGATACCTTCAAGTGACCATTGAAAGCCAGTGTCCGATTTCACGACAATTTTTTTTTTTTTTTTTTTTGGAAACCCTAGAGCCCCTATCCGAATACGTCCTTTTACACAGAGAAGCCGGTGTGGTGAGGGAAGGCCCAGCCGCGTGGACCCGCGGTGGCACACCACTTTGGGAGGGGGTTGGGAGAGGAGGTGCTCTCCCTTGAAACCGTGTCCTCCATCCCAGAGCTCTGGCGATCTGGATTTCGCCTGCTCACCCCGGGACTTTTTCCGGTCACCGAAAGTTATTAGCAGAAGAGTGGAGTTGAGAGCAAACTCCTCCCCCAAAGGAAGGTAGACACCCAGGCCTCTCCTTCCTGACCTAGCACCGGGGCTTCTCCTAACTATAATTAATAGTCAGACCAACCCTTTTGGCACGTTTCTTTCTCCCTCCCTCGCGGGTGGTGGAGTCGTTGATTCCCAGAGGCCAGAAACTTTCACTGGAGTTGGCGGGGCAGAGGCCGACGCAGGCTGTTTTCCAAGAGCCCGCGTACGTCTTTTCTTCCCTCCGGCTCTGGGTCCTCTTCCCTGCTGCAGGCCAGTCGCCAGTCCGCGTAGTTTTGTTTCCTCTCCATCATGCAGAAAATTAATCAGCCAGGACGAGAAGCAGAGCTGAGCACGACGGCCTGTAATTAAGGAACGTGTGCCCCTCGGATTATCTCGTTAGTTTATCAAGAAAACATTTATTATAATTAATTCTCGGACGAGGTAATTATTATTGAGCGAGGAGGACACAGCAACTGGTAGATGGGCTTCTTGGAAGAAAGGAAAACCCACCAAGAAGGGGGGTTTGGCGGGGAAGCGACAGATTGCACGAATTGACCGTTAGATATAAGGCTGCGCAGGCTGGCGCAGGCAGTGGAGAGGGACCTTGTGCATCGGGGCTGCAGATCGGCCGGCTGCAGGGCAGGGACACTGGACTCAGTCGCTTGCGCCTGGAGGTGAGGGCACTCGAGGGACTCGCCACGCTACCGCCGTTTGCTCCTAGGTATGAGCTCTCAGAAGCCACCTCGCCTCGAGAGCGTCACATTAAGCCTTCTGTCTTCGAAAGGGCGTCCCCATCCCCAATCCCCATTGCACTGTGCGTGGAACAGGAAGCTGGGATGGCATCCTTACCCGGCTATGAAAGTTAGGTGGAAGGGCCCACAGCAGTCTTCATCAAGCAGACTGGCTCTGGAGATGTACCAGTGATTTGGGTTTTGGTTTCCTTCTCTCCTCACTTCCCCTTTTTTATAACCACAGAAGGAAAAGTGAAAATAGTTTACCCTGAGACTTTGAGCCATTTTTGGCTCTCCAAAAAGGATTTCACCCCATCCTTTCGATTACTGCTCTTTATGGTGAAACGTGCTGCCTTGTCGACTGCTGTGTCCAGGCATTTCTAATTGAGTGAGCACGAGACTCCTAAAAACATGCAACTAGTAAATACATCTCAACATCAGATGTGCTTTTAGGTTCCTATGTAACAGCTCAGGACTTTCCAAGGCGTAAGAGTATATTTTCGAAGGACTCTATTTTTGAGGCTACTTATTGAAATAAGCAATAACTGCGTTTTTAAAGTGTTACTTTCACAGACCCAAATAGCTGGATCTTAGAAGGAGGGACACAGGACATAGTGTTCTTTGTAAGAGCCACTAATTTTACTAGTTAATAATCCAGTTCTCTCAAAAGGACATTTGGAAAATCATAGGGTGGGGAAATACGACTTGTGTTCTGATTTAAATCAAGAAGAAGTCAGGAGCTGTTGAATTCCATTTGTGAAACTTTTGCTTGGGTCTGTTAAGAGAAGTAAAAATGAAAATCTACAGTCATTAAATTTCATTAAAGAAATTTCATTATGAAGGTGAGAGAGAACTCACAATCTTGTATCCACCATTTTGAGGAAATCTCCCAGAGTGTCAAAGTTTTCAAAGCAGAGATCTTTGCAAAATAAGTGCATATTTTAGGAAAATAAAGGCAGCTTTGCAAACTCCCCGCCTATATTAACATACCTCTGGGGGAGGGGACTCGGCAAAAGAACATAAATAACTTGTCTTTTTCTTTCCCAAGCTTTTTCTTTCTTTTCTTTTTTTTTTTTAAAAAACATGTCATTGTAGGGCATTTGGAAGGTAGGGCAAAATCCTATTAGTTTCATAGCTTTGAATGTTATCGACTTCAAACCTAAAATATGGGAAAGGCAGCTCCAGTTAGCAGAAATCTGGTGCAGCCTCTGAGAACCCAAAAGCCCCCAAAACGTGCCTCCTCCGATCTGCAGCCTCCTCGAATCAAAATCAACGTGGAAGCAGCTTGCTCAATGAATGCACTCCTTCCTACTTGGAAAATGTTGGGGCCTGCCGTTTATCTGATTGGTGGGACTTTAACTTCAGTCCTTCTGGCAAGTCCAGTGCTAGTCTTGAAGACTTTTCCCCCCCTTTTGCAGTATGTTTAAATTAAATATTTGATGGGTGTCGCTTAAAAGTTAAATACTTGTTTGTTTAGCTATAGTACTTTAGACACATATAATCAAGGTCCTCCAAAACCCTAATAAAACTGTTACTTACCTCAAAATCTAATTATCCAAACTACTAATTAGGTGAAAATGATTTCTGGAAATGACTTCTAATGTGGAATAATACTAGTTGAGCAGTTTTCTCAAGTTTGTTGTTCAGCAAGTTGGTATTTTAAATGTTAAATGCGTTTACATTTTAGGTTCACAGCAGTTGAAAGTGGTAATAAAGGGGGGGGGGGAGGCTAAGATAATTAAAATCTCTGCCAGGGAAAGGCAACAGTCTGGGAAGAGGTAGATTTCTTGAATTGTTTCTTTGTTTCTCACCAATGGGCTTTGTTATCAGCATTATTTATTTAGCCAAAGAGTTCTTTGTCTCTGCAAATGGCCCCAATCAAGTTTTGTTTGAGACAATTAGCTAGTGCCAGCCAATGAGTCCTATGCAAATGTTGGGATAGGAATGTAGTGTGTGCATTTGGAGGCGTGGGGTTTGTTCTTGGGGAAGGCAGATTGTAATTGCTTTCTTTGGGGTTTTTTTTTTTTTTTTTAAGTTTAGGGTGGGGGTGGGGAAGACAGGTTTATCTGGTCTGGCTCCATCCCCTCTAGTTTCCGAGCTGCTGGGGGTGGGGGACGGCGGGGGGCGCATCTGCAACTCCTTTAAAAGCCTGTGCCTAGCGTCTCCGGCCTCTCTTTAGCTAGTGATGGAACGTGGAGGAAGCTGCTCCCTCCGAAGCAGTAAACTAGCACCTCTGTTTGTTTGTTTGCTTTACCTTTAGTTCCATCACTCCAAACGCACCCACTAAGGACGCTGACCCTGTCCACTCCCGGCGAATCGAGACCGTCCGGCTGGGTCCCCCCAATTTGGGCCGACTTTGCGCCTCCAAACAACCTTAGCATGATGTCTTATCTAAAGCAACCGCCTTACGCAGTCAATGGGCTGAGTCTGACCACTTCGGGTATGGACTTGCTGCACCCCTCCGTGGGCTACCCGGGTAAGTGAGTCCCTCGACGTTCTCAGCGCCCTTCCCCACGCGGGTCCCTCAGGAGCTCCGTGGTTGGAGTTAACCCTAACCCTCACTAAAGCTCGGGGCGGGGTTCCCACTGTGTTTTCTTGCCACGAAGCAACTGAGAGCCAGGAAGGAACAAGAGGCTGGGAAGGGGCGAGTCTGGGGTCTGCAGCAGTCAGAGAATCACACCGCCTCATTCTTAATTCGAGTGGCTGGGGACACTCGTTGGGCTGGGTCGTGGAAGGTTGTTGATCTTGTCACTTGGGCGTGCTCTAGCCTAGTCTCCACGCCCAATTCCGCCCAATTCCTTGCTAGTACCTCTATGTGAGTAGCTGAATATTCTCCCCTACTGTCCCCCTACAGTTTTCCGGGCTTGCCAGGGGCTTCCGGCACTTCCAAGCCACCTCCTTTTAATCCTTAGAGGTGTGGCTTCCCTCCAGGTGCTAGTCACATTCTTTTCTTCGTCAGATCGCCCCCCCTCCTTACCAAGTACTCATGAAAGTATGTACTATGTCCCATTTAAAGATGCAAGAACAAAGGTCCTTGTAGTGCTAAAATACCGTGGGAACGGGCTCCACGGTCGCTACAGCATTCTGAGCCTCTGGTCTTTGTAGAGTCTTTATTTACTAGACGGCCTTTCCTGTTGATAGTGTGTCTTGCGGTTGTTTGTTTGTTTGTTCCAGAATTGGGAGGGGGTGGGGAGGTGGGGAGGTGGGAATTGTCATTACTTGGCTTATTTTGTTAGCTCTCCAAGTGATACTCTGTAGTCCGCGGGTTTGTGGGGGCGGCTACACTGCATTGAGATGTGGTTTGTCCCGCGAGGGTCTGGAAGGGGTGGGAGGAGGTAGGGGAGTCGAGGATCGAAACAAAAGTCCTGTGACTGAGAAACTGCTCCCCACCCTAAAGGGCCCTGGGCTTCTTGTCCTGCAGCCACCCCCCGGAAACAGCGGCGGGAGAGGACTACGTTCACCAGGGCACAACTAGATGTTTTGGAAGCTCTGTTTGCCAAGACCCGGTACCCAGACATCTTCATGCGAGAGGAAGTGGCGCTGAAAATCAACTTGCCCGAGTCCAGGGTGCAGGTAGGGCAGATGTAGACACTTTGTTTTTCCTGCCCCTGCCCTCTCTGAAGTTTGGTGTATACTCGAGACCCACCAGGGCCTGAGCCTCTTGCCCTGGACCAAAGAAGGGCTTAAAATTCTAAACGTTCAGGAACCAATGAACTAGTCTCCCTTTGCTGCCTTTTTCTTTCTGTCCCTACTTAATTCTATAAACCAGGATCTTCTAGCCTCCTTTGCAAGGTTAGAGTAGTAATTCAGCTGCTGACAGAAAGTCCTAGGACCCTCGGGTCTCAGAGCCCCTGCTGTAATTAGAGATCCAGCTGAGGGCAGATTTCAAAGTTAGTCACGTGGTCTCCTTTCGTGGAAATCATTTTCGTGGGCCTTTGTGTTGAGGGAAACGAGCGTGGAGCTCAGCTCCTAGACAGTCCAAAAAACTTTTTAAAACACACAAAGAAATGGCCCAATTGGCTTTCTCAAGGCCATTCCTAAATTTGGTGACAGTGTCAGAAGCGGTGCTTTTAGCAAATAAGTTGACACAATAAAATTGTGTGTGGGTTGACTTCTTGGGCACAGAACAGTTTTCTAGTTCTGTGCCATTTAACTGACAATTTTATATTCATCTTATCTGTAAAGATACCCCATTTCCTTGCTCTAGCTTTCCCCACAGTTGACCCTGAAGGGGAGAAAGTCAACTCTCTCCTGAGTGGAGAGCAAGCCCCATATGGAGCTCTTTGGTGCTGGATACCTCATCCACATACACACATGACACTGTCCTCTGGGTAGGAAATGTTTTTCAAGGTGCCAGACGCCAGTGTGAACTACAAAGCAGAAAACAGGATTTTTCAACCTCAGTTGGAAAAAAAATTAGCACTTGTAAGTCTTGACTCAAAGCCTTCACTGGAAACCAACTGGCTTGGATTGTTTAGTGGTGCTAGCCTGGCTGGCCTTGGGCACTACCTTTGCCAGTTACAACACCAAATGGAGAACTCTTGCAACAGTAATAATTAAGGACATGTATCCAATGGCCCAGTACGGTTTCACACACTTTTAATCTCAGCACTAGGGAGGCAGAGGCAGGCAGATTTCTGTGAATTCCAGTCTACTTTGGTCTACAGAGAAAGCTCCAGGACAGCCAGAGCTATGAAGAAAAACCCTGTCTGCTCCTCACCCCCAAAGAACCTGTAGCTAAGACAAATGCCAGTAGTTTCTATCATAAACTCCTTGCAGAGGATGTACAGAGTCACAGGCAGAGTTTTAAGTTAACAAACCTGTGAATTGGTGTATAGAACAGAGTATGCCATGTATGAATCTGAAGGCACAAACTTGAGTGTTGAAGACTGGTATTGTGGTCTGTCTTTGAGCTCAAAGCAAAAGCCATACAAGTCATTTCATTCACTACAAAGCGGCTTTCAGCAGACACTGGCTCAGATCTCCTCTCCACAGGAGCATGTCTTCTTGGAGATTTCTTTTATGAGCCTAGGAGAGACAAAAATGTTAGGCCGTGGAACCAGCCTCCATATTAGTTGTTGCTTCCTGGACAGTGCAATGTAAACTGTTTGAACTCAGTCTGCTCTTGGTGGCATGCAACAACAGAATGCTTTCCTTTAAAAGACATAGATAGGGTCTGAACTCATCCCAAAATAAGATGAGGTCTCTGTGTGCATAAATAGGAAAGCAAGGTAGAGAATTTTTAGCTTATAATTAGGATAGTTACCTTATTTTATTTTTTTTATGAACTATTTATAAGGTGGACATTCCCATAAGTGGAGAGACGCAGGTGAGAGAGCCATTTGAGTGGTCTCTAGCAACAAAGGAAGTTGTCAGATCACGGCCATGCAATCTGGGATCAGTTGTCCTTATGGAGTTATTGTGTCCATGCTAAAGAAGTTTCTTTCCCTTTCAAGGTATGGTTTAAGAATCGAAGAGCTAAGTGCCGCCAGCAACAGCAGCAACAACAGAATGGGGGTCAAAACAAAGTGAGACCTGCCAAAAAGAAGACCTCTCCAGCTCGGGAAGTGAGTTCAGAGAGTGGAACAAGTGGCCAGTTCACTCCCCCCTCTAGTACCTCAGTCCCAACCATTGCCAGCAGCAGTGCTCCTGTGTCTATCTGGAGCCCAGCCTCCATCTCCCCACTGTCAGACCCCTTGTCCACTTCCTCCTCCTGCATGCAGAGGTCCTACCCTATGACCTATACTCAGGCTTCAGGTTATAGTCAAGGATATGCTGGCTCAACTTCCTACTTTGGGGGCATGGACTGTGGATCTTATTTGACCCCTATGCATCACCAGCTTCCTGGACCAGGGGCCACACTCAGTCCCATGGGTACCAATGCAGTTACCAGCCATCTCAATCAGTCCCCAGCTTCTCTTTCCACCCAGGGATATGGAGCTTCAAGCTTGGGTTTTAATTCAACCACTGATTGCTTGGATTATAAGGACCAAACTGCCTCCTGGAAGCTTAACTTCAATGCTGACTGCTTGGATTATAAAGATCAGACATCCTCATGGAAATTCCAGGTTTTGTGAAGACCTGTAGAACCTATTTTTGTGGGTGATTTTTCAATAAGCTGGGCTGGACATTCCAGTTTTAGCCAGGCATTGGTTAAAAGAGTTAGACCGGGATGCTCAGACTCCTGATCAAAGTTCCCGAGAGGCATAGAAGGAAAAATGAAGGGCCTTAGAGGGGCCTATCAACCAGCAATCCGAAATGGACAAACCAATCTACTTAAGATTCTGTACTAGTTCTAGATCATTGGTTTTCTGATTTGCAAATGATTGATCCAATATATTCTAGTCACATGCAACCAGACAGCACTCAAAATAAAAATCAAACAAAACTGACTTGTGAGGGAAGGGAGGGGAGGTCATAGCCTTCAAAGCAGAGGTGAATCCAGTGTTTTAGCCAATCCTTGGTTGAATCTTAGGAATGGACAGTGTCCCAAGCTCATTCACGTTTCATGACCAACTGGTAGTTGGCACTGAAAAAACTTTTCAGGGCTGTGTGAATTGTGCGACTGATTGTCCTAGATGCACTACTTTATTTAAAAAAAAAATAATGTTCATAAGGAGTCAATATGTAGTTTAAGAGACAATCAGTGTGTGTCTTATATAAATGGTACATCTGTGGTTCTTAATCTGTGCTAGACTTCAAAACTGTGATCTCCTGTTATTGTATGCAACCTTGAACTCCACCTCTGCAGGGGTTCTTCTGTGATTCAATAGGTTATAATTATAAGCAAAATTCAGAGCAACTGAATACTGATCTAGAAAGATTACCTTTGGCTGGAGGTGAGCCACACTGCTGTCTCTGGACAAGGATGGAGAAGAAACAAAAGGACCCTAATTCATCCATAATTTAATGTTGGTAAGCCTGGCAGTAAAAAGACATTGGTCAATTGCTCTGACCCTGATGAATTTTAAACTGAGATCATTGTCATTTATGCTTGCAGATGTTAACTGGAAGTTATATATGCATAAACCCTTTCTTCCTGGATTTGGCAGATATGTATAATTATATTAAAATGGTTCTAGCACAACATTGGGTCTAGTTTAATTTTATACCATTACTTATGAATGAAAAGCCTATATTCAGCCTCACCTTCCCAAATTTTGTAAGGCAGAGAAGAAATTAGTTATTTTACTTCTTCTGTATTTACTTTTGCTTTTGCTGATCTATGAATGAACTAGTTATGAATGACAGTGGTTTGTAAACTTCTGTGACTTCCTTCAGGATTGTTCCAAATTGAAGTTACACCTCTCAATCAGCCATTTAACATCCTTTCCTGTTACAAGATTGGATTACTTGTTAGGCACTTTGTTAGTTTGTCTGTTTGATACATCAGTTTTTTGTTTGCTTGCTTGTTTTGTTTTTTAAGGAGGAAACCTGGAGTATTTTAGAAAATGGGAATGGCAAGAATTTCTTGTTTCAGTTCTCTAAGAGCATTTTTTTTTTTCCTTAAAAAAGCTGAGGTAAACATGAGAGGGGGTGTAATCAGAATCTGAAAGCAATTCAGGCAGAAATGATTTCTGAACAAAAGAGTTTGAGAAAACTTTAAAAACCTATAATTTTAGTAGTTGAATACAAGGCACCCTGGTCAGTGTTGTGTGTGTGTGTGTGTGTGTGTGTGTGTGTGTGTGTGTGTGTGTTTGTGTGTGTGTGTGTGTGTGCACTGAGGGAATCCATTTTTTTATTTTAGGAGTCACTAGAAAAGACAAACGGCCAATGATCGTGGTGCTCTTGGGGTAAAAACTATTCAGTTTCACCTTAAGTTGATGTTCTTTAAATTTGACCAAAATTGAATGACTTTTGATTGTAACTCTGTAAATGAAGGTTAGCCATTGCAACCATTTTGTTTTCTGGTTATTTCATTTCCCATCTCTGCCTGTGCTCTTGAACCTCATATAATCTTGGCCTAATAAGTAAAATTGTTTTACTGTTAAAGAAAACAATACTTTATAGGCATCACCATTGCAAGGCTGGGAGGCATTTGAACCTGGAGATATGTTCTACTGTAGTCTTCCCTGAAGTGACACTGGTGCCCCAGAGTGCTTAGTTTTTCTCATATCTAGTTTTTTAATCCCCCAGGTTTTTTCGTGCAATAGTAAAGTAACTCATAAATAACCAATTTCTCACACTGCCTTTGGTTTTCAGAAAACCTTAGCAAAAGGACAGGGAGAATACCTTAAAAACAAGAACATCTGGCAAACTGAGGGCTGCTCATACTCAGCAAACGACTTGGTTTCTCCAGGGTCTGAAAACGAAGTTAGAGTAGGTGTGTGAAACGAATTTTTTCATCACTTTTGCACAACTTCGTTTAACAGACCACACAGTTCAATCTCCAATCTCTGAAGGGACGCCCAAAGTAGAAAGGATTTCCCACGATCAAAGGCAAAGGGGAGGGGGTGGGAAGCTAGCGTTGGCTTACACACATCCAGAGTTCTGATCGCCACCCGTAGTCAAGACTGGATTTAATGAAGTTAAGTCCCATACTGTTATTTGGTACTGAAATGACTCTCCAAATGAGTCTGTGAGTCGTTAAACGGTTAGCGAGCCGGCAATTTAATCTTTATTTGGGAGGGCGGAGGTGAGGCTGGGGACTGGCTTTACAAAGATCTGTAGCCCCAAACCTTGATCGTTCCTACAAAGATTCCGGGTCCTTTGGATTTCACCTTGGGAAGTGTTCCCTTAATAGCTAAGAAGGGAAATTCAATCAAGCCAATTAAATTACGGCTTTCTAAACCTCCAGGTTTAGAAAATGGTCAGTTTCCTCAACTCTGGGTTCCTTCTTATCTCATCTCTGCTGTGTCCCTGCGCGCCCCCACCCACCTGCCGAGGCCCAGAGCAACTTCGAGAAACAGCCTAGTGCCGGGGTTGGTCAAGGCAGACCATGGAAGGCAGCAGAGACCCTCTTCAGGGATTGTCTTTCCGAAATCTGTTGGTCTACTGTGGTTGCCTAGGACAATCGTCCCAGCTGTGTCTTGGGAATTGGAGTAGGGGCGCGGCAGCCTGCGGCTCCTGCCCTGCGTAGTTGGAGGCTCTGGCCGGGTGGCTCCCGCAAAGTCCAGGCCGTCGCCCAAGACGTCGCAGGTCCCTTCAGCCCATTCCCCTGATCGGGAGAGGCAAGGTGTCGCAGACACGGCCTGGGGGAGAGCGACCTCGCCCTGCCACGTCCAGAGCCACCAAGTGCGGCCTGAAAAGGGCAGAAGGGGATGGGTGTTGTGGGGGAGCTGGGGAGCGGCGGAGTTCAAGGGTCAAGTCAATTTCGGGGTTTGAAACGCCGAGTTAGGAGGCAAGCGCTCTGCGGTTGACCAGCCTGAAGCCGACCAGAGGCCCGCTAGCGGCGCCCGGCCGGGAGCGCCGCGAGAGTCGGCCAGGGGGAGGCCAGGGACGGTGCCTGAAGGAGACCAGGGGCGGCTGGCTTTGCTGGGTTCGGGGGTTGCACTGTAGACTCCCGGAAGCCTGGGAAAAGTGGGTCACTCAGGCTTGCGGACTCTTGAGGCAAAACTAGGACTGCCCTTGGGGACCTTCAAGGACAGCCAGATGCTTAGGCTGTGAAATCTGCCCGCTGCTGGGAGCCGGATACTGACTTGAGAAATTCACGGGCACTCAGCCTTGTCCATCCCCTTACTCCCACTCCCCTGCATTTCGTTTCCCCACGAGCGGTGGCTGCTTGGGGGTTAGGATCCAGTGTGGCTGCCTAGGGGGTCAGAAGCAGGTTCTGGAATGGGAAAGGAGCCCCTTTCGGTGTCCCGGGTAGCTCCAGGTTGCCGAGACGTCCCATTCCGGTTACCTGCAGTGCAGAGGCCTCACACAAATGCCATTCTCATTGAATCGGAAGCCTCCAACCGGGCCAACGCCACGAGTTCGAATCCGTTCGGATCTGAGAATTTCACGCCCGGTGAGAAAATTAGCTATTGTTACTAAGACAAAGCTGTAACCCCAAACAAGGTATGCCAGTGTTAGATGGTATCTATTTGCATGCAGAGGTGTTTTTTAATCATGCAAAAGACGTACACAAAGAAGCCGGACAAGTAAACATCCCATGTAAATAGAAGCAGAAAATAGAATTGGAAGATGCTGCTTTCTATTGGTTCTTGACCTGTGCCTGGATTCTTGCCTTCTTTCGAAACCACCAGGAAGGACAGCTACTCTTCTTTTGTGCTCCTATCACGGCATCAGCATCTGCATACTCATATCAGCGACCAGCGCTCTAAGCACCTCTGCTTTTCTCTCCTAATCCTCCCTCCCCCTGTCAGCGCAGGTTGCTCTGATAAACCTGATTCTCCCAGAAGCCCCATTTCCGCCCTTAGGTTGGTGGGGTATGAAAGATGGAAGTCCGCCTACTCCTACAAAGGGGAGAGCAGAACCCCTAACGAGCTACCCCGATATTTTTGGGGATTGGCCGTGCAACTGCACAGATTATAGGATTTGTCTCAGACAGAATTAACATTACATGCGAAACTGTAGCACACCAGTGTGTTGAGACACATTGTGTGGAATCGCTTGGAGCCTCTCTTTTCAACTGCTTGCTAATAGCACTAGGGGACTTGGAGTTGTGTTTTTAAAAATTGTTTTATACTCAATTCGAGCAGGATGTGTACACTATTTGGAAAAGGTAGTTTTTCAGGTGGAAGCATTTGGAAGGAAACGAAAGCAAGAAGATTGTGTATGGGGAGGAAGCAGCCAATGCATGTGAAAGGCCCTCTAGGATGCAACAATCCTCACAGCCAAAGGAGGTCCCTCCCAAATGCTAAAGACAACCAGCCAGACTTCCCCTCCTGCCAGCGCCGTGTTTTATGTTTAAAAACCAACTTGCTGTTGACTGCAAACAAACGACACATAGATTCAAATAAAGGAGTCCCTATCAGTTCCAATCCATTTGGTCAAAGATGACTGTAGGTTCCATGGCAGCCAGGCCATCGACAGGGAAGGGTAACTTCAAAATCTGTTTTTCTCCTAGAGGGAAAGTCAAACAGCATGGGGTCTAGGATTACTTTCATTACTTAACCTCCTCCATCCTTTACCTCCAATTCTTAGTGTAAATAGAAAACAAGCTGAATAAAAAAGAATCCCATAGCAAGCATAATGGTAAGCTGGTAAGGTTTGACTCGACCTGTGTTGGCTCCAGGAGGAAAAAGGATGTCCCAGAACCACATGGAATTTCCCGCCACCCTCCCTCCAGTGTCTGAGCCTTCACTTGCCTATTTGCAAGGATAGGAAGGGGGCCCGCCTATTGAGGACTCCTTAGTCGACTGGATATCTCTGGGGGCCATTTCCAGCCTGAGGGCTTCCTTAAAAACAAGATGCCGGTTTACAGTAGCCATTTGGTCACCTGTTACTTCCTTCACCCCACTTAGGCTGCTTGTGAAAGGACTAACAGAAACGCCTTGGGTAATACTGCCTGATGGTCTTTGTTCCCACATCCTCAGGTCAGGATGGGAGGGTAGGTCCTTAGAGACAGGCGGTGGGTCCAATGGACTGGTACGCCTGTCCCAATCTCACAACCTTAATGTCCAGAAGCCTTAGACTACATTACAACCAGAAGATCAAACTTAGAGTTATTAAAATGTTTCTAGAACCAGTAGTCACATTTAGGATCATGAACCATTAATAAAAATCTCCTTAACATTCAAATGGCTGTAAAATGTGCTGATAGTGGATTACTGGGGCCTAATGGGCGTTATGTGATAACATGGTCTCTGAATACTGAGGTTGGGGAAAGGGTGTCGGACCACAGCTACTCGATTATCAGCTTACAGCTAAATCTTTTTCTTCTTCTTCTTTTTTTTTTTTAACTTGCGATGCTCTTAAGAAAAGGCATTGTTCCCAGCAAAGCCTGGAACTTGTGCTCATCATTTAACCTCTGAACAACCTGTTCAGTATCGTTCTGGAAAAAGGAAGAGAAACCTGACTGTGGATACAAGGTCACCTTCAGATGTAAGGAGGCGGGTAGTGGGCCGCTGTCCCTCCCTTCTCTGGTTTTGTTTTATAATACGGAGCACTTCCTGAATTTGCGGGTCATCCTTGCTCAGGGGCCTTGCTAATCTTTGTACCGTTCCATTTTTAGAACATGTGTTGCCGAATGGAGCACCCCTTCCGGGCCTTAATGGAGCTCTGCCTAAAAAGGCAGTGGTTCTGGAAGTTCGAGACCCATGGGCGCGCGGGGGCTGAGGGGGGGTGGAGTGTCGGGCTGGAATCTGGCACACTTGGGCTTGGGCTAGCTCAGAGCCCAATCCCCAAATGACTGCTAACTCCCTTGGGGTCCTCACGTCTGAGAACTCTCACGACTCTCCGGAGGGCTGTGGGGGCGCCTTTGAGCAAAGACCCGCTGGAAGTGTCCCGAAGGAGTGGGTTCCGGGGCTTCTGGGGAGTACTTGGCAAAAGCACCCCGTTCCCGTTCTCCACTCCTACCTTCCACTCAACAAGCAAATGCTGGGAAAGGCGCAACAAGGTAGGTCCTCCCTGGCTGCGCTGACTTGGGGGCGTTCCCCCCTCCCCCGCGCAGCGCCCCTAAAGGAGACTGTGATTGTTTTGGGGAGTCTAGAGACCTTACCAGGAGAGGCAGAGAACTAGCCTGGCGGCCGAGGGGCAGCTCTCTGGCCAGTGGCATGGAACACTAAAATTATGACCCTCCGACCCCGAGCCTCTGACTGGCACCTCTCTGAGAAAAAGGCCTCGAAACTCCAGCGACCCGAGCCCGCAGGCTGCTGCACGTGGTCCGGCCGCCCGCTCCCCTGCGCGGCGGACAGCCACGCTGACCCCACGGGGCGGAAGCTCCGGACTCGGAGTCGGCAGATGCCGCCCATCGGGGAGCCCGGGGGTGGGGATGGTCAGGGAGGATCGGAGGGCGTGGCAGAGGCGCGGGGTGGGGTGAACACTCTCGGCCATAGCGACCTCCTCATCCTGCCCACGGGGGCGCCCTGCCCTTCGCATACTTTAGCGCAGCCCCGGGAGGGCGTCCTCCCCGGGCTCCCTGCGGGGAACAGATGCGGGAGCCAAGCTGGGCCTGCATCCCGGAGCCGAGCGTCCCTGGGTTGGGGACCGCATCCGCGCTCTCCCTAGCCCTTGCGGAAGTGCGTGCCGCCAGCTCCCGGGGCCGAGGGGGCGGCCGCGGCGGCTTCCGGTTCCAGCTCGGAAGCCTCACCAGCTGGCTTGCGGAGCCGTCGGGTACTGGGTGCCAGGGCCTATTTAGATGGCTGGTTTAACGAATTGGCCTGAAGAGAATTTGGAGTTAGTGTTTGAACGACAACTGCTGCACACACAGGCCCATCTCCTCTCCACTAATAATCCAAGTACATTTGGTCACTTTTGAGCTCTTTTTGGTTTCAGAGTTGCAATTCAATTTAATGCTTAGAAGTATGAACATTTTAATACGGGAGGCAGATATTTGGACAACATCGTGTGTGGTGCGTGTATGCCTTGTATCACAGAGTCCTAGGTTCAGTACTGGGAGAAAGAAAGAAGAGAGAGAGAGAGAGAAGAAAGAAGGATGGATGGGGAGGGAGGAAGGGAGGAAGGGAAAGAAAAGATTGATTTTAAAAGTGAAGTCAAATGAAATTAGGTAATTTTGGAAAGAGAAAGCGACGTAATTTTTTTTTTTAAGTAAATGCAAGTCCATAATTGAAATGCATTGTTTAACAGCTCTTCTGGTTCATAAAATCGATATTATTTTGAATTCTAGTCTAAGTTGACCACTTGAAGCTTTAGAAGACTCAGAAGCATTCATCTATTGGTTAATCACCTTTTAATGGTTTTTAATTTTTTATGTGCATTAGTGTTTTGCCTACACATATATCTGTGTGAGAGCATCAGATCTCTTATAGCTGGAGTAACAGACAAGGTGTCATGTGAGTACTGGGAATTGGACCCAAGTCCTCTGGAAGAGTAGCCAATATTCTTAACTGCTGAGCCATCTCTCCAGCCTCAGTTACTTGCCTTTTAATGGAAGCATGGATTTTATTTAGTCTTAAAACTGTCCATGGGCTAGGTTCCTCTGAGTCAGAGATAAAGGAGAAGTGGGAACTTGGCACAAACAGGCATTCACATTTTCAGTTACATATAATTTGAGTTGATTAAACCAGTAACTAACTTCTGATCATTAAAAATGGACACAAAAACCAGGCATGGTGGTACATGCCTTTAATCCCAATACTCGGGAGGCAGAGGAAGGTGGATCTCTGTGAATCTGAGGCCAGCCTGGTCTACAGAGTGAGTTCCAGGACAGCCAGAGCTACATAAAAGAGAGACATTTTCTTGAGAATAAAATAAAATGGACACATAGCCTCATTCCCCCCCACTTCCTTTCTCTTTTATGTGTATAGATGAAGCTGTAGAATAGTAATATAGACTTTTAATGAAAGATGCCCAAGGGCCTGATGATCTGATTTCAAACCTAGGGACTCACATGATAGAAGGAGAGACATGATTCCTGAAAGTTGCCCCCCACCCCCACGCATAGATAAAGAATAAGATAAATGTAAAAAGAATGTGGCAGCTCATGCCTTCAATCTCAACACTCAGAAGGCAGAGGCAGGTGGATCTCTGTGAGTTCAAGGCCAGCCTGGTCTACAGACTGAGTTCCAGGACAGCCAGAGTTACAACAGAGAAACTCCGTCTTGAAAACAAACAAACAAACAAAAAAAGCAATTTGATATTTAGAGATTCTTTTCCTGTGGTTCAGTTTCTTTTGGGAATACTTGTCTACAGAATTTCTAGAATGAGCAGATTCCTTCAAACAATTATATGGAACATGGTTTTTGTTCATGTACGATATGTAGTTTTTCTGTAGAGATTTACTACCTTTATCGAATTTGCAACAGGATCTGTAACCATCCATAACGAATAGCCAGTCTCCTTTTGGTACATGTTTATTGTTAATGAATGCTGAATTTAGAGGTGGAGACTTGTTTGTCAGCAACCACCAGGCAAGATGGCAGCTCTGTAGAAGACAAATCTACCTTTTTACTCCCCAAAAACTTGTTTGATTGTTAAAGAGAATATCTTCAGAAGTGCCTGTATTATTTATTTATTTATTTATTTATTTATTTATTTATTTATTTATTGGTGGGGGAGGTTTATTGTAGATAAAAGGGAGAACAGAGTCAGAGGCAGAGACATCTGGGAGAGTCCAGAGTGAACATGACCCTGAGCTGGGCTATGTGTGGAGAGAGGAGGGAAGAAGGGAGAGAGGGGAACCAGTCAAAAGAGAGGGTGTACCAGCCAAGAGAGCCAAAGGGCAAGTCCCTCTATTTCTAAGTCCCACGCAGGTAGGCCTGCCTTGAATGGCTGTTCATAAAGTGTTTTTGTTTATTTCTTATTTTTGTGTATAATAAACTTCAAATTAATAAAAGGGCTAAACAAGAGTGAATTTTGGTAGCATTTCCAAATGAAATGTGAAGTAGAAAATTTAGGGTTGGGTGTAGTACAGTGGTAGAGCACTTACTTGCTTAATATATATGGAAAACTCCCTATACAGTCTCTCATAACACACACACACACACACACACACACACACACACACACACACAGTAAATATAGAAAATTTTAAGTAGAGTGTTTTCATTTAGACCATAAGGGCCCCTCCCCCAATAAAGCCTGTTAAACAAAGCAAGCAAATAGTTATTTGGCCCTAATTAAAAATTTTAGAAAATTTAAGTCTGAATTGATATGTTATCTCTAGTTTGTCTCTAGTATTCTCTCCTCCCCACCTATTCCCTCCCTCAAATTTATCAACCATGAGGTTTTTTTCCATTTGTTTGTTTGATTTATTTTTCTTGAGACAGTGTCTCTTCAGATATACCTGCCTGCCTTGGGATTTGCTAGCCTGGAACTTCCTATGATCCTCCTGCCTCTGCCTCTTAAACCCTAGGGGGATGCTTCATTATGCCCACCTCTGCTGAAAGTTTATTTCCTTTAAAGGTTGATGGATGTTGAAGTTGGTAAAGCAGTAGGTAAAGGGTGTGAGTCAGGAAGAAGATGCAGCTGTACTATTGGTACGAGGGAGAGTCAAGATTAGATGGGACCCAGGGTGGAACTGAGCATGCACAGACAGAATATTCTTCACCTACAGGCCTTGTCTGTTTTTCCCCCCCGACCCTAACTCCCTAGCTTACTGCTAGCCTTGTCTGAAAGGCTATCTTCCATTAGTGCAAGAAGAAGTATAATCTGTGGGTTTATTTAGCATTTGATCCTTTTGCAGAGGCTTCCATTTAGAGTCAGCATTGCAGCTAAGATTTGGATCTGGTCCTAAAATAGTCTGAACCAGGTGACCTCAGGCAAGGAGACACAAGATCCTAGCAATTTATTTCATATCGGCTCCCAAGCCATCATCAGATGATAACAACCCTTGGACACTGTTAATCTCTACTTGATTCAAACTGGTGACCGCAAGGTGAAAGGCAAGGGTGTTATCTCTGAGCGACTCACGTGGCCTTCCGCAGATTGCCAGTTAGACCCACACAATTGAAGCCTCTTCTTCAGTGGCTACTTTAAAAATTTTATATCCCAAGTCTTTGGTCTTTGTTGGACTGAAAGGTAGGAGGGCTTTATCGAGGAAAATGCCCAAGAGCTAAGATGTGGGAGTTTAGAATCCAGTACAAATTTAAAAGGTTGGGAAGGTGATTGCATGTTCTCTACCCAATAAACTGTGAACAACATGCCTGTGACTAGAAAAAGCCTCTGGAAATGAATGTTTTTTTGGGGAAAAAAAAAATTAGAGAAAATATACCTTAAAATGTAAAAAAGCAAGTCTTAGAATTGGTTTTATTGCTTTGGAAATGGCTTAATGTTTGCAAGTGGTAGGGTCATTACAGACCACCGTAGACTAATTTGGCTTCAGCTCAGGGCTAAATAAAGGGCAAAGTGGGGGAAGCTGTAGAGAATAAAGTAAAGGCTGTCCCAGTCAATAAAAGAAGCCCCGTGTAGTGGTGCCCCAAGGGAAAAAGGCTAAGTGGCCTGTGCAGAAAGTCTTTCAAACATGGAGAAGAACCTGCACCAGCCTCATGTCCTCTGGCTCTTGGCTCTAGTTTGAAACCCTAGAAACATGCTTCCATTGTTGAGGGGGAAATTTTTTTTTGCCTCTCCTATCCCATATCCTCATTAAATGGTTGTTTGATTTTGCTAGATTTCTCTAGCGTACACTGATGGATTGAAAAAAATAATTGAGAAGGTCTCAAAATATTGAAGGTATTTTAACAATATGCTTTCAGGTTTTCAAATTTCATGTATTTATTTGTTTGCTTGTTTACTATTTATTTAAAGAAGGGCATGGAGGTCAGAGGACAATTTGTGGAAGTCATTTCCTTCTTTCTACCATGTAGGTTCCAGGGACTGAACTCAGATTATGAGGCTTGGTCACAAGCACCTTCACCTACTAAGTCATCTTTTTTTTTCCAGGGATAGCAGGGTTTCTCTGTTGTAACGCTGGCTGTCCTGGAACTCACTCTGTAGACCAGGCTGGCCTCGAACTATCCCACTAAGTCATCTCATCACTCCTGATTATATGTTTTTTAGGTTCCATGTGTTGGAAGTGGTAAAAGCAAAGCCAGATTATTTTAGGTATTGTACAGTAAGTGCCCTTGAGAAGATCAAAGAACAACCTGACATATGCAAGACCGTGGTTCCCCACAAACAATGTCAGAGAAAACAGTATTTTCTCCCACACTGTCATCCCCTCGCCTTTTATTTGTTCCCTTACTTTTTAAAATTAATCGATATTTGCAATTGATTATTTGGTATCTTCTTCCCAAAAGAACGTTGCAAATAAACACAGTGTGATTACTGGCAAGGGCACAGAGTAACCACAGATGGATGCATTGTATCCAGCTTTCAAAGAGACACCCGTTATGGCAAAAGAAAACGTGATGCTTGTTAAAACACTGTATGATCCTGTGTATGATTGAGGGAAAGTAGCACATGAAACAGACACTGAAATATCACTGCTGCTTAAGACTTGCCTTGGCTCCCATGTCTTGCTGATGCAAGCTTCAGACAGCACGAAGGGAGTCACAGCATTTGCCTGAGCAGATAGGGAACAGGACATCATGGTTAGACTTTATGGAAGGGGCTCTAATTCCAGAACCATGAAACAGTATCTGTTTGATTTGTTCTATAGGAGACCGTTTGTATAGAGTCCAGAACAGAGGAAATGGGAGACAAAACCTCTCTTCTCTTAGCCCACTTCATCCCGATGAAGGTGGGAATGATGGCGATTTGATTTTTTTTAAATGAGGTCTCACTATGTAGCCCTCCTCGGCCTGGAACTCACTATGTAGACCAGGATGGCCTCAAACTCACAGAAACACATCTGCCTCTGCCTTTTGAGTGCTCGGATTAAAGGTGTATTCCATCATGCCCTGGCTCACATATATCTTAAACTAGTAAAGATTAGACTACATAATTTCGACTCTCTCTCAAGACCTAGCTAGCCAGGGGCTAGAGAGATGGCCCAGTGGTTAAGAGCACTTACTTCTCTTGCAGAGGATTCAGGAGCAGTTCCCAGCATCCACATGCGGGCTCACGACCACCTATAACTCTAGTTCTAAGGAGTCCAGTGCCCTTTTCTAGTCTCCTCAGCCACCTGCACATGTGCACATGTTGTATACAGACATACATTTAAACTCACACTCATACACATAGAATAAAATAAAACAAATCTGAGACGAGAGGTAGAGAGAGAGAGAGAGAGAGACAGGAGGAGAGGAGAAAGCACCAAACTGGTAAATTTACTGCTTCCAATGATGAGTTTTCACTTCAGGTCTCTTTTCCATTTATGTCTCATTGATCATTTGAACAGATTGAGGATCAAAAGAAGTCTGCTTTCCCTGTATACATGTAATCAGACATTCTGCTTATCTTGTCTGAAGATTTTTAATTTTTCCTGAGTTTTGGTTAATTTTTCCACAGTCTCATCTACAGGTTGATTCTGTGCGGGGCAGCTTCTAATCTCTCGGCTCCCAACATTGTAGAAAAACCTTTATTTAACATTATTAAATAATGAGCTCTAAAAGCCAGGGGGGTGGCTCATGTCTGGAATCTCAGCATTTGAGAAATTTGCCATAGTTTGAAGTTAGCCTTGGTGGCTACAGAGTAAGCTCTTGTCTCAACAAACAAACAACAAGCAAAAACCAAAACCAACAACCAACAAAACAAACAAAAAGAGGCAGGTGGTGGTGCTGCACACCTTTAATCCCAGCACTTGGGAGGCAGAGGTGGGAGGATCTCTGTGAGTTCGAGGCCAGCCTGGTCTATAGAGTGAGTTCCAGGACAGCAGAAAAACCGAGAGAGAGAGAGAGAGAGAGAGAGAGAGAGAGAGAGAGGGAGAGGGAGAGAGAGAGAGAGAGAGATTGGTCCTGAGTTCAGCGAGGGAGTGCTTTAGGATAGAGATTCAGTATTCATCTCCAGACTTGAATGCTCTTGACTAAATCCAAGCTTCTCTATAACATGGTTGGTCTTTTCAGCTCTCTGTGGTTCTTTAGTGTTCTCATCCACAAAGTTGGGAAATAACTCTTTCTACTTTCCAGATTGTTAGGCTTGAGGATTAATATATTCAGCTCCATGTCTGGCAGTGGTGATCGTGCCATCTAAGTTCCCTGTCAGTATCGTCTGCATCACTACTGTTCTCGTTTGTCATCCCTGGGCCAGCAAAGCAGTCGGCAGCTTTGGGTTAGCACTGACTTCAGTCATTTTACCCACACGACAGAAATATGGGTGTATGGGTGCAGTAGGAAGAATTCAAGTAAAATCTATAAAGTGTGCTGCATATATATGGTATAGAGAGGTACAGATAAATGTCACCACGTGGATGGTTCATTTAGAACTGCTGTTGTGCCTATCACCAACAGTCGATATCTTTTGCTCAGCAATCACACAGACCATGAGGATTTTAATTCACAATTATATTTGGAAAGAAAGAAAAGCAAAGACAAAGCTGACAAGAAGGGGTCCAGTCGTAGTGAAACAAATCACTTTAGTGTTTTAATAAGTATATTCAGACCTCTCCATCTAAGGCTTAAAGTATTAAAAAAATAAAAAGTTTATGAAGCCGGGCATTGGTTGTACACTCTTTTAATCCCAGCACTCTGGAGGCAGAGGCAGGTGGATCTCTGAGTTCAAGGCCAGCCTTGTCTGCAAAGCAAATTCCAAGATAGCCAAGGCTACACAGAGAAACCCTGTCTTGAAAAACCAAAACAAACTGAAACAATAACAGCAAAATTTCTCCATCACTGCAAGTGGTTTGTTTTTTTCAGCTTCAAATATTCCAAATTCCAAATGGTCCGTGTTCACCATCCTGGAGAATGATACTGGCCTGTTATTAACACGTGATGTTGGTTAATTCATCTCTAGAAATACTGTCACAACATGGTTTTAATTCCCTTCTAACTGTGGTTCACAGAGAGCTTCCAATCCACTTCACACTGCCCCTTCCCCAAACACTGGTGGCATTTAATAAGAAAATGGGGCACATCGGTTTAGTAATAGAGTAACGAAGAGCTTGTAAATTGTGCTCTCGGTTTTAAAAGAAGTAAGAAAATAACTGGGAATAAAAAAAAAAAAAAGACTTTATGCAAATCAGCTAGTACAGTGACAGAAAGAGAAGAGAATTTGGAGAATTTGTTCAAATGACTTGCAATTTAGCTCTCTAAGGAATTTCAGAGAAAATGAATAAGTCATAGAAGGGCTAGTGTAAGAGCAAAAGCTATTTTTTAAATTTTAATTACTGTGCTTAAGAGATCTATAGAAGAAGGACGTAACTTCTTAGAGTGCTGTGTAGGGCTGTTCAAGTGAGGTACAGAACCTGTAACCTCACTTGCCCAAGGACAGAGAGCCTCCTGGAATGTTGGGTGGAGAATACCAAGATCCTATTTAGGTGGCCTAAATGCACTCACTGTTTGCGCTTGGTCACTCGTAGGAGGGAGATAACCCAGACAGGAAGTACATCAGGATAGATGCTTGCCACTGAGTGGACTTGGTGGGAAGCAAATAGCCTTATGGGTTTTGTCTTTTTAAGCACCTGTGCCACATGACTTGGTGCCATTCTGTGGGAACTCTGGGGGTGACAGGTTCACTCCCTGGGTACCCCAGAATGGACCTGATCAGAGTCCATCTTCTTGGCCAGTATTTAATTTAATTAAAGCTTACTTGTTTCAAATTTGGCTCAATTGTGGTAGTCTTATTCTCTACCAGATTTGGGATTTACACTAGTATCTCAAGAAAGCCTGGATAGGCAAGAAGGATCACATCAACAAAGAGCAAGGTTTCCCTCAGTTATCTTCAGCACATAGGTCTTTGCAAGCAAACAATTTGCCTAAGACTATATAATGAAAATGTGTCTTAGGATGCAAGCAGGAAGACAAGGTGTTCTTAGAGGTCTTCCACGGAGCAATGACCTGATAGCTACCTACAAGTGTCTGAGGAGGTTTAACCTGCCCGGCAGGCAGGAGTATCCTGGGTTGGGTCATCCAAAGAACTAATTTCAGTTAAAGGGCCTGCAAATAAGAAACATCTCAGTAGTAAGAGGACTGGATAAGAGCCTCCCTCAGGGAATGTGGGAGATGCTCAGTTTAAAATATGTAAAGCTGGACTCGAATAGAGGCTGCATTGCTGGCCACTCAAGCATGGGGAGTTCAGATCCCTAGCACCCATCTAAAAGCTGGGAACAGTGGTCAGTTTCTATAACCCCAATGTATGAGAATTGAAAGGACACCACAAATCTGATGTCTGTTAGCACTCCAGTGAATGGAAACAGTTACTTTTCTTTTTGGTTCTGGAAACTGAACACAGGGCCTCATGATGAATCGGGGAGGAAGAGACCTGAGAATCCCTAGGTCTTACTGGTTAGCCAGTGACCAACATGAGAGAGGAAGAACTCAGTGTCAAAACCTGGTCTCTGTGTGCACATCCAAACACACACACAGACGCACACACACACACCAAATGCTAAGGAAGTGAGAATACTTACAATTAAGAAAGAGATGGGGGTAGACTTACTCAATGGTCATTTTGATCTGATTGTGCACATATAACGTATCTCATTGCATACTCATTAAATTATTAAATTTCACTACTTTTGTTTTCCCAGGTAGTGTGTGTGTGTGTGTTCGTTTTGTTTTGAAGCAGTAGCTCATATACTCCAGGCTAGCCTCAAACTCTCTAGAGCTGAGGCTAGCCTTGAACTTCTGCTCTTCCTGCCTCCATCCCCCTGTGCCAGGCTACAGGTCTACATTATCACACTTGTCCCAATATCTTATCCAGCCCAGGGCAGTCTCAAGTTCTTGGCAATCCTTCGCTAGCCTTCTCAGAGTGGAGGTTAAAGGTGTGTTTCCCATCCAGCTCTCTCTGCTAGGCAGTCACAGCATCCAGGGATCTCAGCAGTTTCATGCCCATCTGTTTTGTTCCCCAGGAGACAGTTAAGTCAGAGACAGCATTCCCTTTCCAGTCAGCTTCCTTTGGGGACTGAAAGGACAGCAAGCGCAGTACCAGCTTCCTATGTGTGCTGAGTATCTCTTCAAACAGTGGGTGCTAACTGTATGGTAGCAATCAGCAAACTTAAAAAAAAAATCATGAAGGTTTTGTGGCTCTAGAGGTGTTAGAATGTAAGTTAAAACAGGAAGGATTGTCAGGGTTCTAACTTACCCAAAATTAAGGTTTAAACTTTATTTTGGATTTAGGAACTAGAGTCAAGGTTAGCTCAACTGGTAGAGTGCGTGTCTACCACACAAACCAGACTTGGTAGTGCGTACTCGTAATCCCAGCATTCTGGAAGTGGAGGCAGGGGGATTAGAAGTTCAGTGCTATCCTCAGCTGCAAAATGAGTTTGAGGCCAGCCTGAGCTACATGAGACCCTGTTTCACAACCTTACCCTCTAAGAGGAAGAAGAGAAAGAGGAGGAAGAGGGAAGAGAGGGAGAGAAGGTGAAGGGGTGAGGAAGAAATCACAAAGATAGCTTCAGTGGATATTTGAGGGGCTTCTCTGTACCCAGCACTCTGCTGGATCTGAAACATATAGCTTCTGCTTCCATGTGGCTTACATTTAAGTGAGAACATGATGATGAGTGGTGATCACAGCGGGACACTTCAGTCAAAGGAAGACATAGACGGGTATAAAAAGGTGTGTGGAATTGGACTGACACCAAGTTCACTGTTTTCAGAACCTCAGTGAATGGAAATTCTTCCCTTTTGGTTCTGGGGACTGAATACAAAGCCTCATGCTTGATAGACAAGTGCTCTACCACTGAGCTAAATCCCTCCCCCTCCCCTAATTCTTTTTTCAAAACACATTTGAGCAGGACATTCTGATGCACAGAAGTACCTTTTGTGATAGTCTGGGTGTGCTGGGTGCGGAGAGAAGGCGCAGTGCTTTGCCCTGAGGCACATACTTGGGTCTTCAAGCTGGTGACCACTGAAGCTCCATATGGTGTCATGTGTCCTGGCCCTGTTGTGTGAACGCTGCTGCCAACAAACTTGGCTTTGGTTTGAATGTCATTGAAACTACCCCTTCCATACCAATTGCTTCAAACATCTCAGGAAAGGGGGAAAAAAAAGCTGAGGTTGTTATAGGAATTGGGCAAAGTGTAACTGAAATGGGCAAAAGCAATTACTTAATGTTTTGGACAGACATAGTGATTGTAAATTAAAGAAAGGCCCTTTTGGAAAAGACAGTCCATTAAGAAACCACTTAATGTTTAATTACAAGTGTTTGGAAATTCTGCAGTGGAGCAGCCTAGCCAAATAGGTCATCAGAATCCAAGCAGACACAGTGGCTGCTGCAGTTCCTTTTGAGTGCCAGGTACACACACGCAAACAGAGCTGTGTATTCTCACACTCCCAGCCGCTAGACCACGTAATTATTACTGTCCTTACCGTGAAACATGATCTTGGAAAATGTCATAAAAGAATTCCTCCCAAGTGTTTGTTTCTTTACTCTTCCTCCTCCTCTCCAGTTTCCATTTCTTGGCTCTGTTCTTTCTTGTAGTAACCTTTCTCTCTCTTTCCTGTCTCAAGTGGTATTGTAAGGTTGAATTCACCAGGTGTGCAAACTTCCCCCCTCATCTGACACTTCTTTGGCAGAAAGTACAGGCAGCCTGGCAGGTATTGTCCGGGTCAAGTTAAAAAAAATAACAAAACCTGCCAATGCAGATTTCCTTCTTGTGGCGCCTGGCATGAATGGGTTCTCAAAAAGGCTGCTGTGGCTTTAACATTTCCCTTTTTGCAGCTGGCATGAACTTGGCAGTCTGTGCATAGCTCGTTGCCTTTCTCCTCCATCTTTTTCAGGAGCTGAGGATGGCCAGTCTTTCTCTCCACCAATGCAAGGAGACGAGGGCACCGGCAGAACGAATGATTCACTCTATTTAGAAAACATTCACTGGAGAAGGTACTGCGTTTCAGTCCAAATTTAACCTCAGAACTAAACTATCTTCGTGAAATATCAAGAATGTTTGAACTAGACGAAACTGTGGTGCTGTGAGTGTGGTTACAGGAAAACAGGGCTCTTGTCTGCTTGGTGTTAAACCTGGGAACTAGTCAACTGTGAGGGGAAAAGGATAGTCTTTTTTTCCCTCTCTCTTTAGTTTTTGTGACCTACTAGTAAATCCTAGCAGGTTCTGTTGGTAATAATCCTACTAGGGAAAAAAATGTGAAAAAAAATTATAGCAGCATGCTATTAAATTTGGAAGCTTTGTGTAGTTTCCACAGCCTTCTGGACTCACAATGGGCAATTGAAAGGACTGACACTCCCAACATGCTGTTACATAGCAGTGAGATGGAATGTTCCCAATCAATTATGATTTCTATCTACATGTTCCGATTTTATAAAAAGTAGGTTTTTAAAAGTAGGTTATAAAAACTAGGGTTTTTTTTTTCTTTCATTTTATTTATTTATTTTTGATTTTAGTGTTTTGAGACAGGGTCTTTTACATAGTCCTGGCTGTGTTAGATCTCATTTGTAGACCAAGCTGGCCTGGAATTCACAGAGATCCTCCTGCCTCTGTCTCCCCGGTGCTGGGAGCAAAGGCCTGCACCACCACACTTGACTTTTATTTTTGGTTTTGTTGTTGTTCTGTTTGTTTGTTTTTTCAAGACAGGGTTTCTCTGTGTAGCCCTGGTTGTCCTGGAAGTCATTCTGTAGACCAGGCTGGCCTTGAACTCTGAGATCTGTCAGCCTCTGCTTCCTGAATGCTGGGATTAAAGGCTCATTTTTTTTTTTTAAAGGTAGGATATAACATATGTTAGACTGTCCTCAAATTCTCTATGTAGCCAGGATGACTTTGAACCTCTGTTCCTCCTGCCTTTGCTTCTAAGGGACTACTGACATGTATCACTAACTATGTCTGTTTTTGTTTTGTTTTGTTTTGTTTTGGTAGAAAGGATGGAACCCAGGATTCTCTACATATTCTGAAAGCACCCTACCAATTGAGCTATCGCACCATTGTATAGCCCAGCCTGGCCTCCGACTCCTCCTTCAGTCTCCTCAGTGCTGAGATTCAAGGGTGCGCCACCACACCCAGATTCTCTTGCTTTAGCATACAAGTCCCTATTTCTGCTATGGAGCTGATCTTAGTCACATTCGATTTCACACCAGTGAAGAAATTCCTGGTGAAAGGAGGTGATGTATTCGTGCAGGGGATGTAGCTGTCTGGAATCCACAAAGCCTAGGGTCAGCTCTCAGCAAAGCAGAAGAAACTGAGGTAGAAAAAGAAATAAGAAGTGGCAGTACAGGGGCGAGGGGGTGGGGGATGGTATATTTAGAACATGAGACTTTAAAGCTGGCATTGTAGCTTGGTGGGGGAGTGCTTGCCTGGAATCTAGTACTGCCATAGTTTTCCCTGTCCCTGATCCCCTAGAGAATCATGGGCAGCTGTCTCATAGCCTGAGGTGCTGTGGGGCTACGCCCAGTACATTTTCAATTTAAAAGATGAACAGCTATGACTACATCCAGGATATCAGGCTGCTGCTTGCCACTTACAGCAACAGTAAAGAAAGAGCCAGCGTTAGGTAGCAAATATATTAGGTAGCAAGAGTGACCAAGAGGGAGATTTTCTCGAAGGTAGTAAATACACTTCAGAAAAACAACATTCTGCCAAGAAAGAAAACATTTGAAATATTAAATGCTACCGATTCATTGAGCCATGAAAATTTACATAGAATATCTAGCAGCTATTGTTTTTTTAAATGTTTTTGTTTTATGAGTATGAGTGTTTGTCTGCATGTGTGTATGTGTACCATATGCTTGCCTAGTGCCCGAGAAGTTCAGAAAAAGGTGTGATCCCCAGGAACTGGAGTTACAGGTGATTGCAAGTCCCCATGTGAGTGCTAGGAACTGAACCCAGGCCTTCTGCCAGAGCAGAAAGTGCCCTTAACTATTGAGCTATCTCTCTAGCCCACTAGTAAATGATTCTAATATTAACAGAGAGGAGAATGCCCCAGAACCCCTCCACCCAACCCCTCACTTTTTTGCAGTCTCAGAGACTGAGCTCAGGGCCTTATGCATGTTAGTCAAATGCCTACTACTGATTTGTACCCAGTTCTCCTTTTATAGTTTTATTTGGAGACAAATCGACTAGGTTAGACTTGAATTCACCCATTAGCAGAGGCAGGCCTAGGACTTTAGACTAGTCTCCTGCTTCATGCTTCTAATATCTGGAATTACAGGCCTTATACCACCAGGCCTGGCTTTTTCTCTGCTACAAAAATAACACTGCTAAATGCAAAATGTTATTGAGTGTGTATCTTCTAGGCACAGGTTAACTAATTGCACTCTCAGGGGGAAAAAAAGTCCTAAGAAAATGGCTGCTACCATGAAGTTGGAAGCACTTACTGAGTGCTCCATGTCATCCCTACAAAGTTAGAGGGCACACATGTGACATCAGGAAGTTGCCAGTTTCACCTGGGCAAACTGACCAGACAAGCAGCATCACGAGGTAGGAAGCTGTCTCTCACCCAGACTCCCCACTCACTTCTATAACCCATGGTAAAGGCTCCAGTGTCTTAGCCTGCTGCTTGGGGTTGACATCAGCGCTTGTCAGACCGCCGTGTATGGACAAATCACCTGGGAATTTCATGGATACAGATTCTGAAGCAGTCGGCCTCGAGGAGAGTTCAAGATTTTCCATTTTTAGCAATATCTCGGCGATGTGTGCTTCGGTTTCATGCATTCCGGGACCACACTTAGAGTGCTGCTGTTTGTTTGGTTGTTTTTTTATTTTTTATAACACTCGACCTAGGCTCGATGTAAAAAGCAGTTTAGCTCCATGCCTGTTTTACTCCCCACCCCGCACCCTGCACTCTAACAAAAATATTGTTCTTGGCATTCCCTGCCAGTGCTCTGCTGTGTGCTCTGATTCACCTTCTACTCTGCCTACTAAACCACTATTCATCTTTCCAGACAGCTCAGATATCACCACCTCCCTGAGGCCTTCCCACCCAGCTGCCCCACCTTGTTGGCCGACTAATCCTTCTGTCTTTCCCGTTCTCACAGCACTTTGCAAGTACAATGTTCGCACTTATTACAAGTTATCATAATTGTTTGTTTACACGATTGTCTTTCCAGCCAGACCATGAGCTACACAGGGCAGGGGGCCAGGCCTTATCCATCTTCTGATCTCAGGCCCCGGTGTATAACTCAGCACACAATGGTTTCTTAATAAACATTGTTGGATTGAACTAATCTCTTATGACCAGTCTTTTACAGAAATCTTTCTTTTCTTTTCCAACATGGGGGTTCAAAATCAGGGCCTCACTCTGTCACTGAGCCATAGCTCTGGCCTTAGCAGAAGAATTTTGATGACAAGTATCTTTAGATAAAAAAATACATCTTAGGGGAAGTTTGTTTCCCTTGCCCAGCTTCATTGTGAACCTCAAACTGATCTGAAAAATAAAGCCTCTTATAAAGAATTCAGCAGTAATCTTGGTAGAGTTGAAGATGTTTGGAGCAGTAAATTAATGTCACAGGTGGAATATTTTCTTCCTCCAAAATCTCATTTAAAATATTATATAAAATATATACTATATACATATATGTATATATATATACACACATATATGGAAAACATGTATATATAGGCATATATATATGTATATAATATAATACAAATATTTCAAAATATGGAAGATCCAAGCTCTGAAATACTTCTGGTCTCCAGCATTTTGGATAAGAGAAGGTCAACTTATGATATACCACTCACCATAGTAATTAATTATAATTATCATGAATAATATCTATCATTTGTCTGTAGAATGCCTATTGTATAGGAAGCACCTTGCTAATAGATTTTGTTAAGTTCATTTAATTTTTACAATCCCTAGATGTGATTGTTCCTGTCTATAATCCTAGAACTTGGAAAGCTGAGGCAGGAGGATGGCTATGAGCTTGAGGTCAGCCTGGCTACAGAGTAAGATTCTGTCTCCAAACCCTCCAAAACTTCACAGCCACTTCATTTTTCAGATAAGTAAAATGCAGACTTCAGGGTTCAGCCCAGCATTGCATCCCTTGGAAACGAAAGAGCTGGGCTCTGAAAGCTGACTCTCAGGTCCGGCCTAGGATCTTAGCTGCTCAGCTGATGCTAGAAGAACAGGCTCTGCTCTGTGCATCTGCTTACTGTGACTTCTCACCAGTGAAATTCACCAGTTACAAGTGCTCCCAGTCCATCCAGAGCCCTAATCCACACTATCTTTGACAGTCTGCTGTGGCTTCCAGACTCTTCAGATTTAAGACCTTAAACTGACTGTATATATACAAATAATATAAGTTGTTATATGGTAAAGTGTGCCTTTTAGATGTTGACTTATTATTTAATTGTGTGTATGTGTGTATGCCTGCATGAGCTTGTGTATACTGCATTCAGCCAGGTGTCCTCGGACATTAAAAGATGGTATTAAACCCCCTGGAACTGGAGCTACGGGTAGTTGTGAGCTGCCATGTGGGTGAGTGATAGGAACCAAACCCAGGTCCTCTGCAAAAGCAGTGAGCATCTTAAGGCTGAGCCCAATATGTGCCCTGTCAAATCAGCAGCTTAACTCCTAAGCCCTAGTAACAAATATGTCAGTTTTAATATTTTAATTTTGAAGAACTGAGAAATGTATACAGCGTGTATTTTTTCCTTTTCTTTTTCTTTCTTCCTTTCTTTCTTTCTTTTTTTTTTTTGAGACAAAGCCTATAACTCAGGCTGGACTGCACCCCCTGTGTATCCAAGGATGACCTTGAACTTCTGACCCTCCTGCCCCCATTTCTCAAGGACTGGGATTACAACCTGTGTCACCATACACAGTTTATGTAGTGATGGGATCAAACACAGGGCTCTTTGCATTCCAGGCAAGCATTCTAATAGCTACAGCCCCAATTCCAAGTCTACACACTGTTTTTGAGATATAGGAAGCAACTGAAACATGACAGAAGTTTTTACTATCTATTCAAGACAAAAATCACATACCTTGTTGAAAATATTGTAGCTTGCCAGGTGCAGTGACGTGCCTTTGCGTTCCAGTTTGCTTTGGAAACTGAGGTAAGAATATTAGGAGTCTGAGGCCAATATATAGTGAGATTTTGTCTCAAAACACAAAACAAGAAGGCTGGCACGATGGTTCAGTGGGTAAGGTTCTTGCTGCAGCCTCACGGCTTAAATTCTATCCCATGGAACCACAACATGGAGGGACAGCGTTGATTCCTTCAAGTCATCCTCTGACCTTTGCAGTGAATCATGACTGTGAACACAAAATAAGTAATAGAATAATGTGGAAAAAAAATCCGTGTTTTAGTTTATTTATATGAGTATTTTGCCTTCATATGGGTGCTGGGAATTGAATTCAGATCCTTTGGAAAAGTCGTCAGCATTACTCAGAGCTTGGGAATAGCCCGGTGGTAAATAACTTGGCAAGCATGTGCAAGTCCAGTTCTCAAGACTGCAAAACAAGAAACAAATAACAACAACAGCAAAGTAAAGAAGACACTAATGTTTGTTTCCTGCTTTCACCGTGGAAGAAAATGCTAAATTTCACTAAGAGGTTAAAGTAATGAATTATTAATGTTGTTTTTAAATGTCTATCCAAATTTATGGATCCCAGAATTCTATGTGTGAAGAGCCTGAATGTATTCAGGGGCTGCAGACAATCCCTGAGCTTTGGGCTGTAACCCTGTACCTTGTAAAGTGAGCTTGTTAGACCTTTCTGGAGAAGTTTCTAGTGGGTAGAAAACAGTCAGATATTGGTACATATCATGTGACAGAAATGCCATGAAGTCAGTGCTGAGGGAGGTATGAAATGAAGGCAGGTAATATAGGAGACGAGGAACAAGGCTAACATTGAACTCATGTAATCCTCCTGCCTCCGCCTTTTCCAAGTATGGGGATTCTCAATATGAGCCACCATACCCTGCTGGTTCTACATTGTATAGAAGGAATTTTCATAGTCTATAGAAAGAGGCTGAGCTACAGGCTATTGATGATACCTTCCTGCTTGAAAATTCCCAGCTTCTATCCTCCAAAGAAGCCTTTCTCACAGCTCTCTGTGTTCATGGATCCCCTGGAGCCCCTTTCTGTACCAGTGCCACAGACAGTAATGAACCATTGGACTGCTGTCTCTTTGAGTATAAAAATTACTGTTTATCTCTACAAGTTTATTGCCTACCAGAGCATCTAGCACAGTGTATTAGCATACAGTAAATGTTCGTTGAAAATTAAATTCATAAACAGATGAAGGTATTTTAGGTTCAACCGCTATAAAACCTTGGTCTAGGGTGCTAACACTGGGGATGTCATTTGGTAAAGTTGCTTTTAGCGGGAGAATTCGACTCAAAAAAATTGTGCTTCTTCCCTCCTTCTCCGGTCAGACTCACTTATCAGGAATATAAGGGAATTTAATCATAATTGAAGTCGTCTTATCTGCAAAGTCAGAAGATGCTTTTAGGGCAGCAAAAAAATCAAGAGACTTCAAAGTTTCATTTGCTTTTTATTTAATTAATAAAAATACAAACAGACAAAACACTAGTGGCTATGAAATGCTCAATAGCTAGAATCCTAACAAGGTACATATGGGAAAGAATAGCAGGGAGTCAATTTACCTAGCTTGTGAGCTGGTGCAATATCACGTGATCACACATTCCTAGGAATCATCTGACATCTGCAGGTGGTTCTCCCAAAAGATCCAGTTTCTCACCTATGCTTTGATATTATTTGCACACTGATTAAAACAGTGGTTGTCAGTCTACATTAAGACAGACTGGCTGAATTGCACGGGGCTGACATGTATAGTTTCCCACATGGGAAATGGTCCAAACATGGCTAAAGCTAACGGGGTCAAGAAGTTTAATTTTGGAGAAGACGTTGGTTCATCTTCAAAAATCCATGAAAAAAACCCTTTAAATCACGTGTGTGTGTGTGTGTGTGTGTGTGTGTGTGTGTGTGTGTGTCCCTTTTCTGGGTGTAACTTTAAGGCTGTGTTCTAACTTCAGATTTATGCTTGAATCAGAAGGAAGGTGAATTTGCTTACAGAGGAAAGAGAAGGGACCATCTTCATGGAAGAAAGCATGTTTCTTCTTACTCCATTTTGGGTGACAGAGCTCTTTGCTGTCCCCTGGACTCCTGAGCAACCCCATTGCTTCTAGGTACCACAGGCACACTCAGGTAGGTGTGATGCACACTAATCAATGTTGGTGCAAAGATAACACAGCTATGCAGACAACCGTGACATCGGAAGTGGCTTGTGGTGACTGTAGTGGGAGTGGTTATAAAGGAAAAACCAGGCACCTACTGCAAATGTAAAGATTTCTCATCTTAGCTCCTTAATAACTGAAACTATGAGAGTGAAGACAAACAGATCCTAGCATTAATAATCTTACATTCAAAGGGCTGAATGGAGATCGAATCAGCTGTCACTTGGCTAATTTTCCATTAACAATATCTTCTAAGTCTAGAATTTCCAACTGTGTTTACATTATCATTGTTGACATGACAGTTAGACCAAACTCCTCACTAATATAATCCACCTAAAACTGCCTTATAGTAGGAGACTGAAAAGAGGATTTCCCCAGAGCACAAGGCTGTGTGTGCGTCTGTGCCTGTGTGTGTGGTCTGTGGAAGTGTATGCATGTGTGTGTGTCTGTGTGGGTATGTGGCCCATACAGGGGTGTGTGTGTGTTTATGTTTGAGTATGCTGTTCACCATGTGAGACATGGTGTTAAAATCTCCAATTTCAATGTACTAAAGGTTGCATAAACCGAAGAGCATGAAAACTACAATAGCAGCTAAAGCATTTATCACGCTTGCACTTAGTGGTTTTTGCCTGTGAAGCCAAAACAAGCAGTTTCCATTCTCTCGCTCATGTTTTCCCCTCCACACCCCTCGCTCTACCCCGTCCACTTCGAATATGAGAGTGCGCAGGAAGGAAAAAGACAAACTTGATTCGCTCAAGGATTTTTGCTCCGCGCATGTCTCCTTGTACATTTAGGAGTTTCAGAAAGCAGTACTGGTTTTTTGTTTTGTCTGTTTGTTTTTCTTGCCTTCTTCCTTTCCAACTTTCCTCTACCCTTCCGTCCTGCTTTTCCTCTTTCCTTCCATCCTTCCTTATACTGGGAGTCCAACTGAGGTCTTGTGTCTACACTAACTAAGCTGAATCCCTAGCGCTTTTTAGTTTGCTTGTTTTGATTTTTTCTCCCCCCTAAAATAGAGTCTAAGCCGAGCACAGCACATTTTCGATTTCGAGAGCAGCCTGGTCTACATAGTGAGTTCCAGAACAGCCAGGGTTACAGAGAATCTGTTTTTTAAAAGAAGTCTCATGTAGCTCTGGCTGGCTTTGAATTCTCAATCCTCCTCCATCCTCTGCCTCCCAAACGCTGAATGGACAGGTATGAACTACATTGCACAGTGAACAGGAGCATCCGCCCCCCTATATTTTTGTTCCGAATTGGGGAAGCTCCGTGTACGTGAGTTGTTATGGGTCTGTGGTCCTTCAGAGATTCACCGGTCTGACCGTGAATACATTTTAGTAAATAAGAGTTTTTATTAAAAACTGGCCAGGCCATAGATACTGACCAGCCTCGTACTCAGGCTTCTCAGTGTATGGTAGCCAAAATCATTAGTCAGAGGCTTATGAAGGCAGAAGACATAAGGCTACGTACTTCCTGCCAATCAGAGGCAACTGATTCCTATCTCTGCACCTCCAGCCCAAATGTGACCAAGCACATCCTGTGCAGTTGGTGCAACCAAACTTGTTTACAAAAGTCAGACAGTTATCTTACGTGAAAAGCCGCTGTGTTCTAGGAAGTTATCTGTCCTTGGGCAAGTAGGGCTACAGGCTAGAGGCATTTTTGTTTTATAGATCTCTTAAGCACAGTAATTTAAACTTAAAACATAACTTTAGCCATCGCATGAGTGTGGATGGCTGTGGAGGCAGACGCGGCAGTGTCTCCTGAAGCTGGAGTTACATGAAGCTGTGAGCTACCCATGTAGGTGCTCCCAGCCGAACTCAGGTCCTCTGCAAGAATATAATGAAATTCTTAACTGCTGAGTCATCTCGCCAGGCCCTGTTAGCAACATTTCTTATCAGTCAGCAGGACCATCAGTTCAATGGAGTGGTAACAGTAAATTCTGTGAAGAGGTTTAATTCTGAAAACTAAGGACCAACCCTGTTGGAATTCTTTTTCTGATAAAATTCCCAAGATAGTCACTAAGATCCAAATCAAATGTCTAATTAATTTTTCAACATAATACTTCATTAATTACTTGAGTTTCGTACAGTGTATCTCAATCACACTTTTCCCCCATTCCTCCCAGGTCTACTCTCCCACCCCTTTACCCTTGAAACAGAAAACCAAACCAAACAAAACAAAACACAAGATAAAAAAGGGCAGAGGGGAGAAAAGAAAAATGAAAAAAAATTAAGTCAAGTCTGTGTGGAGGCATCATGGATCACAGGCATGATCAGGGGTTTTGGTGATAGTAGGCAGCTCAGATTATGGACATCCACTTGGCCTGTATTAGCCTGAGATTAAGCATGACAAAGTTCAAGCTGAGATTGGGCCTCACTGCCCGAACACACAGGCACCCAGACATCCCATAAACACCTGGACATCCCTCCCAGGCATCCTACATGCACCTAGCCTTCCCTCAGGAACCATGGCATCCCACTAGCACCCGATATTGAGCAAGCACCCCAGAGTTCATACAGGCACCCAGATATCCTGCAGGCACCTGGAATGTCTAATTAATTTTAAGTTCATTGAAACTGTGATCTGTGGAATGAGAAAGAATGATCCCTTAATAAAAGTATCACATGGGGAAGAAAAAACCCTAAAAAATAAAATAATAGAATAGAATAGAATAAAAGAAGAGAAGAGAAAAGAAAAGAAAAGAAAAGAAAAGAAAAGAAAAGACCTAAGGGTGTTGTGGTGATTGATTTTAACTGTCAACTTGACACAACAGAAAATCACCTGGGGAGAGAACCTCAGTGAGAAACTGTCTAGATCAGCTTTTCCAGTGGGCATGTTTGTGGGGGATGGTCTTGAATGCCATAACTGATGTAGGAAGATCCAGCCTGAAAGTGGTAAGTGGGTGGCACCATGTCCCAGATTTGGGGCTCTGGACTGTATCAGAGTAGAGAAAGCTGAGCACTAAGCATTCAGGTCCCGTCCCCACGTCCCCTCTACCCCCACCCCCCTTTGCTCCTGACTATGGATGCAACTAGTTGCTTCAGATTTCTGTCACAGCTTCCCCACAGTGATGGACTGTAACCTGGAACTGTGAGCTAAAACCAACCCTTTCTCCCCTAAGTTGCTTTCGTCTCAGTGTTTCCAGCAACAGAAAAGGAACTAGAACAGGTGTGGTCCTGCCACAGTTATCCCTCTCACCCTGTGTGTGGGCCAGAGAAACTGAAGTTGTCAGTCTTGGATTTATTTGGTGTGTCTGTGCCTGTGTTGATGTGTCTTCCACATGAGTGCAGGTTTCCATGGAAGCCAAAAGACTCCTGGTCTCCTGGAGCTGCAGTTACAGGTAGCTATGAATTGGCTGGAGTGAGGGCTGGGAACTGAGCTAGTGTCCTCTGGAAGAGCAGCAGCTGCTCTCAACCACTGAGCCAACTCTCCAGTCCATAAAGCTGTGGGTCTTACATGTCAGGAAATACAATCACACACACACACACACACACACACACACACACACACACACCCCACATCTTGTAGCAAATGTTTACAGTAGACATTTGTAGTTTTATCATTTGTTCTTTACAGTTCTGCAACAATCACATTTCACATAAATTTGAAGAATTCCTGGAAAACCAACAGGCTGTACTGCTGTAGCTGGACCCCACCCCACAACATGTACTGGCAACACTGGTGGGAGGCAGAGTCTGATAGAAAGTGCTCAGGCCACCAAGATGTCATTTAACTCTGATTATAAAAAGACAGGAGAGCTGGGTGAGATGACACAGACCTGTAATCCTAGCACTCAGGAGGCCCAGCTATGAGGATTGAGAGTTCAAGCCTAGACTGGTCTACAAAGCAAGACCCTGTTTCAGGAAAGAAAATGCAACAAATAGGCCAAGAACAGGTTTGAGTCTGAGCCCAAGCTCCTACTGTCTTCTTCCCTCCCCTTATCTTCAACATGAGACAAGGCAGGAGGAGGATCCTTGCCGAATGCCAAGCTCGATGCCTTTCCAACTTCCAGAACAGTCAGGCAAATATACATTTCTGTTGACTATAAATTAGCCAGGATCTGGTTTTCTGTTACATCAGCAGAAAATGAGTGAAGCCACTTCTTTTATAAATAAGGACATCACAGAAATGACCAAAGTAACCATAGCTAACCAGGACGTGTCTCAACTTTAAAAAGCTTGACAGAGGTTTTATGTCAACATTGAGAACTTAGAAGTAGAGATAAGAAGGTATCCCAATTGAAAGAACCAAGCTGAGAGCTAGGCACAGTGACATTCGCCTTTCACATATTTGTATTAAAGTGCAAGAGGCCTAGGAGGAAGTTAAGACTCTAAACCAGATTGTCATAACCCTTTTCCCCAGAATTGACTCCAGCCCTGCTCACATAAAAGATCAGGGGGGTAGAGAGGGGAAAGCAAAAAATGCCTGTTGGTGATTTTCCCCAGGCCAAAGTTTTATATTTCAAGAGACCAAAATCAACTGGACCTGGTAGTGTAACCTATAATCCCAGCTACTTGGGAGACTGAGGCAGGAAGATTATGGTTTCAAAGCCAGCCTAGGCTAGAGAGTTGAGCTCAAGGGCAACCTGGAAAATTTAGTGAGACTCTGCCTCAAAATTTAAAACGCAGAAAGGGCTGGGGATACATCTCAACGGACGAGAGCTTGGCAGGTAAGCACAAGCCCTAGGTCCAGTCCTATGCATAGAAGAAAGAAAAGAAAATAGACTAAAACCTAAATGAAGTTTGCACAGAAACAAGGGGTTGCCTTGTTGGAAATTGAACGGGACAATGGCACCTTTAAACACTTCCTGTTTTTTTTTTTTGAACAGAGGAGGGAGGTGAAGCCTACAGAGAGCTGGCGAGGGCGACCTGAGGAAGGCCCTGCCGTGGTGCTTCATTAACCCGATTAAGCAGGTGGATGGAGAGAGCCTCGCTGATAATTTACACCTTGCTAATGAAGCGTGTGACTCTTAATCTCCTCCAAACAAGATACACTCATGAAACTCTGGTACAAGGAAAGGGGAAATTAATTAGGTGAAAAAACTATGAGATTATAGCAGAGGGATTCCTGCAAGGCAACTATAACCTGGTGGATATTCATTTTAGTCTTTCTGAAATTAACAGTCGGGCGGGTAGTCAGCAGGTTGCGGTATCTTCTGGGCTTATAACAAGTTCAAAAGTGGTGCATTAGTATGGATTTGATTTTTTTATATTTCATGTGATATCTTAGAAAAAAAAAATCACTCTGTGGAAATGGTTACTCTGACTGCTGGTGAATAATTTCAATATCTTTGACAATAGCACAGCTATTTATAGCAACATTGAATAAAGAGGGTTCAGTCGTAGGCTGCGTATAATTAATTTAATATGCTACATTGCAAAGTGATTCATATATAAAATACAGGCTTTGAAGGAATTTTGCAATTTAGGATTTTTTCTTTTAGATATTTTCATTTATTTTTTTGTTAATCTGTAGTAGTTGTACAGCACAGTAGTTTGTTCTTTTGCATTTTTAAGTCCTCATGTGAGTTATCTGACCAACTAACTCTTATATTTCTTTTACTTTAAATCATTCCATATTCTCTTTTGGCTGTGTCCTAACTGACTGATGTCAAATGCATCATGAAACTACCGTACAGATTAGAGACCGTAGGCAATTATCATCTTCATTCTGGATCCCAGCAGCTTTCGTACAATTAGCACAAACCCCATGCTGAGGAGCAAAGAGGGACACGAGCTTTTCTTGCTTCTTGTATCTGTGACAAACACTCAGAGAAGTGACCTCTTGTGCCTCCAGTGTGGGTGACTCCTTCAGGAGCAGAAGGTCGCCTCAGGGAAAGGGAAAGCAGGGCGCAGCAGCAGGTCACATTTTGGGGCAGGCAAGATCCTTAAAGCCAGACGTGGTATCTGAGGATTTTCTGTAATTTTGGTCAGGCTGGTCTCAAAGTTGCTAGGGTTAAGACTGGCCTTGAACTTCTGCTCCTCTGGTGTCTACCTCTCAGTGAGGAGGCTGCAGGCATGCACCACCACACTGTGTTTTGTAGGTGCCAAGGATCAGTCAGACCCAAGGTTCTGGGTACAGTAGGTAAGCACTCTACCACATGAGCTGCATCCCCAGCTTGACCTGCGTTTTCTGGATTTTCAGTCTGGCTGTAGTTACAGCACAGCTATGATCTCCTTGACAAACCAGATCAGCAAGCTAGATGTGGACTCAAATGAGGCACTGTGTGATGTGGTACACACAGTGAGGGCTTGTATCTTTTGCTACCACCACACCGCGTGCTTCCCCTTGTTCTACACTACACTGGACTTCCCAGACTCCCTTGTAGCTTAATTTCTTCCAGGCCTATAGCCTGTCCTTTCAAAATAGCTTCCTATTCTTTGCTTTATATAAACCAGAGCTTGTTCCAGACTTGCTGGACTCCCCAGCCTAGCCCTCATCTCTCCAGGACCCCACCCCAACCCCAGGTTATGTTTTCAGCATCTGAACTCAGTACATTCTGTTCAGAATGCCTTCCTTTCCTCCTCTCTTAGGCTGGATGCTACTTACCCCTTGATACCCAGCTTACTTCTTAAGTTCTTTCTTCCACCTACCTACCTACCTATTTACCAGGCATGTTTGGCCATTTTTTGTTGTTTTTTTGTTTTTGTTGTTGTTTTGTTTTTTATTTAGATTAAGATTTTTAAATTTTATGTGTACGAGAGCATACCACAAGTATGCCTGGTACCCACAACACCCACAGAAGAGGATGTTGGATCCCCTGGGACTAGAGTTATAGAAGGTTGGGAATTGAACTCAGATCATCTGGAAGAACAGTCAGCAGTCTTAATCAGCACGTGCATGCACGGGTTTCATATCATTTTAAATAAGCTTATGATTTTGTGTTGAGCTGCAATCATAGTCATCCTTGGTCACATGTTTAAATTCTAGTACATCAAAACTGCTTCGCCACCAGAAATCTAGCCTTGGACTAGACAAGAGTCCAGTGAGATAAGACCTCAGGTCCCAGGAGTCCATTGTTTAGAAAGGACTCTAGACATGGAAGCCAACCATCCGGTGCAAGTAAAGGAGCTTCAGCTAGAGACACAGTGGTGGCTGGAGGGAGTGGTCCTTGCTGTCTGGTGTTAGGGTGACATGAGAGGAGGAGCCTCTTGTACTGAGATTTAAGGAAGGCAGGGCCTGATGACAGCAGAGCCTCCTCATAGAACCAGAGTCAGGAACTTCAGGTGCTTTGGTATTGTTCAGCTGAAGAGCGGCTGGAGAGGACACACAGGCCAGGCACACAGGAACTGTGTGTACAGAGTGGTCTTCTCCTCAAGCAGCAGACATCCTGTAGATCTGGGAGTTTCCCTCCTAGATGTAAACAGAGGTTTATGGGAGAGCAAGACAGGAGACAGGTGGCTGCATTAGGCATCTTCCTCTAGAGCAGTGTGATCCTTGAGTGTCTATTTGCAGATGTGAGATTCGGTGATTGTCAAGTTCTCTGTGCATGGTAGAGTCTGGCTTCCAGGGGTCCCTGGACTTTGTAAGGAATGACTTTCAAATTCTATCACCTCCTCCTTTCCCCTAGACCCATTTAATTTCTCCGGAACAAAATTCTCTGAATTCTTGACCCTGGACTATGATGATCAGCCAGAGCAAACCAGGGTAGCCATACTGATCGCTTTAATATTGGAGTTCTTATTGTTGGCCTATAGACATTGCCCGGAGCTCCCAGAATGTCATTCTGGCCATGAGGACCCAGCCGAGTTCTCTGAGCTCCCATTACCCACAATCTAGGAAGCATGAGGTTGCGGGTTGAACTTAGGGCTTCACACATGCTAGATGAGTGCTCTGTACCTGAGCACTCTCCTAGTCCCCTTCCTCCTTGACATAGATGCTCCCTTTCCCTAAAATCCAACCAAGAAAGAACTGAGCAGGGACATCAAAAGGCATCATTAGGTACGGAGTCCTCCTCCATAGGGAAGAGGGAGTCATTCACTCTTTAATTTCCATTACATCTCCTTTCTTCCAGTTTTGCTGGAAGGGGGAGGTATTCCCAGCTGCTCTGGAAAGACAGTACAGCTGTACAGCCTGGAACCCAGAGAGCCACAGCAGGGGTCCTGGTCCCCCAGGTCCTTTGCAGGCAGCCTGTGCTGAGGTCTTCTGAGAGTTCACCTCAGTTCCTGGGTCTCTGCCCAGCAAGGCTCTGGTCCCTTGTCCAACAGACCTGGGTCAGCTGCTCTTCCTGGCTTGGGGCCAGGACCTCACATAATTTTTCTTCTTTCCTTTCTGTATTTTAGAATAGAAATATTGGTTGAGATTTGCTTGGAAGAATCTTTCAAATGACACACAAAGTGCTGACTGTCTCTCCAGTTCCTCTGAATGTTGCAAACCAGGTAAGAAGTTTATGAGTTACAGTCCCATGTCCCAAGTGACAGAAATGATTTACTAATGAAATGTTTATTGAAGAGGGCAAGAGAAAGCAAGCACATGTGCTACTTATGCTAATCAGCATTTGATAAGTTGAATGCAATTTTCTCTTTAATCAGCCTACTGCCCATCATGTTCAATTAGTGATGCCCTGGTGACAGTCCACGCAGGCTGGAAGGAGAAGAGCAGTTGAGGCTGTTTGAGATCCACACCACTCAATAGCATCAGAGTCAGAAGGGAACCACAGGTGAGTAGCACTTCTGATCTCTCCTATAGCTACAGGAGCCGTAACGCAGGCATCGTGAAATTCCTTTGGCCATGACAGCCCTTTCCCACAAAGTTACAAGGATACTGCCTGTATTCCAGATGCTTTCAGTAATATTTGCAAATCCCTGAAGTAGGAGGTACTTTTCCAAGGACATGTTAAACATTGTATATATACTAGAAACAAAACTAGAAAGTGAGAAGATAGATTTCTCCCCTGGTTTTTGTTCTAATATTTTATTCCTTTAGAATCGCCCTTGAATTACAGGACTGCTTCTGTCTGCAGGTGCCACAAATGACACTTACGTTCCCAAACTGTTAAATCCACTCCTACATTGGTGCTCTCTGAACTGGTCCTGAAGAACACACTTACGTTTATGCTGGCTGTTGATACAACATTTAACACATTTCTCTGGCGATTGAAAGTCCTTAACCCCAGTTCCACAAGACAAGTTCTACAAATAAATAGCCAACCTGTAAATTTGCTCTGGAGGGTGTAGAATCTTGAGGGAAATGTGTGTTGTCTCTCCTTGAGAACGTTGGCTTCTAGACAGAAATTTAGACAGAAATCCAGAGTAGCCCTTTTATTTAATTTCAGTATGTGGCTGTTTTTCCTTAGCATATTTTCTTAATAGAGTTTTCAATTTCCATTTAACTTTTTGTTGTTGTTGTTGTTTTGAGTCAGGGTTTCTCTGTGTAGCCCAGGCTGGCCACAAACTCAGAGGCTGGCCTGCCTCTGCCCCTGGAGTGCTGGGATTAAATATGTGTACCACCACACATTTAATTTTTCCTTACAGAAATCTATTTTAACCTCAGGAGCAAACAGTTGAATGAGTCCATCATATCCCAATCAATATATTTTTATAAATTTTATTAATATTAACTTAATCATGTTTACTCATTTATCATTTACCTTATAGACCTTTTGCTTGTTTGTATGCTTAGTTTGAGACAAAACCCTACTTTATGACCCAGGCTGGCCATACCACTTTCCCCTTAGTCTCCCGGGTACTGGGATTCCGGGCGTGAGCCACCATGCCTAGATTATTTATCTTTTGAGATATTGTCTTGTTATATGTTCCAGTTGGCTTCCCACTTGAGGGCCTCTGCCTTAGCCTTCTGACTGTATTATGGGTATGGGGTCATTTAGAGATTCACCAGTCTGACCATGAATAAATTTCAACAGGAAGAGGTTTTATTGACATGCTGGCGGTAGATACACATGGCACCTGTACCTGAGAGTGCTTTCAAGTTTCAGTTCCGAATTCTGTTAGTCAGGAGTTTATAAAGGCAATACTTCACAAGGCTACACACGCCCTGCCTACTTGTAAGCAGGCACACACCCCACCTATATGCAGTCAGGACGTGCAAGCTGGTTTACAGAAGTGAAAACACGTGGATGGTTATGTTACATGAGCCAATCAGGCAATACGAGAACAGCCCCCAGAATTCCAGGAAGTTATCTGTCCTTGAGCAAGTGGGGCTTACAGGCTAGAGGCATTTTTTGTTTCATAGGTCTCTTAAGGACAGTAATTTAAAACTTTTAAACATAATGTTCACCATCACAACTGCGAGGTTATAGGTGTGTGTCACATGGTTTTAATCATTTATTTAGACTCTATTCTGATCTATTAATGTGTATATGTGTGTGTGTGTGTATACTTTTTTTTTTTTTAACCAAAAAGTACTTTTACTTTTTATACTTTATTGTCTGAATGTTCTCAGGATGAACTGTGCTTCCTTTTGCTCTTCTTTTTCCTTTTCAGATCTTAATTTTCTCATTTTTTAAGTTAAAATAATTTTGTTAACATTTTTCAAACTATCTTCCTGGAATTTTACCAATTTGTTTGCTAATTGTTTATTTATTTACTTAGAAACAGGATCTCTCTACATATCTCTGGCTGCCTGGCAGTACTAGAGTTTGCGATGTAGACTAGGCTGACCTTGAACTACCAGAGATCTGCCTGTCTATGCTTCCCAGGTTCTAGGATTTGAAGTGAGCACCACCTCACCTGGCTCTTCCTGGAATCTTGGTTGGACTTCCAGGGCACCTACAGATAAGGTCTTACTCAACTTTACTGCCCGCGTTTGGGCTTCCAGGTTGTCCTGATCTTCCAGCACTGCCCTTAGCCCAGGCTAGGTCAACACTGACATTTTTCTGTCCTGGGTGATAGCTTGGGCACAGAAACTCTAAGCACACCGTAGGGGAAGAAACCTCCAGGCACAGGAGTGATTCCTCTGCCGCCTTCTCTGCTTGTGGATTTTCATCTGCCTGCTTTCCCTTCCATCTATCCCCATGCTGATCTAGGGCGCGAGGCCTCACATTCTGGATCCCCCCCTTTCTCATTTTAGCGGCACCTCCAAGGTTGGGATTTCATGCTGGTAGCCAGTCTCCCAAGCCTTTCCCTGCATCTTTCACTACGGTGCTTCAGATGTATTTTCTTATTTGGATTTATTTGTTTTTATTTCATGTGTATAAATGTTTTGTGTACATGTATGTATATGCACCATGTGCATACCTGCTGCCTGCACAGGCCAGAAGAGGGTGTCGGATCCCTGGGACTGGTATTACAAATGCTGTGAGCCACCACATGGGTACTGGGAACCCAAACCAAACAGTTCTCAGCAAGAGCGGTGATGGCTCTTAAATTCTAAGCCATTCACCTGCCAATAAATAATACTTTAAAAAATCTGCTTGTCTGTCTTTGTTTTTTGTTTTTCTTTTTCTTCTGCTTTCAAAAAGAGAGAAAAGAAAAAAGAAAGTATAGCTGTAGATGCAGACTCAAATGCTTTTTATTCTTTGGCTAACTCAATCAGTCCTCAGTCCTGGACCCTGGAGCATTTCAGCCTCCCTACGATCTAATCTTAAACCTAGACTGGAGGCTTCAGCCTCAGCCCCATACAACTTCTCATCTGATACGGACTTCTTCCGAACTGCCTCTGTGTTATCCTCACTGTTTCTTATCCTCTTTGTTTTTTATCCTTTGTGTCTCTGTGTCTTGTCCTGACTCTCTGAGCTGAGAGCCTGCTTTTCTATCATGAGAGTTGGGAGTAGCCTCACACTGACTCATTCTGCTAACTTTTCCTCTGATTTGTCACTTTGCCCACACTTCACTCTGACTCATTTCAGACGTCACTTTCTCTGACACTGACTCTTTCTGAGCTCTGCTTCTACTACCTTCCGAAAACTGGGATTAAAGGTGTGTACCAACATTCTTAATATTCTTTTTACATTCCATTCGGACCACATAGACCCTTATAGGGTCCATATAGACCCTTAAATGTGATTCTTTCATATAGACTCCTGGATGTGATCTTTCCCCAGATCAGCCATGTTTCTGGAGTAAATGATTAAATATTCCTCTATAAGAACAAAAGAAAAAAAGAATATAAACTCCAAAATAGATATGGGTGCTATTATTGCTTTAGACCTTATGAGATTTTCCTAAAGATGCAAACTCAGAGTGAAGTTAAGGTGAAGTGAATTCCCAAACTTCGGCCTCTTGTCCCAGAAGCCTGTAATGAAGAAGGGAGACACTGTACCAGGACAATAGCCTGCCTCTCACCACATCAGCTCTGTGTCCTTGGGAGTCTATGAGATCCTGGCTTCAGTTGCTTCAAGCCCTCTGCCATCTTCAAGATTCCAAGGCTCCGGATTTACAGGAGTGGGATCAGGGATGCTTCATGGGAATTTCAGCCTTCTGGGATTTCTCTAATTCTTTTTCTGCCAAAGTGCCCATGGAAAGTAAAAAGACCCAACTGTTAATAGTCTGGAGGGTTGCTGTAGAGCCCTATAATTAATAGTCTACAAAATGGCTACAGGGTAAATTGAGTGGGTTTTATTCTAACCACTGCTTTTTAGTAACAACAATTATATCATCCCTCATGTTTGAGGTCCTGCTTCTGAGCATTAAGCCCATTCTTGGGGCACAGGTTCCAAAACTCATGGATAACCTCGCAAAAATAAAACAAAGCCCAGAATTAACTGAAGGACACAGAAAACACAGTGTCTTATACAAAACAGTGGTTGGCTGTGTAACAACAGCAAGCAAGCATACAGAAGGAAGAGAGCAAATCAGGGAAAGAAGACCATTAATTAAACATCTCGAAATGTAACCATTACTAAGATATACCAATAGTGAAAGAAAAGACACTCGACCTCTGAAACCTCTTAAGAGCTTAGGAAAGACCTAGAAAAATCAATGAAGACTCAAAGCATCAGATGCTACTTATCAGTTAAAAAATGCAAAATTGGGGCTAGAGAGATAGCTCAGCTGTTAAGAACACTGTCTACTCTTGCAGAGGACCCAGGTTCAATTCCCAGCGTCCATATGGTAGTTCACAACTGTCTGTAATTCCAGTGCTGGGGGGATCTAACACCGTCTTCTGACCTCTGTCCACTTCTGTATGCATGCGGTACACAGAAGTGCATGCAACCAGAACACATATACATAAGGTAGTAGTAGTTGTAGTAGTAGTAATAATTATTATTATATAGTAATATTGTAATATTATAGTATTATAATATTATTATTACTGTTATTATTTTAACAATAACAATAGTAAAAATGGCAAATTTAGTCCTGAACATTGTTTTGCATGCCAAGAATAGTCATATTTAGTGACACTAAGAAAAACAAGAGTGTCTTCTTTATTTTTTAATTAAAAAATGGTGTGTGTGAGTGTGGGCATGCAGTGCTCCTCCCTCCCAGTGTTCCTGCCCCTCACCTACTTTCTGTTCCTAATGGATTTGCTCTCAGCCACCTCAGGAACTTTGTCCATGCTGCATCTTTGTCTAGAGAGTGCCGACTTCCGTGTTTACCCTCCCAGTTTTTCTAGGTAATTTCTCCTCCTCCACTCAGCCCGGAAGAGTCGCTTCCTCACAGGGGGAAGCTTCTGCATCTCTGAAGGTGGGGACCTCAGTGTTTTCTCACACACTGAACCCTCAGTCCCAGTGCGGTGTTCTGCCTGCTACAGATGCTCAAGAAATTTGAAACAAGCAAAGTACCTATTGGGATATACAGACTCATCATCATCATCATCATCATCATCATCTTCATCTTCAATTTTGAAAAAATTGGATTAGAAAGCATCTCGAAATCATCTGCTAGTTTCTTCAGTCCTTAGATGAAGTGACGAGCAGGTAGTGTAGAGTGCCTCCATTGTGGATAAGACTGTCTGGGAGCTTGTGAGGAAGAAGCCATCTTTAGGCGGAAGTTTCAGGGACCTTGGGAGGTTTATCATCACCTGTATCTGCTGATTGTCTGGGAAGATTAGATCTGTTTTGTTATTTTAGTTTAGTTTATTTTGTTTTTGAAACAAAGCCTCACGTATCCCAAGGTGGCCTTAAACCATCAAACTTGATAAGTAGCCAAGGATGACCTTGAACTTCTGATCTTCCTGCCTTCACATCCCCAGTGCTATGCAAGAGTGTACCCTGGCTGGCTTTTGTGGTGCCTCAGAACCAATCCCATGCTTCCTGCACGATAAGCAGGTGCTCTACCATCTGGGCCACCTCCCTGTTTTTATTTTTGTGAAATAAGGTCTTGTTACATAGACTAAACCGTCTTCAAAACTCACAGCAATCTTTCTACCTAGGCCTGCTGAATGCTGGGATTACAGGCATGCATCACCAAGGCCAGCTTTTGATTCCCTTTATCTATGGTGAGGCTGTATGTCCTAGGCACTATGAGTTCCGACAGGTTCTGGTATGGGAAGCTGTGAAGACACCAGCTTATAGAAAACAAGCTACCTCCTGATCTGTTGTTCTGAAGACGGGACTTTGAGAGGTTGTGTGGTTTTTTGTTGTTGTTATTGCTGTTGTTTTGTTTTATTGATTTGGTAACTGTTGGGTCATTGAAGAGGCAGAGCTGTGTGGTGCTTTAAATTGTTTTACTGATAGGAAAAAGGAGAGACCTGTAAAGAAGAATAAGCAGGCGGCCTTAGGAATCGTGCATCTTGCATGACATACCCCAGGCATGGTGGCTTTGTCATGGCTGTGCTCATTTCAAACGGGTGTCATGGAAGGCCCGTATATGTCAGCTCTGGTTACTCTCTAACCTTGAGAGGCCTATTTTCTCCTTTTGCCAACTCTATGAAGCTTATCAAGAGAGGATTGCTATTGTTGTCTAGTGCCCATAATTAATCCCGGAGACAGTGAGGATTTAGGACCACTGATTGTGGCTGACTTCAAATTAAAAAGTCACTGTTAGCATGTGAGGCGGACACCATATGTTATAAACGAATGCTCTGAACGATGTAGGGTATCAAGATAATTCACATACAAACACAGTTTGTACTTGGGGTAGGGTGTCTTTACGAAACCCACACCCAGACTTTTCAAAGACACACAAACATGGCTGAACACCACTCTTCCTTCAACTTGTTCCTAGAAAATGTGTATGCGTTTAGGCTTGAATGTAGCGTGCATCTCACATTAGCAATTAGGGAAGTTATCTTTCTTCTTCGCCGTCAAGGTGGCGCATATAAACAAAGGCAGACACCAGTCTGATTGGTTCCTGTAATCCAATTGCTGAGCTGAGCTTCTTTTCTTGTGCCTGCCATGACTAATTTGTGGTTTTACAAAGTGTTTCTGAATGTCAGACACATCAATTATCAGAGATGGGCAAAATGCTCAGGAGAGTCCCAAGGGGGGAGGGGAGATGAAACCGTGTCTACAAGGACCTCAGGTTGTAGTTGTAGGCAAACGTCTTCCTGGGTGTGATTTTTTTTGTTTTGTTTTGGGTTTTTTTTTGTTTGTTTGTTTTGTTTTGTTGGGGAGGGAGGATTCTCCTACTTAAGAAAATGGCTGGCTTACTTCCCAAATAAAGAACGAACTTGGTCCACTGCCAGGAGCAGCTCCAGGCTGTGTGGTCAGTGGCTCTGGTTCCTATTAATTGGGCCTGTACTTCCCCGGGTCCTCAGAAAGGGACACTGAGATGTCTCCCCCTTGGACACTGGTACTTTAAGGGAAGGCTGGGTGCAGTGTCCACGCATTCACTAGAGTGTTTATTTTCCACGGCTCTAGTGTTTTTTTTTTCCCTACTGAAACTCTATTATATTCCCCTTTGTTGTCATGGCTGATGCCTGTTGTTTCTGCAAAAACAATAATAGGCCTGAAGATTAGGGTTGCATTTTATGGGCCTAGCAGCCCAGCAGGGCTTCCTCCTTGGATCAATCCTATAAATTCCTGGCATCAGGCCCCCTTACTCCTAGTAATTAATCTTTTTCATACATTCTGTCATGTTTAGAGCCATTTTATTAAGTGTCTGGTTTCTAAATTTTCTTCTTCCTTGTTTGTTTGGGGAGTGCTGGGGGCGGGGCCGCTAGGCAAGCACTCCTCGGAGGAGCTGCACCTCAATCCGGGGCTAAAGGTCCTGTGTTTCACAGTACTACGAATGAATGAAAAACAGAGAAACAGCAACAAAGCCGCTAAACTCGTGGATCTTCCCCGTTCTGCGGCTTTCTTTTCCTTTCCTTTCCGTTAGCCTACAGTCAGGCCCTCGGTCGCCATGCTGAGGACATGGTGGGTTCTGTTGTCCTCTCTTTCACAAGGGTGTTCCTCAGGTGTGAGAAGCTGAAGACGAAGAAAATTTGCTTCTTCTAGTCTCTCTCTCCTTTGTCAGCATGCCAGAGGCAGAGGGGGCCTGTTCTGAAGGAAGTCTGTCTGCTAGCCTTGCGCTTGGCCTTCCCTCTGGAGGGCTTGCAGGTACTTGGGCGTGCGGTGGTAATATGAACAGCTTTGTGCTTTAGCCCACTGACCTGCTTGCAATAGGGGAGGTAAAATATTTTCATTACCCTCTCCCCTAGAATATAGAGATCTTCAAAGGAAACGCAGGAGGGAGGTCAGCCTTTTAACCCTAATTTCCCTACCACTCCCTAAGCTTGGCCGTGCATCACAAATTTAGTCTTTAGTCTCCAAACATAGCGGCACCGGGATTGTTGTCGGGTTTTCTTTTTAAAACATCATTTCATATTGCAAACCCAGCCATTATTCCATGCTGCTTAAACTATATTTGTAGTCTTTGATCATGCATAAGTAGACTCAAGTTAGCCGCTGGTAGAATGATGATATTGTTCTCTGCTTTTGCCTTTTAAGGACTCTCTAAGAGCTGGCCTCCAGAAATTTCGATTACTACATTATAGTGTGCCTTTGTCTTTCAGTTGGTTCAGGACAACCTATTTGCATGACAAGTGACATAATTCAGTTAGGAAAAAAACTGCTACATATATGGTCTGCCTAATCTATATTTATTGCATTTTATAAATTACTGATTATTTCAAAATTTCAAAGGCGCTGGATTGGCAAAGAATGCCACAGAGAAGGAGAGGGCATAGTCACCGCTGATTATTGTTATATCCACGCAGGCTGGCTTCTGCTCTCCTTCCTCCCCTTTTATTTGCTTCAGGAGTTCCTTTATGTTGGCTTCCCCTTCCTGCACCTCCATTCCCAGCGGGAAGATACTGTACTGCCACAAGTGGGGGCCGGAAATGGGGCAAAATCGGTTTTGAATAGCAGCAGCAAATAAAATCAAGTGCCCTTCTAAATATATTTCAAGATCGAGTAATTAAAGATTGCAAAGCACTTGGAAAAAATAAAGTACCGTGTGAGCACTAAGTCTTAAGAGTAACAGAACAGTAAGGAGAGCGAGCTGCAAAATCTCTCTTCCCCTTCTCTTTCAGATGTGGGTCCTGAAAACGAGTCTTCCTACTTCTATTGACGGTTGGGTCTGTGAATGATAGTAACAACAATAATTAATAATAATAATTAGATGTGGATTTTAAATATGTCTGCCATATTTTTTTACTTATTTTTCCTGTGTATGTGTCCTATTTGTTTATTTTGTGTTTCTGTGCGTGCCTATATGTATATATGTTTTTAAGAATTTCATACATGTATACCATATAGTTTGTTGATAGTCAACCCCCCTCGTCCCCCAACTCCTCCCAGGTCCACCCCCACCTCCCTATCCCATCTAATTTATGTCCGCTTTTTTTCCTAGCAATTACTAGGTTTTAAAAAATATTTGTTTTAAACTTTGATAGTTCGTACAACATGTTTGATCATATTCACCCCAACTCCTCCCTGAAACTCTCCCCAGATCTTCGTTACCTTCCCCAACTTTGTGTCCTCCTATTTAATTATCTCTTTACTTAACAACCCATGACTTCAGTGTGTGCTGTCCATCCCTTTCTGGGTGTGGGACAATCCACTAGGGCAAGGCTGACCTAAGAGGCACATCCTTAAACAAGAAATGGACTCTGTCTCCTCTAAAAGCCATCAAGGGTCAGTTTGGGGTGGGGACTCATGATCCCCTCCTATTCCATGCTAGAATGTCCACTGACTGACTCAATCCTGCGCATGTCTTGTGAAGGTGACCACAGCAGCTACGAGCTCACGAGCACAGCGGCCCTGCCAGTTCAGAAGACACAATTCCGATCCGGTCCTTCCCTCCTCCACCTCTAGCCCTTATGATCTTTCCAATTCCTTTTCTGAGATGCTCCCTAAGCCTTGTGGTCAGAGGGTGTGTTACAGATGTCCCACTGTGGCTGAGCACTCCACAGACATTTATTCTCTGACCAGTTCTGAGTTTCTGCGTTAATACATACTCACTACACAAAGAAACTTCTTTGAAGTCTGAGAACTGCACTAATCATGGGCATAATGTCTTTCTTTCTTTTTCTTTCTTTCTTTCTTTCCTCCTTCCTTCCTTCCTTCCTTCCTTCCTTCCTTTCTTTTATTTCTTTCCTTCCTTTCTTTTTTCTTTCCCTCCCTCTTCTTCCTCCCTCTTCTCTTCCTCTTCCTCCCCCTCTTCCTCTTCCTCCCCCTCTTCTTCTTCCTCCCCCTCCTCCTCTTCCTCCCCCTCTTCTTCTTCCTCCCCCTCCTCCTCTTCCTCCCTCTCTTCTTCTTCCTCCCCCTCCTCCTCTTCCTCTCCCTCCTCCTCTTCCTCCTCCTCTTCCTCTTCCTCCCCCTCCTCCTCTTCTTCCTCCCACTCCTCCTCCTCCTCTTCCTCCCACTCCTCCTCTTTCTTGCACAGAGTCTCTCTGTGCAGCCCTGGTTGGCCCAGAGGCCAGGCTGGCCACAAACTCACAGAGATCTGCCTGTCTCTATCTCCTGAGAGCTAGAATTAAAGCTATGTGTCACAAGGCCTGCCATCTTTTTCTTAGGCTTTTTAGTGACAGATAGAGCGTACTCATTCTTGCCTTCCCTCTCACTGTTGCCCGCCTAAGTATAAAATATGAGCTTCACCCCAAGATGTGAGCTGCATAACCACTTGAACATAGCACCCCCTCCAAAGGAAACCCTCATCCTTGTCGGTCTCAGCACTGCCGAACATGTCCACCTCATCAACCCAATTACCAACCTGAGATCTATGTTTAGGGTCTAGTTGGTATTTTTTTATGGATTGTATTCTTTTTGAAGAAACTTGAGACCTTCTGCTTTCATTGCTCCTAATTTTAATTATAGATAGGACCTGTCACCCCTAACTTTTTAAAAGTATTATTTTTTTCATTCTTTGAGAATTTCATACAATTATACAACTTGATTTTAATCTCATCATGCCTCCTTCCTTGTGGTAATGATCTAATTCTCCATAGAACCCCCAACACATCTTCTCCAACATCATGCCCTCTTCCTCCTCCTCTTCTTCTGTAACTCACTGAGCCCTTTCAGTGTTGCCTGTATGCGCATGAGTGTGGGGGTATCCACTGGCACATGGGCAACCTATCAGCATCTGTGCTACCAAAAAAAAACCCCAACCTTATTTTCCCTTCCTTGCCCATTAACATCCAGTAGCACAGCAGCTAGAGATGGGACTTCATAGGCCCCTCCCCTATCCGTGCTGAAGTTTTGACTGGCCTGATCTTGTAAAGGTGAGCACAACTGGTATGGATTCGTGAGAGCAAGGACTCTGCCCTGTCCAGAACACATGCTTACATTTCCCCAGTACTGTCCTCTGCAATGTTCCCTGAGCCTTGGGGTGGGAACTGATATAGATGTCCTATTTAAGTCTGAGCACTCCCAGTCTCTTGTTCTTGTCCAGCTATGGGTCTCTGTATTAACCACTGCCAACTGCAAAAAGGAGTTTCTTGTTGGATGTGGTGGCATATGCTTTTAATCCCAGCTCTTCTGAGGCAGAGGCAGGCTGGTCTTTGAGTTTGAGGCCAGCCTGGCCTACAAAGTAAGTTCCAGGACAGCTAGGAATAATATAGCAAGAGTCTGTCTCAACAAACAACAAAACTATACAAAAAGGGAAAAACTCTTCTGACCAAGGTAGAAAGCAGCACTATCTGTGGGTGTAAACATGAATATTTAGAAGGCAGTTTGACAACATAACCACTTAGCAGAACAACAGTAATAAGTTCCTCCTTCAGGCCTATGATTACTCTAGGAGCGGGCTTTTCATGGGTTTACAGAACTAGGCATGAGTTCCCTCCTATGGAGTAGGCCTCAAATCCAATCAGAAAATGGTTGGTTATTCCCATAACAATCATGCCACTATTGGGCTAGGGAGCACACCTTGCCTGGCAGGTCAGTAGAGTACTATTCAGGCTCCAGCACTAGGTACGAGCCTTGGTATCTTCTCTCCCACAGCAGTCTGCATAGCAACTTCTGGTGCCGTGACAGCTAGCCAGAAGAGAAGAAATTTTGGAGTCACTGCCAGCTTGATTTCTCTACCATCTGCAACCAAAGTGTATAATATCTTCAACCCCAGGGTCGTATCTCCTAGTTACCTGGGCAACTAAGAGCAATGACAATAGCTGTCCAACTCTGATCGTTAAACCACTAGATGACTATTCTTGATACTTGAATGTTCTCCTATAAAATCTATATGTGCATCTTTCTATTTGCATTTTTAAGTATATGTATTTGTGTGTGTATATGCACATGAGTACAAATGTCTGCAGAAGTCTGAGGAAGGTACCAGATTCTCTGGAACTGGAGATACAGGAGGGTGGGAGCTGAGCCGAATGTGGATGCTAGGAACAGAACTCAGATCTTCTGAAAGAGCAGCAAGCACTCTTAAAAGCTGAGTCATCTCTCCAGCATGCGCACCCCCGCTCCTCACACCCCATTTTCTTCTTTTATATAATGTTTTTGCTTCCCAGGCCAGTTAGGATTTTATTAACCTGCGTGCTGAAGTGAAAGCAAACATAAAACACAATCACTTTTGAAGTGGGCTGGGTCAAAGGGAAGTAATGGAAATAGAAAAACAAAATTTAAATTTATGAAAATATGCAATATTTTATAAGATTTCATGCAGAAGTATGATTTTGGAAATCCTCTGTCATAATAAGTTGCCCCAAACAAATCTTCAGATGAATGAAAAAATCCTCAGAATCTGTAGCAGACATTTAAAAGAATGAAAGTTAACTAAAATTAGAGTTCTCAAATACAGACAGACATTGACATTTGTATAAAATGTACAAAATGGCAATAATAAAATCATACGATTATAGACTGAAGGAGTAAGACAGTGGGTAATTTCATTCAGACCCAATACATCTATTTCCTTGTTGCCTTCCTGCTTTCAGATAAGCAAGGCCTCAGTGGGTGTTAATTAGGTCAACTAGAAGCACCAACCAGGCCATTTCTGCGGGCGGAAACCTGAGTGCTTTTGTCTTAGAGTTCTTTTGAATTCCTCCTTTGCCCAAGGCAAAGACTCATCCCAGCTATGACCAATTCCCAGGTGCTTTTTGAAACTGCTTCAGCTGGACCATGCACTGAAGGCCTAGTCTGGGAAGAGTCTGGGAAGGGCCTCAAACAGATTGTGTAACTGTTGCACAACCAATGTGTACACGTGTGTCACTAATTTAATTTTAATTTTGCCGTATGCGTTTGTATAAGATCCTGCAGCTGCCATGTGCTCATCATCTGTCACTGAACTATCACTAAGCCATGCTGGGCTAAGACAGGATTATAAATGATGCACTGCCATGTGCTCTAAATCTTCTTATTTGCCTAGCTTGGAAGGTATGCTCTGTAAAATGTGATTGGCGGTGCGGTCTATGCCGGCATTGACTTCTGAAGGCCTATTCTATTGGCTCTCTGCACTCCCTCAGTGGCTGTATGGGCCATCACCTGCTGATGCCTGCCCTTGCCCGACCTCCAAACCCTACCTCTTCTCTTTTCCCCACTTGTTTGGCTACTAGCTCAGAGGCTGCAGTACAGATCCTGCCTCTCTGGTGGCACGTGCAGTATATATGGCATATGGCTGGCTGGTTGTGTGCAGAAGAGGATAACTGAAGCCAAGCAGACCCAGCGCTGTTATTACAGCAGATGGGGGAAGCGTGGCATTCAATATTTAGACAGATGCCACCTCCTTATTCCACCTGTCTGGAAGTTGGACATTGTACAGAACGAATGTCTGTCTAATGATGAAGGAAACAAAGGGCACATTTATGAAGCTCGGCAGAGCAGCGTGTTTGCTGAGCAGGCACAAGATAATTGTTGACCATAACAATAAATGTGAACTGCTTGCTACTGGTCAGAACCGCTGATACACGAACACAATTACAGTAGGAGCGAGGGTGGCTATTTTTGCCACCTGCTTTGGTCTTTAATTTGGGTGAATGAACACTACATAGGACTCAACGTTTGAGACGGACGCCTGAAAGAATTCAGTTTTTCTCAAATGCTAGCCAGTGTTCTTTTCTTGTAAAAATCCTTAAAACAAGTGCAATTTTTTTCTGTTTTGCATATTTAAAAAATTTTTCTTATTTCATCTCTGAATACATTCTAACCAGGCAGAAAAGACATTCTGTTTATAGTTGCTACTATTCTGATGTGTTTGACTTCAAAGTGGATGTATCTTTTCCCTCTAAATTCAAAATGCTGATGATGCTGAACAATAGAGATTTAGATTCAGTTAAAAAAATTTTTTAAAATGGTGTTTTCCTTTGAGAATATGCCTACTTTGTTTTGTTTTGTTTTGTTTTGGCAGATTAATGGGGCTTTTTGTATATTTGTAAGTTGTTTTAACCCTTTTTCAGAGATAAGTTTTTTTTTTTCATTTTGTCAACATTAATTTTTGTGTGTAAGGCTGCTTCACGTTGTATCAGTCAACAGCAAATGGAAATAGGCCTGTCCAACTAGCAACTTGCCTGTGACTTTCTTTCAAGACTAGAAGTTGGTCCAAATTGTTAACAGAACTACCCTCCCCTGTCTCTAGTGCACATTTATGGTAATTACAGGTGCAAGATGGAAAGGTGCTTGACAGGGTACTAATAAATGGAATTCTCCAAGCCAAAGAGGAAGAAGGTGGTGATCACGAAAAGTAGCCAAAGGTTAGCGTCCTTAGAAGCACAGCCCAATCCCCAGATTTAGAATTGGCCCCTGCGATAAGACAAAAGCCTGTTTTAGAATACAACCTGGTGTTTCTCACCACCATTATTACTGATCGGAAAAGCAACAGAAATTATTTTTAGGAATGTCACCAATAAACAGCCCCAACTGTAAGAGGTATGAGAAGTGTTTGGGGACTGGGAGGTTTTCTGGTTTGGGTGGTTTTATCAAGTTTTTGTTTAGTTTAGTTTAGTTTAGTTTTGTTCAGTTTGGGTGTTTAGTTTTTGTTGTTGTTTTGTTTTGTTTGCTTTTCTGTTTTTTGTTCTTTTCGAGAGGAAAATCTTCTTTTCGCTTCATTTTTCTTCGGAGACTATATTTGACATTAAAACTCCATCCGATGAAAGGCATATGGGAGGAAAGGTCGTTCTCAATTGAACAACCTAGGACTCGTGAGGTTAATTACAGATATTAACGCTGCTGTTTTCAGCTTCTTGCCCTCAAGAAGCCTCTAGCTTCCAAATGACCTGGCTCCAACAAAGGGACTCTCCTTAGCCCATTAACTAATTGATAAAAATGTGCGTGTTTAGAATGAGTCTAATTAAATCACCGAGCCTTACAATTACTGGTCCATTTGGAAGCTGTTGGGAGATGGGTAACCTCAGCTGGCATTGTAGGGGAATAAAAGATAAAAATAAAAGCCAGCTTAACCAAGATCATTTTGAAAGCTGTTCATTTGAAGACAAAGTACACATTTGCCTGAAATGTCTACATTTGCCACTTCAAATACGCTCCCTTTCTAGGGCAGCACAATCTCTCAAACAGAAAATAATGGTCTTTTTCTTCTGTAAGTGTGGGCATGCCTCCACTTTGTCCAATAAAGTTACGAATATCTGGGGAATTTTTTCTGCCTTAGCATTAAGCTAAGTTCCTTTGGAGCTGGGAACACTAAACTTTGGCCATTGAGCCTTTGTCTAAGGGCCCACAAATATCTTGAATAATAGACATTTACACACTGAGAATGGGCTCTCAGGATGTCTTGCTTTATCCTAAATCTGTATGAACTTATGATTGCATCCATGCCAATCGTGCTGTAGAGGGAAGACTGGATCCCAGCTGGGCTCTGGGTGGAGGAATGAGAACACAGACTCAGTAAGGACAGGTCTAGCTGAGCCTGCACAATGAGTCATTCACCCAACACCATGGCTTTGTCACCAATAGAGAGCTCCCCTCCATCTTTTGGAAACAGGGTCTCTGTGTAGCCCAGGGTTGGCCTCAAACTCGAGAACCTCCTGCCTCAGTCTCATGCGCCCCCATGTGCTAGAATTACAGGCATGAGCCAACAGAGATATTTGTAGACTTGTAAATGGAAAAACAACAAAAACACAAGGGGTAACCTGAAAGTTGTCACCAACGTTTTAAAATACATTTATTAGTCAAAAGCCAAGACATTTAAAAAAGGGCAAAAATAATTTCTAAAGATCTCTTGGATACTTTTCTCCATTTATTAAGAAAAGTAGTCTCTAGTCAAAGCCCTACTTCATCCTTCTAGATCTAGGCTGACTTCAGAGTCTCTTGAAATAGACAGGAAAGTGGATTGGAGGGAAAATGGCTGAGGTGCTTCTGTTCTTTTACAGTGTGTTTGCAGTTAGGGGATCATAATAAAACAAAACAAAAAACTGTAATTCCACCACACACACACACACACACACACACACACACACACACACACACACCCCTGCTCACAGACAAGGTCTTGAACTTGTCTTTGGCCTTGAACTTCTGATTCCCCCACCTCAGTTTCCTGAGAGCCGAGATCACAGGACCATGTCACCACATCCTGCCTCAATACTGTGGTTTACTAAAAGATAGGAATGAGCTCCTCTTTCCTTAATCGAGAGGTAGTACATTGACATGAGTAGCTAGTTACCACTGGGACTAGTCACATAGTGACTAGGCAACAGCCACTGTCTGCGTTTTTGTGATGTTGAAAGGATGGATATAAATATCAGCATATAGTGATTTTTCCCTAGGCATGTCTCCTGCTGGAGACATTACTATTGATAAACAATGGGCCTATCCACTCTGTATTGATAAAAAAAAAAAAGCAAAACGAGTTAAGAGCACATTCCACTTTTCCTATCATCTACTCTCAGTCTCCAAGAAGAGGTATTTTCTTTCTGATTATCCTGTCATTCAACTCATGCTAATTAGTGAGTGTAACAGAACTTCGGCAGACAGTTTGGTTGCAGGTGTATTCAGACCAGTGGAGATTTAATTACCTGCTAATTGCTTGGTGTCCAAGGTAACATAATATTACAGTCGCAAATGCTACAGTCTAATCCATCTTCAAGAAGTGCAGCACGGCTCAGCCTCCAAGTTCAGACTCCCGGAGGATGCTATTGGCATTCCACAAATGCACCGAGGGCAGATATTTTCTGTGTCTTTTTATTCACGAATGAGCAGCAGTGTCTGGCATAGGGCAGAATGCATAGATACTCTGTAAATATTTATTGGCTAAGCTAACAGGAACAGAAAATAAGCCAAATGTAAGTACAGTATACAGAGTACAGAAGGAAAACTCTAGTGTAGGAAGTAAAAACAACAGTGAAAGAAAACGGACATTTCTCCAATGCCTTCTGAGGGCTAAGTGTTATGAATTTGCCTGAATTATTTTATCTTCTTAGAAGAATAATTTAGCAACTAAGACTGAGAAGTTGGAATGACCAATCTCTGAATCCAAGTCATAATTCTAATTTTTTAATTTTTTATTTATTCCTAATGAACTTTTGGGATTTGTTCAGACTAGCCCAGGCTAGTCTCAGACTCACCATGTAGCTGAAGCTGGATTTGAATTCCTGATCCTCCTGCCCCCACCCTCTCAAGGCCGGCATTGCAGGTGTACACTTCCACACCATGTTTGTTTTAACAGGACCTCATAAATAGCCTATGCTGACCCCGAACTTGTGATTATCCTGCCTCACAGTTTAGTAGAACTTTAAAAACGTTTTGTAGATTGATTTGTTTTATGTGTATGAGTGTTTTGCCTACATATGCGCATATGCACTATATGGGGGCCTGGTGCCCATGGAGGCCAGAAGAGGGCATTGGATCCCCTGGAGTAACAGGTGGCTGTGAACAACCATTCGGGTGCTAAGAATTGAACTTGGGTCCTCTGCAAGAGCAACCAGTGTTCTTAACTGATGAGCTATCTATCTCTCCAGCTCTGAAGTACTTATGTTATTAGCTCTCTGTCCTTGATCACTTAATCTAATTTTAAAAGCTGAAGTTTTCTGTTCTATAAAATGGAGCACATAGAAAAGGAGAACAACTTGAGGAATAGTCAAAAGTGTGAAATGTAGAATATGTACATTGCCTTACCAATAGTATATTGTCTAGCCAGTAAAGCAGTTGTGACTTGTAATTTCATAACAGTATGTGATACAGGATCAGGAGTCTCAGTGGCAGAGGGCTTGACTAGCATGGGCAAGACTGTGGAGTTGATCCCAGCACTGAAAAGATAAACATATTATGAAGTGTATGTAGAACTTTCCATTTGACATTTTACAGAATGGATACTTAACATCCAGAGGAGTTAGATAACTCGTGCAAGCTCACAGAGCTGGTTCATGGCAAGCAGAGCAGCTTGACTCCAAATCCCAAGCCTTTCATTCCATCGACTGTGTGAGGGACATGTTGTCGGGGTAGCTGTGGCATGCTGACACTGTTCTGTAGTGTTAAACTAGCCCCTACATTACTCTGGTAAGGTCGGAATCCACAGTAAACTTTGAATCCTAGCACTCAGCACGGCAATAATGAATTTCCAACCGTGTCATGGAGGCTGGTGATGGAATGCTGCTTAGGGTCTCACCCTGATCTAGGGGGAGGAAGCATATGGAGAAAATGGACAGACAATAAGACCATCAGGCAGATCATGCACAATGGCTTCGTGGGCTCAAAGTTACATAGTATTTGGGGCCCAAATTTAAGCCAGTCTATCTGCTTCACACAAAGAAAACAAGAGATTAGTCGTTCCCAGAACATTTTGATGCCATCCTTGGTTGTGGTATGATGATAGATCTTTCTTTCTTTCTTTCTTTCTTTCTTTCTTTCTTTCTTTCTTTCTTTCTTTCTTTCTCTCTTTTTTTCTTTCTTTCTTTTTGTTATTATTTTGTGCTCATTGGTGTTTTGCCTGCTTGCATGTCTGTCTGCTTACAGACAGTTGTGAGCTACCATGTGGGTGCTGGGAATTGATCCTCTGGGAGAGCAGCCAGTGCTCTTAACTGCTGAGCCATCTTTCCAGCTCAGACAACGGATCTTTCAACTTAGGCAGTGAATGACTGGAGTTATTCACATAGGAGTGTGATTTCTGACGTTGGAGCTGCAGAGCTCCGTGAACTGAAATGAACCACTTTCATCCTTGCTTTCAGAGCTTACTCTGCAAGGAGGTCGGTTCTGCGATAGCGCACCTGTGGCTGAAACTCAGTTTCCATTCCTCTGCATGTCACTTAGCTCTCTTACCCTTCTCTGCAGACCGTCATACTATTTATTGGTCACAAGTGAGAACTTGTCAGACTGTGTGAACAAGTCAGATGGCATCGACGTTCTGAGAAGTCGTCTCGAGGAGTGTGATGCATTTTGGATGGTAGCATTGCCCTTCACAGCTGTGTTCCTTTCACCGCCCCACTCATTTTTCTGGTACCCCTGACCCTAATGAACCCCTTATCACAGGCTAATATTAATACCTGTGGTTTTACTTACCTTGAGGGCTTAGGATGTGGGCAGAGGCTACCGGCTATTCCCCCATACTTAGTTTCCTCTTCTTCATGGGTACCTAGCTAGTCGGCTTTGTCCAGCCTCTCTTGCAGTCATCTGTCACCGTGTAGCAGAGCTGTAGTCACTCATTGATGACATGGTTCATGAATAAGCCTCAGTGTGGGAATGACTTGGGGTGCCACTGGAGTGTCACCGTGGTCTTCTCCCATGCTTTGTAACTGAGATGGAGAACGCTCAAGGTGACTTTGAATGTCGTGGGATAAAGATGGCAGAACCTCTGTCCACCTAGAGTATCAAATGGCCATGCAGAACAGTGCTGTCTGTGCTGTCTAGCATGTCTGTCTAGCATGTCTCATGCTGTCTAGCATGCGCCTGAAGTACTATAAGAAGAAGAAAGAAATATGGCACTTACTTGTTAAGAAACAAGAAACATATGAACTAATATAAGCTGCTTTCTACCGCAGAGTACAAGGCATGACCTAGTTCAAAAGGCACATCATGAAGAACCGAACAGATCAGGGAAACACTGAAACTTAGGGCTGTCTTCCCTCCTGCCTTGCCCATCATTTAGTGATTTCCCTTTATATTCTGGGCTCTGAGCTTTGACAATCTGTTCATCTGTGAGGTGAGCCTTCTCTGATCTCACTGTACAGGGTAGAGGACTACAGGACACTGCTTTCTCTGGTGCAGAGGGTAAGGACCAGCATCTGTAAGAAAGTCATTAACTATATTACTTTTCCTGGCCTTTGGGTTTCGGTTTTTGGTTTTGAGACAGGACGTAATTCCATAGTCCTAGGCTGTTTAAGTGTTTTAAAAAATAATCATCCAGACTGTGGAGTAATCCCAGGTCTCAAATGAATCGTGACTGTTGACATTATCTGTCAGGGGACAGATACTTCTCTGAGATGATCGTGAGGATGCTCAGTCCTAACCTATCATTTGGGAAGTGTTCAGTTTTGTCTGTATGCGCTAACCCTGTGGGTTTCTGGTTGAGATCTTTAAGTCTGTCAATTGTTGTGGAGGATACCAAACCACTGTATCTTGTAGAGAAATGCCTTAGAGACACCTGTCTGCTAACACATGTGTTCAGAGATGGTGTAGCCCATTCTTCCTCCATTTGCTATGAGTTTCAGGGCTGACACTCCTCTACAGAAGAGAGAACACAAACATACCCTTTCCCTGCTCTCAGTTCCTTCTTGGACCTTGGAATGTTACCAGGCATCTCAACTATGAAGGCATTAGGATCTCTCGCCAGATACTCTGAGTGAAGTCAGAGGCTTTCTGTTTTGTTAGAAGCAATGAGAGAGTGGTCCATGAAAGAAGAGCCAAAGGCTAATGCAATTCTAACCTGAAGGTTTAGCAAATGCTTCAGGCTGGAGTAAATACATGCCACCCATAAGTCCAGCACAGCAAAGCTGAGAACAGACTCTGAAAGCAAGAAAGGAAGCGTCAGGCATCCAGGAAAAGAACAATGAGGCCGAATACCCTGCATCTCATGTGTGGACCACAAGGTTCAAAAGTGCAGTACACCATGATAGCAAAGAATTGACAGTCACGTTGCACATTTTGGGTGTTGTTCACTTCCAACAGATGGCAAGTAGAAAACTCACCATTGACTAACGTGGGCCGATAAAATCATCATAAGCCGTTTTAGAATATTCCTTGTTCACAAAACTCCATGACTAGTTCAAACACCTCTCAGCTGCCTTCAGTGGTCCCTTCATACTCCGGTAAGCTAAGGGATGTTTTGTCCCCAATGATCAGAGCCTGTGACTTCAATTTCTGCAGAGTGAAGCCTGTGGCACTGTTTGGAATTAAAAGAGATCTTTCCAGCTGGTCTTAAAGAACACTTAGTGAGTCAATTTGTGGCTTTTTTTTTTTTCAAGAGTCTATACCTGTTTAAAGGGCTGGAGTCTTATCACACAGGGCGATTAGCTTGATCAACTAGAGCCAAGTGGAGGAACGGGTGGATGTGGCTGAGCAATGACAGTGTCTACGTGGAAGATCGGAATCCTTCTTTTTGTTGTTGGATGGCAGGGAAGATCGGATGCGAATGGCTGAATTTTTTTTTCTTCCAGAAGAGCAGCTAGGACAATGGAAGAGTGCTAAGCAAGCGCGTTCCCCCCGCAGCGCCCCAGGTTGTATTCTTATGAACCGTACACTGTGGCTCATCCACACCTTTGCCTCTGCCTGGCTCCAGGGCTCATTTCACCACTGAAGTTGCTTCTACACTGCGGGAGGATATGGGTGAAAAGCTACTGAGTGGATTACGATTTTATGATTTCATATTCCATTCAGGTTCTCCCCTATACATTACAAAGATTTATGGAGACACAGAAGTCTTTTATTACATCATTTGCAGTTCAATTCTCTCTCTTTCTCTCTCCCCCCACCCCCTCTCCCCTCCCCCTCTCCCTCTCCCTCCCCCCTCCCCTCTCTCTCTCTCTGTGCTGTTGGAATTGAATATAGAGCCTAGTGCATATTAGCCAAACAATTCTACCATCAAGCTTCACCTCCAGACGCTGGAGTACATTTTTTAAATGGATTAGAAGCTACTCTTTTTTTTTTTTTTCCTGTAGTGTTCGGGACTAGAACCCAGTACCCTGGACTTGCTGAGTAAATTTTCTTTCACAGGCCTAAATCCCTAACCCCTGGGATTTACTTTTTAAGATTTATTTTTATTTTATGAGTGTTTGCTGTGTACTCACAGAGGTCAGAAGAGGACACTGGGTATCCGATCCACTGGAACCGAGGTTACAGACAGTCCTGAGCTGCCATGGGAGAGCTGGATCAAACCTGGCTTCTCTTTAAGAGCAACCAGTGCTCTTAATGGCTGAGTCATCTCTTTAGGGCCCAGATTTTACTCTTTGTAATCAAAATGAAATTAAACATTTTAAAGAAAGTCTTGAGGTGACCAGGCATAGCACAGATATTCTAGAAACTCACTTTCTTCAAGTTCCTGGAGTCTTCCAAATCTACATCTTTTAGAGGACACTTCTGCCCAGAGAAGACAAGTTTACCAATAAAAAAACAAAGCTAAACGAACCTCACAGCTGTCAGATGTGTGGCGCAGGCCTATAATTTTAGTACTTAAGAGGGTAAGATGGGAGGATCATGAATGAGTCTAAGACCAGCCTGGGCTACATTATGTGACCCTGTCAAGGAAGAAGGGGGTGGGGAGTGAAAGGCGGAGAGGGAAAAGGAAAGGGAGGGGGAGGAGGCAGAAGGAGCATCTCACTTGTAACAGAGCCTCAGGAATCTCTCTGTACAGCTGCCTTTTAAAACAGAGGCAGGTCTGGTTGACGGGAGGGAGGGCTGCATTGGACATATAAGCCAGCAATCATATCACGGACCTCCAGTCTCTAACCATGGGGACCTGAGCAGGCACAGTCGTGTGCCACATAGGTACATGGACCTCTCCTATGAGTAGGTTTGTCCTGGACAAATTCCTCAGAGATGCTCTTCATCTTCCTCCTCTTCCCTTTCTTCCTACTCACGGCCAAGCCTAACTAGCCAAGCTCTGTGCCAGGCACCTCAGTGTACTATCAACAATAACTCTTACCTAAAGACTAGGAAATCCTCCTCCTCCCCCTCCTCCCCCTCCTCCTCCTCCTCCTTCTCCTCCTCTTCTTCCCCTTCTTCTTCTTTACAGGAAACACATGAAGCTTAGAGAAGTTATTACTCCCTGAGCCTCTTTCATATACACTAGAGCTGAGGACAGGACCCAGGGACTTGAACTTCTAAGCAAGTATTCCCCCACTGAGGCAAATGTTTACCCTGTGTATGTGAGTGACTTTCTTAAGAACACATAGATAGTAAGCAGGTAAGGTAGGATTTGGAGTCAGGTCTGTCTGAGCCACCGTGAGATGCCGTGATGCCTTAGCAAGAGACTCCTACCTTGCTCAGTCAAGGCTGGATAAAGGTTTCCCATGGAAGAGATTTTAGAGTACTCTGTTTTCATACTTCAGAGGAGTGGTACCTTCCTCTCACCCCAGACTGCTTCCTGGAGTCACTTGAACATTAGGATAAATAGGAGCTAAAAATTGCATGCTGTGAACCTCTCCCAGGAGGCAATATCCCATTGATGTTTTCAAAAGCCCAAGGCTCTGGTGTATTTTATGTGGATCGTCTCAAGTGGTGACTTCAACCTCTTTTGCATTTGGCACTTATTAGGGCCTCTCCAGGGTCCTCTAGCTCGGAGAACCTTCTTTCCTCAAAGACATTGAGGTCTGTCTAGTCAGGAGGCAAAACAGACATGAAAAATAAGCAATTAGAGAAGGAAGCGGCAGGTGGCAGGGAGGCTGTGTTGGAAGTAAAGGACTGTTGTTTGGGGTGGGAAATATGTTCCTGGGAGGGGGCCTGGGGGTCATTAGTGGGCTTGTCTGGGGACAGGTCAAGTCCAAGAGGATGGGCTATTTCTAGGTTTTTCCAGGTAATTAAGAATCAGAGCCAAAGCCTGGTAGTGGTAGAGCACTCCTTTAATCCCAGCACTCTGGAGGCAGAGGCAGGTGATCTCTGTGAGTTCGAGGCAGCCTGGTCTACAGAGTGAGTTCCAGGACAGCCAGAGTTACAACAGAGAAACTCTGTCTTGTGGGGGTGGGGGGGAAGCCAAGGTGTAGTTAGGGTTGGGGAAGGGGCTCCCAAATTCTAGATAGGAGTGAAGCTAAGAACCCAAGAATAAATGAGGTACAGAACTTCAGCTAGAAATTTCAATTTAGAAAGAAACAAGAAGAGGATTAAGGAGTACTAGAGTCAGACAAGAAGGAAGAGAAAGAGCAGAGGGAGGTCACGTTGTCAAAACCAAAAGTGCACTTGGTGTAGGGTGGAGAAAAGGCCTTCGGGAGCATTGGGCAGGAAGCCTGGCTACTAGGCAGTCATGGTAGGCTCCTCATCAGATGAAGGCTGCCTCCTCCAGAGTCATTGAAACTTCACAGCCTCTGTTGATGTGTTTAGCACTATAGTAGACACTAGTTCGGGGCCAAAGACACTGAACCAGGGATCTTATAAAGATTCCATGGTGTAGGATGTTAAATGAAATGATGGTTTTTACTTATAAACAGAGTTTCTACTTCGTAATTGAATACGCCAGGCATCCTCATTTTGTGAGAATTTAGATTATTCCCAGCTAGTGCTAGGGGACACAGTATGCCCAAGGGAACTGAGACTCTGGAGCCGTATCTTAAAGGCTCATCTTTCTCAGTGGGTGAGTGCAGGGCCAGCAGCTGTCCAACCATGCCTTTCTGGGAAGTAATTATGGATTCTGCCAAGCACTGGTTGATAACCTCAGGGATAAGAGCTGAACAATTATATGTGCTAGAAATAAAACCTTATAAGACATTTAAAAAATATACAGAACTGCTTTATTACTCCCTTGGTTTTGTTTTTGAGACAATGCCTCATTGTGCAGCCCAGGCTAGCCTCGAACCCGCAATCCTCCTGCCTCAGTCTCCAAATACTGGAACGACAGGTGTGTACTACACCTCTCTCTCACTCTCTTTGGTTTTTCGAGGCAGGGTTTCTCTTTGTAGCCCGGGCTGTCCTGGAACTCGTTCTCTAGACGGGACCGGCCTTGAATTGAATAGAACTGGGATTAAAGGCGTGCCCCACCACCACCTCTCTGATGCCTGTCTCCTGTCTCCTCAATGCCAGGGCAGTTTAATATTAATATAGTATCTATCTCACATTCAGCCTATTTACATTTTATATATATATTTATTTTTTTAAGATTTACTTTTTTTTGTGTGTGCATTGGTGTTTTGTCGGCATGTGTAAAGGTGTTTGATACCCCGGAACTAGAGTTACAGACAGTTGCGTGTAGGAGTGGATTCAGGTTAAAAAGCTTTTTATTCTCTGGTTAATTCCATCACCAGTCCTAGTCTTGGAGGCCTGCAGCATTTCGGCCTCTGTCCAATCTAAAACGTTTAAGCCTGGAACTGGAAGGCTTCAGCCTCCTTACAGTCATTTAAGCTGCAGACTGAGCCACTCTGACAAGGTCCTTCTGAGCTCGGAGCTGTACTGAACTCAACTGACCCTTCTGGTTCAACTCAACTCACTCGTTCTGGCTCCAAGGTGACTGGTTCAAACTGACCCTCTGAGCCATCTGACCGCTTCTGACTTTTGGTAGACTGGCTAATTCCTGCAGCTTCTCTAACTGAACCGCTCTGCTCAGCTTCAAAATGACTCATTCTTCCAGTCTGATGCTGACTTCTTCTGCCCAGCTGCCTCTGTGTCTCTGCTGCAGACTTCTCAGCCTGCTTCTGTGTCTCTGTAAGCTCTCACTGCCCCATACTGCTTCAGTCAGCCTCTCTGCTTCTCTGTTTTATCCTCAGTCAGATCACTTCTTTGTGTCTTGTCCTCTCTCTGTCTCTTATCTTCTGTATTGCCTAACTCTGTCTTTCTGAGCTGAGAGCTTGCTTTCATATCGTGAGAACTGGGAGTGTCCTCACTCTGCTAACTCTTCCTCTGATTTTTACTTTGCCTGCTCTTCACTCTGACTCATCTCAGAAGTCACTTCCTGTCTGACACTGACTCCGTCTGAGCTCTGCTTCCTGTCTCCCAAGGATCAAAGGCATATACCACCACTGCATTGTGAATATTGGGATTAAAAGTGTGTGCTACCACTGCTTTCTTAATACTGTGATTAAAGGTTTGTACCAACATTCTTTCTACCATAGAGCATCCATGCTAATGGATTAAAAGATTAAATATTCCTCTACAGTTGTGAGCTGCCATGTGGATGCTGGGAATTGAACCAGGTCCTCTAGAAAATCAGCCAGTGTTCTTAACCATATCTCCAGTCCCCCTTATCTGCGTTATATTGACTCAAAAAATTAAATACAAAATGAGAAAAAAGTAATACTATGGAGAACTTTACAGAATTATCTGAGAAAGAAAAAGAAATGGTTTTGTTGTATTCTTTCCCACAAATCCAGACCTTACCACAATGTTAGCATGAACTAAGTGGTCCTTTGAGAAATTTCTTAAAATTCTAATTTTCTTTGCAAATGACAATCTGAAAATAAAAAGGCTTTGGGCTATGTAGAAGGGAAGGAATTTGCCAAAAGTAAATAGAGTATATTCTTTAAAATGTCTCCTGCAAATCTTGTGCTTCTTATTGTCTCATGGGAGTGCTAGGAACCAGACTGGCATGCATATGTGCGCATGGGCCAGATGTGGCTCAGAGAGGTCCATGCATCTTTCAAAGCAACACACAGCAGCTGGAGCATCCAGCGCACCTCTGTCTTCCTCTGACCCTGGTACACACATGCCTTAATTACTATCCCGACAAACAGACCTTATCCCATGCCTGATCCTTTAACAAATATTTGCTAATATAATGAATCAAGTCCCAAATTGAAATGGCCCAACCGTGGAAATAAATATGAAACAGCTGTCAGAGCTGCTGCTATAAATTCCTGAGGGTGGTCCATCTCCAGCGTGTATCCTGGGAGCTTAGGGAAGAGGTGCTTCGAAGCCTGTCTGTGGATCGTATGTCTACCAGAGGAGAACCGGAGCCAGGTTGTAGATTTAACTAATTAAAAACTGATCACTGTTAGCAAAGGTCTAAAATAGGATCCTGCTGTTTCAGCACAGGTGCTGGGCCTGTGCCCTGACAGTGCATTTGGAAATCAGCCCCTTGATTTCAAATGGGCTTGCCCGACCAGTGACACGCAGCGGAGGGGTCACACAGATGCTGCCCGTTCTGCCATTAGCAAGGACAGATTTTATTTCTTTGAATTTCTACCTATTACAATAACAACTCTGCTAAGCAACTTCACAAATTTCTTTTTCTTCTTCTTCTTTTTGTGTTTCTTGTTTCTTTTTTGTGAGGAGGTAGAAAGGGTTAAACAATCTTTATATATCCTAGGCAAATGCTCTGCCACTGAACTGCATTCTCAGCTTTCTCGTTTTTTACTTTTAAATTATTATTATCATTCTAAAGATGTATTTATTTTTACATTATGTAAATGGGAGTTTTGTATGTCTGTGCACCATGTGTGTGCAGTGCCTGCGGAGGCCAAGAAAGATGTTAAATTCCCTGGTACTGGAGTTAAAGATGGTTGTGAGCTGCCATGTGGATGCTAGGAATCAAACTTAGGTCCTCTGCAAGAGTAGCTGGTGCTCTTAATCACTGAGCCATGCCTCTAGCCCTTACCTTTTAATTTTGAGATACAGTGGTCCTGCAAAGTTGTCCAGTCTGACACTGAATTCATACCGTAGCCCAAGCAGGTCTTGGTCCTACTGCCTCAGCCTGTTTTTTGTTCGTTCATTTGTTTGTTTTGTTTTAACTCTTTTGGGCCTTTCTGAGACAGGGTCTGGCTATGTAGTCCAGGCTGGGCCTTGAGTTTGTAATCCTCCTTTATGCTAAGTCACTGATCGATATCTGTTGCCTCTAATTATATCCGACTATTTGTCCCTATTGCCTTAAAAATCATTTATGAAGAGTTCTTGTGTTTGAATGCAAGAATTAGTAATCAGGGGCTGGGGAAATGGCTTACTCAGAAATGTTCTCATAGTGCAAGCATGAAGACCTGAGTTCAGGTCTTTGCACCCACACAAAGCAGGGCTCCCTGTGCCTGCAACCCCAGCACAGAAAGGGGATGGAGTGGAGATAGGGGCTTACTGGACAGCCAGTTTAACTGAATAGGCAAGCTTCAGACTCAAATATTAAAGTAGAAAATATGGGCCTCTGGTCTCCATACACAAGCACATTAACCCACATACATACACACACACACATGAACATGAGCAATACTATACAAAAGCTGTCATTTATTAACTATTAACTGTGAGCTACACACAAGAAAAAGACATAGATTTTACCCTATAGAAATGGGTATTTGTTTGTGAGGATGAAATACTCAGAACAGTCAGCACCGTTTGATCAAGAGCTAGATCTTTTGGTTTGGGCCATACCATACATGCAATCGGAATCCAGAAGAGGGTAGAACTATCTTTTTTTTTTTTTTTTTTTTTTTCTTTTTTCTTTTTTCTCTTTTTGAGACAGAGTTTCACTATGTAGTTCTTGTTTCTTTCACTTGTAGTTCTTGTTGTCCTGGAACTTACTATATAGACCAGGTTGGCCTTGAACTCGCAGAGATCTGCCCGCCTCTGAGTTGCTGGAATTAAAAAAGGCATGCACCACCATGCCCAGCTAGGACCAACTATCTGTGTTGTAGGTTTCATCATTTGTGAAGCTGTTTGGTTCTCATTGAGTGGTTCAGTTAGTTTCCAGCACAACCGAGGCAGATGCTAAATGGCATGGTAAAACAGTGGAGTGAGCAGCTGGCCAACAGCACAACCTTAGCTTTCACCAAGGCCTCTGGAGCATCAGGTCCCATACTGTCACCCTTGGATGGATACTGAGTCCTGATTCAGGGATCCGATATTCAATTATTCCCACATTTTCCCTCTTCTCTTTTCAGCTGTTTGATTTCTGGATTAGGGTCAAGAATATTGTTCTCTGTGTGTGATTTGGTCTGTGGCAGAAGGCAGTGGCAGGTGGAGAGGGTGGCTTAAGAAGCCATAAGATCCAGAGGTGTAATGTTGCCCCTCTTTTCAGAACACCTGCAATACGGAGCCTCCCGCCATGCGGATCAGGGACTGGGGAGGCAGTTCGTAGAGGTGGTGACTTTCTGCACTGGATACATCTGTGCTTGGTTACCAGCTCTGAGCAAGGAGCACTGGGGGCGACTTGGAAGCCAAGGGAGAGAACACCTAATTGGTCACTGCCACGACTCTATGCTCAGGGGACAGACAGCACAAGCAGAGGCAATAGCTTGCACACGTATTCTTGTGCTGTGCAATAGATGGAAAAGGGTCCCAGATGGATTGGGCAGGGGCTTAGTTCCGGGATTATGATGAGACAGTGGGTAATTATTGACTGGCAGGGCCTCAGCCCTGATTAGTATCTGCGGGCCTGTTCCCCTCCTTCAGAGGACAGCATTGATAAAGATAAACCGTGCTGCTGCTGTGTGTCCTTCATCCGGCATACAACGACACATTTCAATCTAACAGGATCAGGTCCCCACTTTGATCACAATCTGTTACCTAGATGTCTTTGCAAATTAATCAGTCCTGCTTGTTTAGCTCCAGTCAGTTTGTACTGCTAAATTAATAAATGTACCGGGAGCAACAGAACACATAATTAAATTCTACGCTTTAATCTCCACATAATAATTTTGACCTCAGTCTGGATCCTCTGTTCTAGCCAGGAGAAGGCAGAGCCGCAGCCTTCCCTGGGTCGTTTACACTACCCACCCACCCTCAGGGTGGACTCTGGGGCTCAGAAAGTAGGAGAAATCATGATTTAGAAATGCAAAACACAAAACAAAACAAAACCAAAAAACCCAAAAATATTAGGTGCTGAGTGGCCAAGAGGAACTGGAAGGTGGACCTAACCAGTTGTCATCCTGGGCCATCCTTGAAAGAGAACGCACACACCTGACATAAATACACACACAAAAGATGCGCTGAGTCCAAACACCAGGCTGTCTTCCTTGGGAGACTTAGAAGCAGCACCCACCAACTCACAGGTAGGCGCTCCTTAGAGAGAACTTGTCATGTCACCATTGGTTTTATTTGCAGGTCCTCAAGTTGGTACCTGCCTTGGTGTACTTCCATACCAGCCAGATTTTAAACTTCTGTAAGGTTTCAAGTTCCCTTTGGCTCTTAACAGGTAGCCCAGGGGAGCTTATAGTTGGATATCTATTAGGAATGATAAAGGTGTTTTTATTTTTTGAGGACTCTATAGACTAATGTATTGCGATGCTGTGGATTGAACTCAGAGCCTATCCACGGTAGGAAAGTCCTTGCCTACTGAGCACAACAACCTCTTATTTATCTGAAAAAGCTGCTTTATTGTAAACTCAGGAGAATGGGTCAAGAACGACGTACGTGGTACTCAGTCTTTGAGTCGTTGCTCTGTTTTGGGTGGCATCTTGGTGTCCTTTAAGTTTATCATGCTGTTCCATGCTGGCATCGAATTCTTGATTTGTAGAAGGCATGGAGCCAGGACAAGATGAAATCTGTTGGATGAGTACTGGGCGAGGATCTGAGAGACTAGCCTAGGCTACTGTCCACTGGTGACAGGGACAGACACTTCATCTTTGTGTGGCTCAGCATTCTCACCTAAAGAATCAGAAGCCTGGGCTAGATAATCTCCAAGAGACCAAATTCTGAGTGTCCGATCCCACAGAGCCAAGTGGTAATAGGCAATTATGGAATAACACAAACCAAAGGGACACGGTCCCCCTCTCCGTGGCTGAGTTCGTTCAGAAAGAGCTGGCTGCCGAGTTCAGCCATTAGCCTGGCTTTGCAGACAACTGCTTCACTTCTGCCACTTGACAGTGTGTCTGTCATTACGAGCGTGAGACTTCCACCAAATAACCGATGATTAAGTATTTGGTCAGATATTTTCAGTCGTGTGGAATTTTCATTCAGCTCTCTAAAAAGAGGAGCGCAGGGATGTGTATCGAAGGGTCCTGGGCCAAGGGGGCGGTTATGTATAACTGGAAAGTGTGCGGTATTTGAGTCACCAATGTTTTACCTGCAATGAACTGATTTCATGTCAAAAAAAATCAAAGTAACTTCATTTGTCATAAAAAGAACTCTAACATAATTAAACGTGAGGAATGCAGCAGTGCAGCGGGATGTTAAAACACCAGTGGTTTCTGAGAAACTGAGGAAAGCTTGAGAAGTTAGACCCTGAAATCAATTCAAGTACTGTTGAGTTAAATAACCCGGTATGCATTTGTGTAGACACACCATCTGTTTTCTATAGGAATGATTTTAATTTTGTTTTGGAAAAAAACAGAAATCTGAGCTCACGCCTGTAATTTCAACTGCCGAGGCAGGAGGATCACTGGAAACGTGAGACTAGCCTGGGCTCCATAGTAAATTATGTTAAGAATCTGTCTCAAAAGACAGGGGGGTGTATAGGGGACACTGGAGAGATGGCTTGGCAGTTAGGGGCAATTGTTCTTGCAGAGGAACCGGGTTCTGTTCCCAGCACCTGCATGGTGGCTCACAGCATCAGTAATTCTAGTGCCAAGGGAGCCAACCCCTCTTCTGGCATTCTAGGGCATCAGGTATGCACATCATACACATACACATGCACATACATGCACCCAGGCAAAGCACTCATTCACATGAAACAAATAAATCTAAAAAAATTCTTTAGAAAGAAAGAAAAAGTGAAAAAGGAAGGAAAAAAAACGAAAAGAAAAAACACCCTGTAGAGGGAAGGCGAAGGCCTTCACTCACCCACTTTCTGGTCTGTAAAGGCTGAAGGATTAAAAAAAATTAACAGAGCCATTCTCAAGTCTCTGTGTTATTTTTTATATAATAACTTATAGCTACTTACCCCCAAAAAGGAATCTCTGTTATGGTTTGCCTTTAAATCTTCTAAAAGTACCATCAATATCATGTAAAGCGTGGAATTCCCCGAGGAAAATCTATTAAAGTGTCTGTATGTCACCCACGTGAATAACAGATGAATTAATTATGACTGGTGCAATTACAAGGAATAGTTAATGAAGCCGTAATGACCAGGCTCTGGCAGTTCATTTTCAAAGCACAGTGAGAGGGGAACGTGGCAAAAGGTCCCCAAAGAAAAGGCGACGCTTTTGTGTGCTTTCCTGGAGGCAGGGTCCTTGAGGGCGCCGGCGATTGGGCTTATAGGAACACTCCCTACGGAAAAGGTGCTCTTCCTGTTCAAGTGCTCAGGAGGAGCTCACCTGGAGCTCAGCGAAACCAGATGCCGAGGTTACTCATTTCCTTTGACTAGCGATCCCAAGGGCATCCGTGTCATTCTTATTTTTAGGACAGGGCAAGATGGTAGAAACTGAAGAAGTTAGTGATTATATGGTTTTTCCTTGAGCAAGATCACATTAAAAGAAAGTGAGCAAAATGAGATAAAGAAAAAGAGAGGTAGGCGAGGGGCGAAGACACCGACTACAGGGCATGCCTGGGCCTCTCACGTCCCGAGTTCTGGTTGCTTTTCTCATTAGACAAGTAAGGAGCAGACTGAAAACTCTCCAAGAGACTAGCATTCTGCGCATCTGTGATTCGTTTCTGTTTCACGGTCCTGGAAGGCAATTTCCAGCGGGAAGAGTGACGCTGAGCGTTCTCTGGTGGCCAGTAAAGAGCTAGGAGTGAGCAGCTCTTTCAAGAATGGCTGTGCTGCTGTGGAAGAACGAACACTAGTTCCGTGGAAGCCAGATAGGAAATTTGGGGCAAAAATAAGGAAGAGGAGAGGTTATGGCCTGTGCCCTGCTATTTGCCTAGGAATTCACTCTCATCAAACAGACAGCACACACATATCAGGCTATGGATGACACACTGCAAATTTGGGTGCATGCGACAGAATCAGAAGCCTGCTGTCAGGTTTTGAACATATCAGGCCAGGCAGCTGGAGGTTTTACAAGAGTGAGGAAAGCACCGCTCTTGCCAAGCCTCTCTCTTCCTGAGGTCACCCTCTTCTTGATAAGAGCAGGGCCAGGAGGGCAGTTCAGGAGTGAGAGAGAGCTCCCTGCAGCAAGGTCGCCATGTGCAGAAAGCCCAGGGGATCAGGTTCCGTGTCTCCATCCCTTTCACCTCCATGAATGTATTTTATTCACCTCTGTGGTTGGGAATTAACTAATATCTGCCAAAATAACAGCTGGCAGGATCCAAAGTACACAAGAGGTCTAAGTACTTTTCTTCCTTGGGTATTTTGATAGTGGTTTATCAGTACAATCTACATTTATGGTTTTTTTTTCAAGTTTTAAATCCATCTCAAGGTCTATCCTAGCTGTCCGTCTTCTACTGGATCACCACTTCTGAATGTCAAGAGGCCTTCCCACATGGAGCTGATTTCAGAGATCTCAGCTGAGCACTGCCTCAGGGAAGCAGCTGTCCCTCCCTCTATTTTTTTTTAAAGTTAGCACCTAAGATGATGAGTGCCAATGTGGTCCTTTCACACATATGTGAAATCTTACTTCATTCTAATATATCCCCCTTCCCCAACGCTCTCCCGTGTCCGTCTCCCCCTCCCCACCATGGTTGATTCTCTTCCCTTTCAGAGACAGCCCCCTTTTGCTTTCATGTCATATTGTATTCCCTCATTCTCTCTTTCTCCACCTATTAAGATGTTTTTCTCCCCTTTCTTGACCTCCTTTCTAGTCTCATGCCTTTACCTCCCCCAACATGCGTGTACATATGTATATATGCATGTATGTATGTATGTATGTATAACACTTAAATCTAGTTCCACATATAAAAGAAACATGTGTCTGGGTCTTTCTGCATCTGCTTTATTTTGCTTAACGTAATGATTTCCAAATGCTTTTATTTTCCTGACAATGCCATGCTTTCATTTTTCTTTACAGCAAATAAAATCCTTTATGGGCATGTAGCCTAGTTTTTCTTTATCCATGCATCTGTTGGTGGACATCTGGCTTGATTCTGTTTCCTAGTTATTGTGGGTAGCGCATATATAATAAATATGGTTGTGCAGGTATGTCTGTGGCATGTTTATATATATAATCATATACCTATATGGTTATATACCTGTATGTTATATATACACATATATCCGTAAGCATATATAACAACATATACCCAAGACTGCTATAGCTTGATCAAATGGTTTAGTAGTTCATCTGCTGCTAGGGTGGCTCAGCAAGGATGATGAGGAAGCATAATCATAGGTGCAAACTCTGTCAGACTCAGCAGAGAGAACCACTGCCATGGCAAGCACCAACCTGGACAGTGGAACCCCGAGCATCTGAGTTCAGGTGTTTTTATTGATTCAGAACTCCTCAGATACAGATCATAAGCAATCAAACATCCCCCACAGAAATCTAACACCTGCAGACAATATAAAATGCCAAGGCCTTAGCATCCCTTTCTCCAACAGTGAACAATTATTTTATACATAAACAAAAATAAATTTCTACAAAAAAATGGTGGTTCTATTTTTAGGTTTCTGTGTATACCAGCAGTGTAACCCCCTCATACTAGTCAACGTTTGTCATTATTTGTTTAGAAGGTTCTTAGGGCATTGTATCTCATAGACATATTGACAACCTACTCTGGGTCATATACTTGACTGGTACTGTAATGGAATGACGAATTCACTAATACCTGTTCTGGTGACACTTGTCTTGTGTAAATAAACATAGCATGCTGTACATAAGGACCAGCAAGGGAGCTAGAGAAACCTGCAGGAAGAGCATCTTGTCTTGGTTGGGTTACACGGTGTACTTAGAGAAAGTGGAGAATGAAAAGATGAGCGATAGGCAAAGGAGCTTGTATGGAAAGGGAGTGTTCTGGGCAAAATCCTGGGCGTTTCACAGCAGGCACGGCCACTGTGTTCCGAGGTATACTACTTTATGACAGTCTTCTAAGTGCACATGGATCCAGCCCAGCTCCACCAAGCAAATTCTGTCTGCAGCTCTATTTTAGAAGAATTTATAACATAGAAAAATGTCCGTGACCATAGTAACCATTACAAATGTAAGAAACTGTCAAGGTCTTGAGCCAGTGGTTAGGAGACCCAACAATGAAGAAGGCCCATTCCAGAGCCACCAAGCGAATACACCAAGAATACACCAAGTGTTTCTTGTGTTTGGGGCCGAGGGTTGGAGTGGAACAAGGTGAAGGTAAGTGATATTGCAGGAGCTGGTTAGAGACCAGTTGTGAAAACTCCCTTTTAAGCAGTGACCGCTTGCCCGGTGAACACCTGAAAATCAATCTAAGTGTAGGCTGATGAGGGGTAGCTCAGTTGTAAAGTATTTGGCAGCATGTGCAAGGCCCCGGGTTTAATCTCCAGCACCTAAAGGAAAAGAAAGGATACAGAAAAATACTAAGTGGTTTTGAAGGAAACAACAAAACAAAAATCCCTCTTCAATTTCTGTCTGAAATATAGGAAAGAAAAACAACATAAATGAGGCAAAATATAACTTATTGGACTTTAATCCAAGGCAGCACATGATACAGTTTTGACAGTAATGGCAGCTTGCGCTGGTTTACATCCACTGTGCTTCGTCGTGGGCTGCTTGCACCCTGGATGTTATACTGTGTTGTGCTGTTGCTCTTGGGATTTTTGAGACAGGGTCACACTCCAGGTTGGTCTGGAACTCTCATTAGATAACCCAGGCTAGCTTCAAACTCATAGTGATCTCCCATCTCAACTTCTCCACCATCTCCAAGTGCTGGGATTGCAGGTGTGAGCCCCACACAAGCCTATACTATGACTTTTCAATGTCCCTCGAAAGCTCAGGTGTTGAAGGCTGGGTCCCCGGGGAGTGAGGCAACTGGCAGGTGGTAGAAGTCTGAGGAGGTGAGGGTTACTTGAAGTTAGGTCATCAGGAGCATGCCCATGAGGAATGTCTGAGGACCTGGGTCCCCTCCCTGAGCTTGTGGGCCATTAGGAAGTGAGCAGCTTTGTTCCACAGCATATTCTATATGATGCGGTTCTGCCTCTCCACAAGCCAAAAGCAATAACGACCATTGACTTGAACTTCTGAGATCATGAACCAAACAATATTTTCTCCTTTTATTTCATTTATTTATTTATTTATTTATTTATTTTTGAGACAGTCTTATCATGTAGCCTAAGACCTAGGCCTTGAGGTTAAAATCCTCCTGCCTTGGCATCCCAAGGTCAAATACCTAGCTTCAGGATTTCAAGTGTGTGTCCCTATACTTCCTCATAGTTATTGATGTCAGGCACTCTGTTAGAGTATTAGAAAGCCGACATACAGCAGGCTTCTTGGGAGGTGAAGGGTTCTAACTTCCCTTGAGGCCTTAGTAAGTATGTCAGTCCTGAAGACCTCCAAAAGTTATTGGCTTCCAAGATCATATATAGAAAACCATAGCCTTCTGACTTCAGGGATAGTCTGGGGTCCTACACAGAACAATAACAACATGGCCCCCTCATCCCCAGCAACTCTGAGAAGCTCCATTGGATTTGGGTGGTGGTGGAGCATCTGCTGCTCTTACAGAGGACCTGAGTTTGCCTCCCAGTGCCTACAAAGTAGCCGACAACTGTCGGTAACTCCAGTTCCAGGGAATCTGATTCACTCTTCTGTTTCCTCAGGTGCCAGGCATTCATGAGGGGAACTTACATACGTGCAGGCAAAACACTCACACATATAAAAATAAGTAAGTCTTTAAGCCAGGTGGTGGGGGCACACTCCTTTAGTCCCAGCACTCTGGGGGCAGAGGCAAGCAGATTTCTGTGAGTTTGAGGCCAGCCTAGTCTACAGAGTGAGTTCCAGGACAGTCAGCGAGGCACAGAGAATCCCTGTCTCAAAAAACCAAAAATACATACATACATATATACATAAATATTTTAAAAGACAAATAAGAGTATTTTTTCATCATATCTTAGAAATGAACACAGAGGGAGATGACCTAATATATGATGTAATAATAACAAATAATGAATTTGAATACTACTTATATATTTAACTTTTGTACTTTTCTATTATTATTATTATTATTATTATTATTGTTATTATTATTATTATTATTAACTCAGTGAGTTGTGCCACCCATATGGATGTAGGTATGGGCAGCTACTAGTGTTTGCTTTGTTCTTTGCTTTCTGTTGCTGTGATGAAACAAACAGGATTTCCTCCTTTTATTTTATTTATTTATTTTTGAGACACAGTCTTATCACGTAGAAACCATGACAAAAAAGCAACTTGGGGAGGCAAGGGTTCATTTGGCTTACGCATCCCAATCACAGTTCACCACTGAGGGAAGCCAGGGCGGGAACTCACGGCAGGAATCCGGAAGCAGGAAGTAATACTGAGACCATGGAGAAATTCTCCTTATGGGCTTGCTCCCCGTGGCTTGCTCAGCCTACCTTCCTACACAAGTCAGGATGACCGACCACCCAGGGGTGGCCCTGCTTACAGCAGGCTGGACCTCCCACATCAATCGTCAGTCGAGAAAATGCCCCACAGCCTCGCCCACAGGACAATCCAATGTAGACATGTTCTCAGTTGAGGTTTCCTCTCCCAGAGGACTCTAGTTTGTATCAAATTGACAAGAACACTAACCAGCACCCCTCCCCCAAGGAAAACGACTCTCCCTTCCCCGGTAGCCATCAACTGTCAGTAGCTCCTCAGCTAGGGCTGAGGCCTCAGTAGCTCTTCCTCCTCTGCATTGGAACTGAGTTTTTAAAAGAATGTATTTATTTTTATTGTATGTGAATAGGCGTACGTAGTGCCTTTGGAGGCCACTGGATTCTCTGGAGGATATAACGGAAGGTGTGAGTAACCTTGTGGGTGCTGGAAACCAAATCCGGGATCTCTGGAAGAGCAACCAATGCTCTTCCATCACCGTTGACCCATCTTCCCAGCCCCGTGCTGGAATTTTAAACAGACATTGTACTTTTTTTTTTTAAGTTTTTTTTTTTGATTTTTTGAGACAGGGTTTCTCTGTGTAACAGCCCTGGCTGTCCTGGAACTCACTCTGTAGCCTAGGCTGGCCTCGAACTCAGAGATCCACCTTCTTTTGCCTCCCAAGTGCTGGGATTAAAGGCGTGCCCCACTACTGCCAGGCCATTTGGACCTTTCTAAGATGAAGAATACTGTATTTCACAGAGAGAATACTTTAAATCTAAATTATTCAACCTATTTGGTGTTGTCTAATTGTAGTATTCATAAGATGGTTTGTTTTATTTGCATAAAGGCCTGGACCTAAACTAAGAGTTGTTTCGCCGTGCGTAGGCTCTGTGAAGCAGCCAGCCTTTTTCTAGCACTAACTTGCATAGCAGGCATGCTGTAAGTGAGCACTGGTTAAAAAGAGGCAGTCCTGGTGCCACTTAGAATTAAGCTAAGGAGACAGACCAAGGAGCAGAATGAAGACAGCATGATAGTTACCACTCCTGGAGAGCTCACTGTATCCCAGTGGCAGTACCACATCCTCTGCCTAAAATGATCTCACTTCATCCCCACAGCTCTTCTATGTGTCAGGACTAACTCATCTTATAGACAAGGGGCCCCAGACCAAAGAGACTGAGTAATTTGCTTAATATCACATAGCTAGTGAATGTGGCACTGGAATCTGAATTTGGTCAGACTCTGAGGTTCATGCGTCTGGGTTAGCTTCATGGAATCTATATAAACTATATAAACAAACACTGTTGGACTGCTTCGTAAATACAAATGAAAAGTCAAGTCAGAGGGCAGCCAGAAGCAGCTGTGACAATGCACTTATTTATTATTATTATTATTAATTATTATTATTATTATTCAACCCTTTGGTCTAGCGTTATTGTCTTTTAGACGAACTATCAGGATGCATTTTTAGAGATGAATTTCCAAGCTCATCTGTATGTCTACCTGTTTTTTTTTCCCTCAGAATTAGCAAGTTAGAATACTGTTTTATTGAAAAATGTCATTTAACCAATTTTAAACTCTCACTGCATGCTCATTACAGGAACTGGGCACATGGTACATTATAAGGACTTCCAGCAAATCTCTGTGCCTAGTCCAAAATCATCTAAGGCTTAGGCTCTAAGCACACATGACCACTGAGGACCCTTTACTGGTTGTTTCTTTTGAGAAAGCTCATTGCTGATTCAGCATGCAGAGTTCATGAAGGGTCTTTGAAGAAGTTTTTCCCTTCCACACTTGTTTCCTAGACTCCTAGCTCCCCGTCAAAGGTACACAGTGTCGCTTGGGTATCATCCTAGGACATGTTTTGTGTACATCTAAACTTCTGTGTTTGTGCCATGGATCACACCCCATTCCTATTGAAAATCCAGGAACACACTGGGCACAATCTAGATTTGCTTTTCCGGTATGATGATCCATTTTGCAGATCATTCCATGTTACATATAAAATCTCCTTGGTTAGAGTTTTTCTTGCTCTTCTAGAGACCTGGGTTGGGTTCCCAGCATTCAACTCAGGCAGTACATAACCACGTGTAACTCTAATTCCAGGAGGTTCCATGCCCTCTTCTGGCCTTCTTGGGCACCCACATACACACATGTCATACACATACATGCACACATATATGCGTAGAAATAAGCATAAAAATGAAAAAAAATAAATATACGAATTAGGGGGCTTCAGAGATAGTTCAGTGGTTAAAAGCACTTCCTGTTGCCAGAGGATCTGAGTTTGGCTCCTAGCATCTGTGTTGGGTGGCTCATCATTGCTTGGAACTCTAGCTCCAAGGGGTCAGACACCCTCTTCTGGCCTCTGAGGGTAACGACACAAATATGGCAGACATATACACATACAAGTTAAAAATTAAAATATATTAAATGTGTTGAGAGTGGAGTTCAGTGGTATGGCATGAGCTTTGCCTTGCCAGAGGATCTTAGATGTGGTTCCTAGTAGCATAAATTGCATCCGTACGTACAGACATATTTCCTTACTTACGGGTCAACAATTACTAAACAACTACCATGTACCAGCTCCATTTGGATGAAGTGCTGAGGATACAGCGTGGAACAGACACACGAAGCCTCCGTGGCTGTGAGCTGGCTCTCTAGTGGGGAAAGTAAGCAATGAAAACATGTCAGGGGACTTGCCACATAGTTTATCACTCAGACCACGTCCCTTTGAGGGCAATAGGTACAAACTAGGACAGGCCTGAGGAAAATGTGGACATCTAGTCACCTTCGTTAGGAAGAACAGCAAAGCTCAGCAAGTCAAGGGGAATGCAGTGGTCAGCTAGAACCAGACCTAGATTCTTAATCCAAATTGTCCTACAGATTCCCACGCTGCCCTCGGACAGCTACAACGATGTCTGTGGCTGGTTTTCTCCAGTGCTCCCTGTGATCGCTTCATAGGAATTCAAGCTCTGCTTGGAGAATACACCATCCCAGTGGAGGACTGATACAAGGTTCTAGAAGCCTTCTGTGGCTCCTCTTTCTCCAAGAAGGTATCTGCATGTCCTTGGGTGAGTCACCACTGGGGCTGGTCCTGTTCTTTGTGCATAGAGAGGGTCCTCTCCCTTAGATCCTAGGGGTTCAAAGCACAGCTCTTAATGTTGAGGGAAGATATTTGACTATGCTTGCACTTTTTTAGAAGGGAAATGAGACTTGTACATCTTACCTCTTAATCCTTAAGACTTGGATCTATCGAGCTGCGGTGCTGGGCTCTGTCAGCTGTTTTGTAGCATTTCAAAATAGCATCTCCAAAGTGACGTCACCCTTCTCCCAGAGCTGGATTTGTCTTTTCCTTTCCAAGCTAGAACAAGCAGCTAAGTCATCAGTCCTTCAATGCATAAAATTCTAAGGACTGGGATAGATGTCTGTGCTTTCTCTTGTTATAGACATCCACCCTTTTCATAAACATGAAATGCACACAGGTACTGCGTTCCGGTTCATCTGCCTTCGAATTCCAGAGGCACCTGGAGAGCCTCAGAGGAGAGGCTAACGCAGAAAGACTGCTTCCCTGCAGGAGGCTGCTACATGCAAATGAGCACAGAACAGGAAGGTGAGACCCTGGGGTGTCTGTGGCCCGCTCTCCAGGCTGACAGTAAACCTGCCTGCCCAGCCTCCCCCTGAGGCCCTGATTGCTCAACAGGTTTTTTTTTTTTCTCAGTTATTGGGAAGTGATAATGTGCTCCCCATATGAAATTCATATCATTTGTGTTTGGCCTCCTTTGCCACTTAAGGGTTGTGAGGGGCACCATTTTAAAATTAATTTGCTGGGTGTTCTGTCTATCAGTTAGGAACAGGAGGAAGCAGTCCCATCCAGTATTTATCAGACACATGCCGCCCATCTGCCAGAGCTAGGTCGAGGAGGATTTGCTGTTAATCCTCCAGCCCCATCTGTAGGGGGTTCAAAATGCTGACCAGGAAGCTAGACAAGATGAGGTTTATTTAATTAGAAAAAATGGCTCTGGGGGTTACTAGGGATCACTCTGAAGGAAGAAGGGCTTTGGGCCACATCAGTCCTGTGGGGTGAGAGCAGGCCAAAGATGAGGGGTGCACAGAGGCTGATTCGCGTTGGGTTTGCTGCAGTTTGTTTTGGTTGGAGAGTGGTGTGGCCTAGGTGGGGAGAGCGTTTCCTTCTTGGTTATGTATGAGCCAGAACCAGCTGCAGTGTGGACCGTGCCCCAGGAAACCAGTGTGAGAGAGAGAGAAGCCATGCAAACCGGAGCCAGCAGAGACTGAACTGGGCTTGCAAGACCGAATACAGACTAAAACTGGGAGGCTGCCCAAACTCTTGGCTGCCAAAGCTAGCCTGGTGAGGCTGAAAGCAGTTGGGTCAAACACTGCTACCTACATCTTAGTCTTAAAAAGTCAACTACAAGATTCTTCTAACTGGCGCTTATTACCATTGGAGAATGGTTTTTTGAGGAAAGGGAAACAACAAAATTACATTCAAAATCTCCTCCAATGGGATGGAAAATGACACCTGCTCAAAATAAAATACCCTGCAATGGTGCGTTCCCGTTTGTGTATGGAAATATCAGAACAATGGTGATTTCTGCAGGGCCACCATTTAGGACAACTGAGCAGGGAAAATCGTGTGCCCTCTCCCAGCCTCTGAACATTATAAACACTGGAGTATGGGGAGGTAAATGGTCCCCTGTCTGTCTCAGGCCCTCTGAAGTGATGTTCCTGTTGCTATCCGGGTTCCTGGCCACTGGTCACCTATGGACATTTTTGAGGCTGTGTCTTTTTAAGGTTATTGTCTAGAGACAAAAGCTCACCTTTGGGAGTGAGCGTTCCCTAGAAGCAACTACTTGCTAGAAAGAACTTTACATTTCTCTCACAAATTGCCAACCATTCAAAGGAGCAGGAAGCCCTAGCCTACAACAATAACAACCAAAAACCATCTGGGGCTTAGCCTAGGAGTCTTCTCTTCTCCCACTGGCGGCAAAGCATGCTAGCAACACTCATCTGATCAAACTCAACAGTTCAAAGATGCCCCGGGCGCTCTGGGAGGACACGGGAGCCAAGCAGCATCCCTAGGAGGCAGATTCAGGAGAGAGTGTTCCTGCCATAACGAGCCCACGTAGGTGGCCTGGTAGCATTCTGCCTCTGTGGACCAGGATCCCCTCACTGGGAAGCAGCCAGTCAGTGGAGACTGAGTTCACACAGAACACACCACACCTAATTGCCTAGTCATCCCATTTCCTACCAGTCACAGGCTACGGTGAAATGTGAAACACCAAAAGCAAAGCCCAGAGGTTCTTGTGGTTGCTGAAAATAAGATAAAATTTAAGTTTGTAAAAGGAAGGGTCTCCCTCAGGTGCAGGCGTTCTGCCCTCCCTGTCCAGTAGGAGGACTGCGCTTCTCTCCAGGGAGGAACATCACATCCCTGAGCAAAACCTCTGAGCTTTAATACCCAGCGGCTGATGGGGATCTGACATTTGAAGAAGAGTCCAAAATGCCTCCTCAACAGCTTCTAAGAAATGTGATATATTTAGCCAGGTGTGGGGCTTTATATGTGCAATCCCAGCCCTCAGAAGGCTGAGGCAGGAGATTGTGAGTTCAAGGCTTCCTGAGCTACATATCAAGGTTTTGGGGCAAAAACACAGTAAGTCATTATTACAGTAAAGACTGTATTAGATGAAAAACACACACACACAATCATTAAAATTAAAATTAAAAAAAAAATTAAAGCAAGAGCAGCAGTAGCAACAATAACAACAAAATAAAACGAAACACCTGTGACAAGCCGGGCTTGGTGTTGCATGCTTGTAACCCACACTTGGGAGGCAGAGGCAGGCAGATCTCTGAGTTCAAAGCCAGCCTGGTCTACAGGGAGAGTTCTAGGAAGCCCTGTCTGGAAAAACTACCACCATCACCAAAAAACAAAACAGCAATAACAACAAACAACCATCTGGGACTTAAGAACAACCCAATCTGTTGCTCCTCGGGGAAAATACGGTTTTGGTTTTGGTTTTATCTCTAAGCTGCTAGCGTCCTTCTCTTCCACCAGAAGCCCAAGCGTTGTCTTTGTGCCTTATAGTTTGCCTCGCAGGACTGTCTTGGTGTGAAGGCTTTATTGCTTTGGAAATTACCAAATCTGGTGTGTGTCCAGAGTTTGCAGATTTGTTCTGTATCAAAAAAGGCTCATAACTTGGGTCTGGAATGGGCTTCCAGAAACATCAGGTCCTCTGAAGGTGGTAAGGCTTGTGCCGGCTGGCACATTCATGGGTACTCCAAAAATACTCCCTGCTATGTTTTTTGTTAGAGTCTCACAGTAGTTCCCCAAGATTAAAACAGCACATTTTCTTGTGTTTGTTTATTTTATTTTATTTTTTCGTTTGGGACAGAGTCTCACTTTGTTGCACATCCTGGCCTTGAACTTGTAACTCTCCTATGTACACCGCACTGGGCTAACACCATGAACTTTAGAGAGCCTGAGGTTGTTCTCTGCACCAGTCCCTTCGCTTGAGAAGCCCTGGCTCGGACTTCCTTCCGCAGCAGGACCTCACCTAATCTCGTAGTCACACCCTGTCTCCTGTGCTTTTGATTGCTTCTGACTAGGTTCTTTGTCTCCACTATCTTGCCTTTTAAGATTTTTTTTTTTTTAACTTAGGCAATACTTGTGTTTCCTGCCCAAGATTATTTCTGATTTTTATTATTGATAACACTCCAAATTTATTTTTATTTATTTAGTTTTTCTTTTTAACTTTTTTTAGTTGGGGGGGGGGTCTCCCTATGTAGCCCCGGCTGGCCTAGAACTTGCACCACCTGCCTTTACCTTCTGTGCGCTGGGATTAAAAGCATGCACCACCACACCCACATTTCTGTTCAAGATTTAAGAACTGACCACGCATTCATTCATTCTGGGGTACCAGTTAGGAGCTCTGGAGCCAGACTGTTGGAGCTCACACTTAGATCTGCCACTTACTGGCCCTGTGCCTTTGAGTCCCCGAAACCTCCTCTGAAAAGCAGACAGGATAGGACGATAGCAGTTGTCTCATAGCTTATCGTGAAGATCACGCACGATCATGCATGTAAAGAACTTAGTTCAGGGACAAGAAGAGTGTGTATGTTACCAAAAAATGTAAAAAAAAATTCATCCTACAAATACTTCCTTTGTTTTTAAATTTTGCTTTTGAGATCATAATTACACCGCTTCTCCTTTCCTTTCCTCCCTCCAAACCTTCCCATGTACCTCCCTCTTTGCTCTCTTTCTAATTCACAGCCTCTTCTATCATTAATTGTTGTTGCATGCGCATATGTAAGTATATATACCTATATATTCCTAAACAATATGCTCAGTCTGTATACTGTTACCTCCCATGTATGTTTACCGGGTTGACTATGTGATGTGCTCCTCTCTGGACAAGACTATTTCTCCCACTTCAATATTCCTTAGTTGCCTGGTTCTCTGTATAGGGTTGAGACCTTGTGCTGCCCCCAACTTTGGCATATCCCGTTGTTCTTGTTCAGCTAGTATTTAGGCACCTATGTTGGTGAGACTTTATGGGTACAGCTTCTGACATTAGTAGGAGACACAGTCTCACAGCAAACTCCCTTATCTTAAGATCTTTCTACCTCCTCTTCCAAAATCTTTCCTGAGCCTTCGGTGTGGGAGTGTTTTGTAGACGTAGCCATTGGGAATGGGCTCCACAACTCTGTATTTTGATTGGTTATGGTTTTCTGTAGTGGTCTCCATCTGTTGTAAAGAGAAGTTTCTTTTACAACAGGAAAGGAATGAGGATTGCACTTCCTGTGAGTATAAGGACAAATATTTAGAGTGTAGTTAGAGGTTATGTTGGTTTAGTAAAGTGGCAGTCGTGGGTTCTTCTCCAAGACCCATGACTTCTCTAGCCCTGGCTAGTTGACTAGGTTTCCAGTAAACCAGGTAGGATTTCCCTCTTATTGAGAAGGCCACAAATATATCTTAAGGACATACTGGCACCTCACTAACTAGCTGAGATCATCAAAGAGTGTGCTCTGTTTTCCTTAGGTTCACTGTCACCAGTAAAACTTATCATCATTAGCAAGATGCAGTTAAGTCTATTTGCAGCATCTAATGAAGATCTCTTTACCACTGACCCGTTTGTCATTTCTTTTGCCAACAACAGCCAACAAAAACAGTGCAGACTTATACTTAGGGTTACTTAATGTCAGGCACCATCCTGAGCACTTAAAATGCATGAGTTGGCACAATTCCCACAGTATCCCTTCAAGGTAGATACTATCATTCTCTCTTCACGGGTGAGGAAATTGAGATTCAGGGAGGGAAAGTAATTTGTCTAAGATCACACAGGTTTCAATCCAACAATCCATGACAGTCTCAGCTCATGCTGTAGGCTGAATCATACTGGATAAAATAATTCCAAATTAGAATTCGGAGTAAGAAGGTACCTCTCATCCCTTCAGCCCTGGGTGTCGAAAGTAAGGTGTGGTGGGCTCATGCCTATAATTTCCGCACTTGGGGGTTTGAGCCCAGCCTCGGCTCTATAGTGAGTTTCAAGTCAGGCTGGGTATACAGTGAGTCTCTGTCTCCACAATAAGTACATAGGGGCTGGAGACGTAGTTCAATTGATGTAACAACGGCTTAGCATTTACAGAGCCCTGGGTTCTGTCTCCAGGACTTCATAAACTGAGTGTGGTGGTTCACGCCTGTAATCCCAGCACCCAGGAGGTACTGATAGGAGTTCAAGGCCTCGTGTAGTGTTACTACATGAGACTTTGTCTCAGACAAACAAAAAACTACAGCAAGTCTCAAAAACCCCTTCCTTCATAAAAAGCTTTATTCAACATCCCTTCCACAGCAATTGCAACTTCTGACTTGTTAATTATTGTTTGCGCAGCCTGGGTAGCTCTGTTCCTGTGTTATTTGTTGTTATTAACTATTTTTCTTCTCAGTAGGCTGAAGTCTGTCCGACTCGTATTTCTTTCTTTAAAATTATTTATTTATTTTTATTTATGAGTACGTGTGTGCCTGTCTGTCTATGTGCATGCATTGTGATGCAGGTGCCATTTGAGGCCAGAAGAGGGCGCCAGAACCCCTAGTTTTAAGCCATTGTGAGCTTTCCAGTCTGGGTGCTGAGCGCCAAACTTGGTCCTAGTCATGAGCAGCAAGTGCGCTTAACCACAGAGCCACTTCCCCTGCTCTGTATCCTTTTCTACCCTGGAGACCTGGTCAGGTCTCTGGGCAGGTGTAAAGCAAAGGCGCACACAGTGCACAGAGAAGCCCAACCACGTGGGATTGGGGCAAGCTCTTTGGAGACCTGTAGAAGGAGTGCTTGTTCAGGTGAGGCAGGGCATGAGAGAATGAGCAGCAGAGGGGCGAAAGCTGGGAAAGTCAGAGAGTGACCAAGAGTCTAGGGCAAGTGATATGAGGAGCAGCAGCTGGAAGGCCATGAAAGGCCTGGCTGGTCACATTGGTGGTGTGTTTATCCGAAGAACAAGTGAAACTACTGAAGGTTTTGAAGAGGAGATATAATGGAAGCTTGGACTAGGTTGTGGCCTCTGAGGTGAGAAGTAGATGCATTAGCTGGGAAGTCAGGAAGTAAAATGCAATAGGAACCCTGCCAGGAACCATGGAGATGACCTGACCTAGCTGCCTTGACAGGCATATGTCATAGGCTTTTTTGGGTTAGAGTCAGTGACTCCTGTGCATCTTGCCCTGTTCCTGATGGGCTGACATACTCCCTCAGGCAATGAAGCATTCAGGCTATTTTGCATTTCTCTCTGTTTTCCCTTAGTACTCAAGCATGAAAGCTTGGCAGGACAATTGGACATTAATCTTGTATATTTTATATAGCTTGCAGACATCATTGACTCCTGGCAACCATCACTGCATTAATCCTGGCAATTGCCTTTATTTTCTGTCTTTGATAAAGGTATACAAAGTCTGATTGTTCCCAGTTTGTTTTGCTGTGGACCCTCCAACCCAAGCCTGGTGGTCTTTTCATTCCTGGTCCCACCGTATCAGGTGACCTTGGCCCAGTAAGTAAGTGTAGACACTTACAGACCCCTCCTTGGACTCCTTCAGATCTTTGCTCAGAAATCTACTCAACAGATATCAAAACTGTACTTGGGACCTACGGTCCAAAGTAGCCTACTTAGTAGAGTAGGAGATAGAAAGCCAAGGCCCGGAGTTCAACCCTAGCACCACTGGAATAAATAAGTACATAATTGTACCTTGTTTTGTTTGCTAGGCCTATGTACCCAGGTCTCTTTCTCCTCGCTTTGCTCCCTCAGAACATTTAATACCGGTAAGCTTTCATTATTTTACTTATCTGTTAAGTGAGTTGATATCTTTGACTTTCCCTCTTTGACAATGTAAGCTACTTTGGGGCAAGATCCTTTGTTTTGCACATGGTGAACACTAACAAATACATGGTGAATGCTACAGAAAAGTGTTGTCGTTCTTTTGGCCAAATTGTTTAGAGACTTAGAATCCATACTTGAATTTCAAACCCATTGCAGGGATGAACTAAAATAACTCCGCTAACAATTCCCACTGATTTATGTGATATCGTGGTTGACAGTGTTCATTTCGCTCAGCAGATCCCCCTTCACAACTCCTGTTTTAACTTCATAGAGAAGGACTACTGTCGCTGACAGACGGTTTGCAGAGCCTACTACGATGAAAACTGTGTCGTGCTTCCCCCTCTGGGGGCATGTCCTCCCTCACCAGTGTTTTGTTATGTGCTGACATCCTCCGACTACTTGGCTTAACAAGCAGGACACGGGGTTTTCACAGCGCTGCCTCAAATCTGTGATGAAAACAGCAGAGCTGACTTCGACTGCTAGCATCGAATATGGCCACCAGAGACACTTAGTAGAGACTTCTGCTATGAATGGCCAGCTACTCAGGGCCGGCCAGTGAATAACTAAAGTCTGTCTTCAAGGGTCTGGGGATGTAGTCCAGTGGTAGAAACATGCTTAGCTCTGTTTTTACTTTTAATGGACCCATTTAAAATGCTCTCTCACATTGCAAATCAACCTGAAACCCTTTCTGGAATACGTGAGACATAGTCTGCATCGGCAACTATGACCAGTTCTTCTTGTGTTGGCCCCCAGATCCTAGACAGGAATTGTGCTCCAGACCGGGTTTGATCTTCAGCACTACAAAAATGAGAAAGAAGAGAGAAGGGAAGGAAGGAAGGAAGATTTGTTTTCCATTCTTCTACATAACCCATGCCTTTTCAATTATATTAAGTAAAAGTAGAATAGAGCAGCATATTCAATATGGCATTGTCTTAGCTGCAATTACCTCCTCACAAAGCTACAGCTTAGCTGTGAGCATGGTGACCTCATGGTGCAGAAGAGTATGGCCAGTGGGATGTGTTGTTATTCAATATACTATATTCAAAAAGACATATTGGAAAGGGGGGCAGGGCCATTCATGGCTGTAATCCTAGCTTTGGAAGCTGAGACAGGAGGATCTTAAATTTGAGGCCAGTTCAGATTACATAGTGAGACTCTTGTCTAAAAAAAAGGAAAGAAAACAAAAAAATGAAGGAAAGACAACACCCAAAGGAACCACAAGGTAAATTTCTCCTGGAAATCATTTGCTTTTAGTCGTGCAATGTGCGGTAGAAGAGCATCATGAACACCAATGTTCTTCCCTGTTTGCCTTAGTTACCCAGGGTCTTACAGCCTAACCCGATCCTCCTCGGCACAGCTAATTAGCCCCCTTAGAGAGTTCCTGGAAGCCTAGCTTCCTCGGCTTCCTCACATGGACTCCGCTCTGTTTGTATCTTTAATGGACCCACTAAATGCTATCTCTAACATGACAAGTCAGCCTGAAACCCTTTCTGGAAAATGTGAGATGTAGTCTGAATTGGCAAATGAGATCAGTTATTGTGTCGGCTCACATTTCCTGGAGTGGAAGTCGTACTAAGAAGTGAAAACGGGTATCCGCTTGCCCGGAAGAGAAACGCTGACCATTCCACACGGCATCTTCGATCCTCCACCAGCCCATTCCCTGTGAATTTTTGTGCTCAGAGCCAAGGAGCGGCAAATCAGGATCCAAGCACAAGCTACCAGCTTACAAGTCTATATCCCTCATGACGGAGTACCGAGTGGAACAGAAGTCCCTCGTTTTCCTGTCCACACAGGCTCAGGAAATGGGGCTTCAGGCTCCGGGCCAGGCTGGTCCTTCTGAGAATCGTCTTTAGTCCTTGCTACTTCTGCTTCCTTGGGTTCAAAACCCTGAAACGGAGAGAATGATGCAGGCTCTGAGCTGAAGGCCCCACGTGCATCAGTATGGCTTCCCTGGATGTCTGCTCTCAGCTTCCCTCCACATTCCTCTGAAAGGCTGCACAAAAGAGCCCTGTTTCCTCAAGTCGAAAGTAAAAGCCCTCCACAACAAAGAGGGTCCCAAAGGCAACAGGGTGGCCTTTCTCTCCCCAGGTTTCCTTGATCCTAGGGGAGATAGCGGCTGCTATATACTGGGGTTCTTAGTGGGCAGAGCCAGGCATTCTATCGTAATTAGCTCTTTAGTTTTGTTTGTTTTAAGCAAAAGCTTATTTTGTAGCCCAGGCTGGCCTGGACCTTCAACCCTATTGCCTCTGCTTTCCAGTTCTGGGATACAGGTATCTGCTACACTCAGCCCCTTTGAGGTTGTTTATCACCCATGCCCAAAGCCTTCTCTCGTCCTTCTTGAGTCACACAAAGCCAAGCACCATTGGAAGAGACCCTGTATCACCTCCATGCCAGAGTCCTGGACCTTTTCTCTCAGGACCAGCTCACCTCTCTACTTAGCTTGAATCTTTCTCTGATGGGTTTTAAATCTCAAGCGCCAGCCCACCCGTCTTCTTTGTTTCCAGTGTGGCGTCATGGCAAACCTCCCCACCGTACTCCAGCTATTAAGTTGTTGGCAACGTTACACAGTGGGTTTTGATTTGGATCAGTTAGAGCTAATAGCAATTTTCAGGAAAATATTAACCAAACACACACAAAACGCTGGTGTGGCTCCATCCCCTCCTTCGGTAGGATTAATCGAGTTAGCTATTTACTCTTTCCTCCACTCCAGTGTTTTCCCACCTTCCACTCCAAACAAGAAAATGACACTAAATTCATTCAGTACAAATTTATATTATTATCTGAGGCATTTTAAACAATGCTTAATTTAATTTCCTTGTTTGGAGTAAGCTATTGAAGAGCGGAACTGCATCGTAACGCATAAATGGGATCCATGCATCTGTCAGTCGCCGGGCCATAGTCTCTAGTGACTTGCGAGTCCCCAGTGCTCTGTTTATCTTTGATTGCAATTCAAATGTGCCAGATCATCTCTGACCTCAGTAAAAAAAGAGTCAGCTTTTGAAAACAGATCACTCCCCCGACGGGCCATGGCGAGGCCTTCACCTTCAGAATGTGGTGCAGGTCCTCTCAGTTGATTAGACTTCTGAGTCACTAAAAAGAGCTAATCAAATATGCTGTCTGTTCAAGTTCTCATGGCCTAGCAAGCAGTTAGATTGCTGTCTGTTTGGAGAGTGAAAAATAACCCTTTACTGAGAATCGACAACACGTCAGGCATTTAAAAAATGCATGTTTTATTTTAACCCCTTCGAAAACCCCACAGGTAGCTTTCCTCATCATATATAGCTGATGCTCACAGGCACAAAATCAGTTTTTAAAAAAAATTAAATCCTGTGGGTATATGGATAATATCTTTATTTTACATCCAAGGGCTGTGAAAAATGGAAAGGCCTGTCATTTGGCCAAGGCTATGTGGCAGTAAAAGGCTCAGGAAGCTGCAGGCACCAGGCAAGGTGACTCCGCAGTGAGCTGCCATCTGAGCCCGATGCTAGGAATGATGAACTTACCCAACCATGAAGTTTCTGACTGCGCGTGGCCACCTTTTTGAAGAACAGATCCAGAGCTTTCTTTAATATCTAGAGGTTCCTTCTTTTAATATCTAGAGTCCAGGTCTGGACTCTACCTGAAGATCGGTGACTGCTGGGGTTCTTTCATTCAGTGCATTCTGTACTTGGACTTGGCCAGATTCTTCAGACCAACAATATATTAATCACCAGCATTCATTGAAGAGGACCTACTCTCTCCCCCTCTGGTTCTTCGGGGCTCTCAGACACTGAAAGGGCTAGGGATGCCTTTCCTGCCTGACTGGAAATAAGAGCAGAGAATCCTTTGGCTCCTAAGAGCAAAGTCTCAGGCAGCTTAGCAGCATGGTGTGATAAAATCCTCTCCTCTCCTCTCAGGTTCCAAGCCCCCTGACTAGAACAAGCTCTTCCAGCTCAATAGCGTACACACAGTGGAATAGGGAGAAAAGGAAATTCTGGTGTGAGGTCCAGCAAGCTGGACTTCTCATTTCACTTTGACTCCAAAAGGCCTTCAGCAGACTCCTTTCATTATTTTGCCAGCTGTACCTCTAAGGTGAAACTAATAACTAGCTTTCCTCTTAGATAACAAAACAAAATGAAAATGAACTTAAAGAGATACTAGAGCCGGGTGTGGTGGTACAGGACTGTAATAATCCCAGCTTCTAGGGAGGCTGAAACAGGAGGATCGTGAGGAGCCTTAGGAGGATCCAAACAAGAAGATGACCTTTTTTCAAGAAGTAAATACATCCGTAAAGGTGTAGGGACGGGAGGCCCATTTAAACACCGGAGCAGCTGACTTTGCCTATAGGAGAGATGGACCAGCAGTGGGAAGCTATACTAGTTAGGGATAGCCAGATGGATTCGCAGGCCATCCCATAGTCTGCATTAATGCTCTCCACTGAGTTTCAGCATCGAAATTTTTACACCCCACTTCTCACTTCACCCCCATCCCCCAACCCCTATATCATGAGTTTTTTAGTTTGCAGCTAGTATGGGGACGACTTAGTTTCATAGCCTTCAAGATCCTGTGCAGGACTGGAGCCATGGCTCAGTGGTTAAAAGGACTGGTTGCTCTTCCAGAGGACCTGAGTTTGATTTCCAGAACCCATGTGGTGGCTCACAACCCTCTGTAACTCCAGTTACAGGAGATCTGACGCTCTCTGGTGGCCTCCTCAAGCACAAGGCATGCACATGGCATACCGACATACGTGCAGACAAAACACCCACACACATAGCATTAAAATAAATAATTTTTAAAAGCTTAAGAAGATTTGTGCAGTCTGTGATACCCTTTCAGACTCATGAGACTGGTGATAATGGTGACATTTGATTCCAAGCCCACTGTTGCCTTCAGGCAGCGGCCCCAGAGTAGCCCTGGAGGTAGTCTTGAGATCAGGGTTCAAAGCCCCAACGCATGAGGTGTTTTTGTTCAGTGGTCCCCCCAGAGGACTTGTAGCCTAAATAGTTCTGCCCCATGCAAAGCTGGCAGCCCCCAGTCAGCCCCCACTGATGGCTGTCAAATAGGAATGTTAGGTCCAAAATCCATCAAGCAGAACTGAGAGATATGTACGGCTACACAAAAGCAGCTTATTGCCGAGGATCATAGACCAGCATGCTGGGGTCTATCACTTAAAAAAAAATGGTGATCACTGAACTGTAGGCACATGGGTCTTTTAAGCAAAATGGATAGTCATTAGGGGCTCTGTCTGATTGGTCAGGCCCTAAACACGGGTCCTTACTGTATTGGCTGGTTACATCTCATGGGAAAGTGAGGAGCTAAGGGCAGAGCCAGGTCAGCACCCAGGGAGGACAAGATGAAAACAAAATAGAGTCACCCTGGTCCTCTCAGGAATGTGACGTCAGGGCTGCCAAACTGAAGCTTTTCAACAGAAGCCAGAAATCTGGCAAAAATATTTTGATTTGATTGCTAGTGATAAATTTAAAGTTTTGATGAAGCCATCACAGGTCAAATACAGCACAGACCTTGCCAGCTTTGCTCCGGTTTGATACTCCGTCTCAGTGCGATGAGTGGATCAGAGTCCGTTTTCAATTTAAAGTAATCGTTACCTGGCAGTCCTTAACAAGGTTTCAACTAGCCCGGTGTGGTAGTTCGTGCCTGCAATCTCAACCTTCAGGAGGCTGAGGCAGGAGGATTATTATGAGTTTGAGACCAGTATTGGCTACATAGTGAGTTCTAGGCCAGATTGATGTGAAATCTTGTCTAAATAAAGAAGGAAAATAAAAGACAGCGTTATTTGTTTATCATAACTTCATGTGCTTGCTTCACTTAAAAAGAAAAGACAAAATACCACCTATACCTAGAGAAGAAGACATATAAAAAGCGCCTGTGTCTACCCACTGATTAACGGCTAGCGTAGTTTTATTTATTCCTTCCCTACTTCCTGCCATATTATTTTGAAGCAAAATTTAGATATCATCTCATCAGAAGTATTTAGACATAGCATAATGCATTCGCATAACACGTAAAATTAGGTCCACCGTGGTAGCACACTTCTTTAATACCAGCACTTGGAAGTGGAGGCAGGAGGATCAGAAGATCAAGGTTATCCACATCTACATAGCAAGTCTGAGGCCAGCCTGGATTACCTGAATTAAAAAAAAAAAATCAATCAGTGTCTAAGTTCCAATCATCTATAAAAGTTGTAATTAAACAAAAGTTGCAAATCAGAATCTAAATAAAGTCTACACATTTGTTAATTGCTATGCTTTTGTCTGCTTTTCATGCACATTTTTTGCACATTGATTTTGGAGAAATTATAATTATTAGTTTATTTGCAACTTTTCACCAGAAGATTTGTAAAATTTTAATGAAGTTTTGCAAGGCCAAGTTCTGTGATTATATTAGAAGTTAGTTTGATATAGTAAGTCTTACAAACAGCTAAAATTCTGTCAAAGAAAAATCCATTTTAATGCATGATTGAATATTGATAATTAATGGGAACTATGAGGAAGTCATATGCAAGGATTAATTACCAACTGAGCTCTGTGAACGTTTTTCTTCCTTTGTAATCTTACCTCCTGAGAGAAACAGTCTATATTGGTCCTACAGTGAATTGACAGATAGGTCCAGGAAAAAAAATGCTGTTGACTTTAATCTTATTGGTCATGCTCAATTGGATGTAGTGTTTTTTATTTGCAGAGACAATATTTTTCAGTTAATTTTTTCTGTAATGAAAGAACCAGAAGGTGAGAATCCTGAGGCCTTTCATTTTTTTTTCATTTTTTATTTTATGTACATGGGGTTTTTGCCTGCATGTCTGTCTGTATACCACATCATGCCTGATGCCCACAGAGGCCAGATGAAGATATCAGATCCCTTGTGGTTGGAATTATAGATGGTTGTGACCCACCATGTGGGTGTGGGTGCTGGGAATCTAAGTCTGAAAAAGCGGCCGGTGCTCCTAAGCACTGGGCCGTCCTCCAACCCAACCTGATAGAGACAATGCTGTAACTAAATTCCCTTTCCCCAGGTGACTGTAGTTCGTGTCAAGTTGATGAAAACTAACCAGCGCACTCTACACACGGGTGCGCGTATGGAAAAATGCACAGCAAACACAGAAACACTTTGTTTCTGACACCTGTGATCAGGGTCTTGGGACACATCCTCCACAGACAAGGAGGGACTGCTCTTGCCATGACTTCCCCATGATGAGAAATCTAATGGCCGAGTCAAGGTGACGTGCCACAGGCTTGCTCTTTTCATTCTTGTCACTAGAGCGATGTCCCGAGCTGCTTGTTTCAAAAGTGACTCGACTGAAATTGACTCCTCAGGTCCAAGTTCATGGAGAGTGGAAACACCGTGAGTGCTTCAGATAAAAAGGCAGAGAGGAGGGAGCAAGCTATCTGTGCATCAGATTTGCACACCCTCCTCAGCTTCTGCTCAGAATCAGTCCCAGCCTGGGAACCTTGGCAGACCCAGCTGTGACAGGCAGCTCGGGTTCCCTCTGCAAAGGTAGCTGGTGGCTGCGACTAATTACAGGGTTGACAACTTGTTAAAACAGTGCCACATGTGTCCTCTTTGGCCTGCAATTTGCCAGGCTACTGGTGGATTTCCTGTATGGGTACTAATTATACCTAATTCAGTCCTGAGTTGTCCACATTTGTCTTCCAGTCCAAAAAGTTTGTGATCACCAATAGCCTGGGTTGGTGGGGGAGTGACTTAATTGTCTGATGGCTCGCTTGCATAATAAAAGCCATTCATGAAGCCAGAAGTGTTTAGCTGTCCTTACAAAACATAGAACATCCTCCACTATTGGTGATCTGAGAAAAGTTTGCTTTCTTCTGCTATTTGTTTTCACAATGAATTAACTACCTTAATTACCTGAGGAACAGAGACAAAGTTTCCAAATGGCATATAGTTCCTGGTAGCCACTGTGTGACTGAGGAAGAAAGTTTAACCCTGAGAATGCCAAGGCGGGCTGGGCAGCTAACTGAACTACCACAGGGTGGACAGAGCTCCAGTGTTCTAAGTCGCCACTTCCTGCGAGAGGACTTGATGGATAAGTGATAGGAAGCCCCTCAACAGCTGACCCTATTATCCTGTAGGCTACTTAGGACTGCTCCCTGGCTCTTACCATAAACCACTGTGTTTCTGGGTCCCTACTGTGGGACATGAGAACATGGGCTGCCAGCTAAGGCCTCTTGCGCCTTGTCACACTGCCTAAAAAGCTTTTATAAGTGATCTCAATACTGGTCTTAAATGTTTGTAAGAAAAGTCTAATATTTCCTTTCTAAAGAGGAGTGCCCTGAGGTATGCCTGCTGCTGCTGAGATAGGAAGGGAGGTCGGGGAGTGCTTTTGGAGCCAAGCAGGATGAGCTTTGCGGTCTAATCCCATCCAGGGAGACAATGGGAGACGGAGGGCTGCAGCATCCCAGTGTCTGTGGCCACTTCTGTCCTCGGGCGGGCCTCTAGGCTGGGTCTCATGGTGCCGACTTCAGTAATTTTTCATGAATTACAGTTACCTGGGCACAGAGGTAGAACTGGAGATCCACCTTTGAGAAGAGACTATATCCACTAAATCTGTGGGTGTTTGGAAGACATTTTGAGACGGTTGAGTCCTGTTAAGTGGCTCTGAAGCCAACTTGGGAAGCTGAGGCAAGAGGGTAAAAACTTCAAAACCAGCCTAGGCAAACAGATACAACCCTGCCACAAAGTAAAATTTAAGACATGCACGGTGACACGGGCTGTAATTCTGGCACTCAGGAGGTGGAGGCAGGAGGACCATGAGTTGAAAGCTAACCTGGGCTACACAGCAAGTTCCAAACCAGCCTGGGAGACCTTGTCTCAAACAAACAAACAGCCGCCCCAGAAGCTCAGGAACTGAGACATGGCTCAGGGGGGAAAGGCTCTGGAAGCATGAGACTTGAATTCAGATCCCCAGCACCTACATAAAAATCGGGGAATGACTGCACAGGCCTGCAACTCTAGTGACCAGACAGGCCGATCCCAAGAGCTTGCCGGCCAGTCAGCCAAGGAAACATGGTTAGTTTCCAGTTCTAGAGACCTTGTTTCAAGGCGATAAGAGTGAGAGAGAAAGATACCCAGTGTTCTGCGCTGGTCTTTGTATGTGCACCCATGGGTGCATGTACTTATACACCCACATAAATGTACTGTGCACATGTACACATAATTAAATTTTTTTTTAAGGAACTGAGGGCATAATTCAGTATGGGAGTGCTTGCTTAGCCTACAAGAGCATTGGTTTCGATCCCCAGTACCACAAAAACTGGGCATGTTGATGCATGCCTATAATCTTAGTTCTTAGGAGATTGAGTCAGGAGGATCAAAAATTCAGTCATCATCTGCTACAGAGTAAACTCAATGCTGTCCATGCCTACAGCAGACTCTGCCTTAAAATAATGATGATGATGACGATGATGGAGATGATGATGATGATGATGATGGAGATGATGATGATGATGATGATGATGATGGAGATGATGGTGATGATGATGATGATGATGATGACGATGATGATGATGGAGATGATGATGATGATGATGATGATGGAGATGATGATGATGACGATGATGGAGATGATGATGACGATGATGATGATGGAGATGATGATGATGATGATGGAGATGATGATGATGATGATGATGATGGAGATGATGGTGATGATGATGATGATGACGATGATGATGATGATAGAGATGATGGTGATGATGATGATGATGATGATGGAGATGATGATGATGATGATGATGATGATGACGATGATGATGATGATGATGATGATGGAGATGATGATGATGATGACGATGATGGAGATAATGGAGATGATGATGACGATGATGATGATGGAGATGATGATGATGACGATGATGGAGATGATGGAGATGATGATGATGATGGAGATGATGGTGATGATGATGATGGAGATGATGATGATGATGATGGAGATGATGATGATGATGATGATGGAGATGATGGTGATGATGATGATGATGATGATGACGATGATGATGATGGAGATGATGATGATGATGATGGAGATGATGATGATGATGACGATGATGGAGATGATGGAGATGACGATGATGATGATGGAGATGATGATGATGATGATGATGGAGATGATGATGATGATGACGATGATGGAGATGATGGAGATGATGATGATGATGATGGAGATGATGATGATGATGACGATGATGATGATGGAGATGATGGAGATGATGATGACGATGATGATGATGGAGATGATGATGATGATGATGACGATGATGGAGATGATGATGATGGAGATGATGATGATGATGATGATGATGATGATGGAGATGATGGTGATGATGATGATGATGATGACGATGATGATGATGATGATGACGATGATGGAGATGATGGAGATGATGGAGATGATGGAGATGATGATGATGACGATGATGGAGATGATGGAGATGATGATGATGATGGAGATGATGATGATGATGATGATGATGATGATGACGATGATGATGATGATGACGATGATGGAGATGATGGAGATGATGATGATGACGATGATGGAGATGATGATGATGATGGAGATGATGATGATGATGATGATGATGATGATGACGATGATGGAGATGATGGAGATGATGATGATGATGATGATGATGATGATGATGGAGATGATGATGATGATGATGATGGAGATGATGATGACGATGATGATGATGGAGATGATGATGATGATGACGATGATGGAGATGTTGGAGATGATGATGATGATGATGATGATGATGATGGAGATGATGGTGATGATGATGATGATGATGACGATGATGATGATGGAGATGATGATGATGATGACGATGATGGAGATGATGGAGATGATGATGACGATGATGATGATGGAGATGATGGAGATGATGATGATGATGATGATGATGGAGATGATGATAATAATGAAAACATCTTCCGTGCAACAAACATCAGAAGTCTGAAAGCCTAATGGTTTCTTCCCTGCCAGTGTTAAAACAAGAACTTAAGAATTTCTCAGGGGGGGAGAGATGGCAGAGTGGTCAAGAGCACTGGCTGCCTCCTCTTCCAGAAGACTGGGGTTCATTTCCCAGAACCCACATAGCAGATGCCAACTGCCTATAGCTCTGATCCCAGGAGCTCTGACATCATCTTCCTGCTCCCCGGGTCAGTAATGCTCAGACACACATGCAGACAAAACACATAAAGTAAAATAGTAGCAAAGTAAGCTGAGCGTGGTATCACAGGAAATCCCCAGCTGTCTGGGAGGGATGGGAGATCACAGTTTCAAGGCCTGACTGGGCTAGGGAGTAAGTTTAAGGTTAGCATGAGCCTGCCTCAAAACAAAAATCAAAAAGAGGGCTGAGGACTGAGCCCAGTGAGAGTGTCGCCTGGGTGCATGAAGCCCTAGGTTCAAGTCCCAGTGCTCAGAGAAAAGGAGGCAAAAGGAAAAAAGCATGGGACGGGAGACCTTGAGGTCTGTAATTGTGTCCCGCTTGGGCTTTCGTCTGACTTCACAAATGTTGAGTGTAAAGTGTAACCCCATCTTTACCTTGGGGGTTTCTGGTCACTGAGGCTTCAGGGTCACATGTGCTCTCTGGGCTGATTTTGGGGAGGACACCATGTGCAGTGGGATTGGAACTGACCTAGCGAGGTGCTGGATGACTCAGCAAGCCAGACTCTGTTCTGTTTCCTCATCAGCTGGTTGGGAAGAGGGAACTAATAACAAAGAGAGGCTGACGCCTGGATGTGTCGTGGATCAGGGTCCAGGATCTTCGGGCCCGTTGCTCACTCTTTGACCTTAGACCAGTCCCCTGAACAATCTTCATTCCTGTGGAGCCCTCATGAGCGTGCAGGACAATTCTTGAGATTAAACGGTGAGTATAAAGTTATTAGCACCCTGTGGCTTTGAGACCAGGGCTATTAGAACTCTGCCAGGGAATATACCTGGCAAAGGACTCTTTACACCCTGGTTCCTAGTGGGGACCAGCAGGAGAAGAAGGTGGCTTTGCTGTGGGAAAGCTTCTATCTCTACATCCGACTCTGCAGAAGACCCGGCTCTTCTTTGAACCAAACGAAGAGAACAAATCTTGGGTGCTGCTCAGAGATAGGGATACCATTGTCACGCAGCCCCCTCGTCCCTGTCGCACACCAATACCTCAGTTTCCAGGCTTTTTCATTCTTCCGAAGTATGGCAGGCCATGCTTCCTGACACACACCATGGGAGGACAAGTGAGCCTTGCCTGGGAAGCTGGGCTGGTACAGACTCCTAGGTCTGAGACACAGTGGCAGGAATGTACCAGGGACAAGGAGGGCGTGGGGTAGGAACAGAGCTGGGGTACCATTTCTGGATGAGTCCCAGTCTGGCCCAGTCCCTGCTGATGCTGGGTTTGTGTCAGCATTCCTTGGCTGTTGCTTTCCTTAGCACGCTTTACTTGCGTTCACTGTCTCCTGCCTTTATGGGAATATTTGCCAGATGCAGAAATGTAACAAGGGCTAGACCCAGCCAAGACATCTCTCTCTTCCCTCCCTAAATCCCTTCTTCCCTCCCTCCCTCCCTCTGTTGTCCTTTTGACAGATTCTGAATTAGTCATTTATGTCAGTTTTAATCTAGGTAACTCATAAAATTTGAGCTCCCCTCTCCCCATCCCTGCATTTTCTGGGGTGAGTTCAGGTGCCAGCAGGTCTTTAAGACAGGGCTCTGCTTTGCAGATCCGGCTGATCTGTAGTTCAGGCTGGCCTCCAACTTGCAGCAGCCCTCTTGCCCCAGCCTCCTGAGTGCTGGGACCACAGTCCACCTTGCCTGGGTGAACTGCTCTCACACCCACTTCTGGGAGGAAGTCACCCTAAGCCAATGGCTAAAGCTTCTGGATAACAAACCACACAATCTTGATCCTGGCAACATCTCCTCTGATATATTCTGTGCCTAGATCTTCCCTGGGCATCCATAGGAAACATGTGGGCAAAGAAGAACACCTCTATACAATGTAGAAAGCCCTAGAGGAAGAAGGGAAGAAAAGGGGGGGACCTCATGGGATCCCACATTTCATGTATAATTACTAAAACGTTCATGGAGGGGTGCTGGGAAAATTAAATTAACTTGGAACAAAGGATATTTTTCTACGCAAGATACAATTTGGTGTGTGTGTGTGTGTGTGTGTGTGTGTGTGTGTTTGTTTCTGAAAGAAAGCACAGGGACAAAGTGCAAACACACTTGCAAACACAGTTCAGGCAATTTTGAAGAAAACAAAACTTAGGAAAATATCAAGCAGCACCTGTACTTTGAGGCTTTTATTGTCTCCCTCTGTGAATCCACAGGTCGAAAATAAGACTACTACCACAAGTTTTGAGCCAAATTTGAAGCAAGCTTTATAAAACACTGGCCAGGATGATGGAGTCCAGCCAAGTCCATTCTGGGGTTCCCAGAAAATGGCAATGAAATACCTTAGTCAGGTGCTTATAAAGACAAAGCCCACAAGGCTACATACTTCCCACCTTTGTCCAATTGGGGGCTAGCATGCATCCTGACATATCTCCTGACTACATACTTCCTGCCTATGTGTGATCAAGAAGATCCTGTGCAGTTGGGTGAACCAAACTTATTTGCTGAAGTGAAAGCACGTGGCTTGTTATCTGACATGAACTACAGCCCCCCAGCATTCCAGGAAGTTATCTGTCCTTGGGTAAGTGCGACGTTCAGCTAGAGGCATTTTGGTTTTATAGATCTCTTAGGCACAATAATTAAAACTTAACACATAGCTCTCACACCGCTCCACCTGTTTGTTCTTTCATCAAGCTTTGTTGAATGTCATCATTTATAAGCCATCACAATGCTCTTCTCCAAAGTATTCCTTCCACACAGTAGGGTTATCACACGGTGAATCATGAAGCAAAGACCCATTCTCTGCCCCTGAAAACACTCCCTTGCAAGGCAGCAAATCCAGCGTCAGGGACGAGCCCTGTGTTATCGGGGCCACGTGGGACCCTCTAAGGACCAACAGAGAAGGAACAAGGTTTCCTGGCACATGTGGCACAGGCCACATGCTTTAGAAAGCAGTTCCATTTCATTTCCACTCTCCTATCTGCTAGGTAGAGACGATTTCCGTTTCATAGTTCAAATCCCAGGCTGGGAGGGAAGAAGAAATGTACAGTAAGAATGGGGCCTTGGCATCACCCATCTTCACTGCCCGCTGGCACTCCTCCCTGTGTTTCCTATATATCTTCGAGATACCAGGCATATTTTCCATAGCTAGAGTTTGAGAAAGCAGCACGGTTATAAAATGCGGGGTGGCGGTTGGGAGATGAAGAGAAAGAAAGCAGGGTGGAAGGACGGAGAGTGGAAGGCAGGGTGGCTAGGCCAGTCTCACACACCTGTGCATTCCGTGTTCGGTCGGCATTGCTGCAGTAGAGTGCATTAGCCCACCAATCTTCTGAGACGGAAGACGGGGACATGTCAAGTACCTGAGCTCCCCGCACTGCAGGGGCCTGGAGAGAAAGCAGGGAGACACAGGAAGAACATGGAAGCCAGGTCAGATTTGCAAAGCATCGCCTTGGGCTCTGGTCTCTTCCTCTCTCATATTATCTTTTGGCCCTTCTGTGACAACCCAGCTTACTGGGCTCGTATGTGCGCATTGTCACGGCCTCTGCTTCCTGGAGGAACCCTGCTCCGTATGATCGGTAGCACCTCTCCTGCTCTCTTTCTGTCCCCTTAATTCTGTGTTCTTGTGACTGCCTTGTCTCCTTTAGTGGACACACATTCCAAGTTTCAATCCTGCAGGGCCCATTAACCAGCTGGCGGGTTTCTGCCTTGTGTCTGGCCTGCAAGCTTGTCCAGAGGGAAGAGCCTCAGGACTCTTTTTATCTTTCCTTTCCCCTCCTTTGGGGTCTCAACCATCTTCTAGGCTTTAAACAAGTAGATGATTTTCAAATTTCACTTAGACGACCTTTTGTCCATGCGACTTGTCCACAAAGAAATCTCAGACATCTCAAGGTGGTGCTCATCTGTCCATCCTGGTTCCAGCTGAATCTTCCTTCATCCGAATATATGTGACCACACCTTTCCGTCCGCTCAGGACATTGGATGTGAGGTTGTCTTTACTCTTCTTTATTCTCACACCCAGAAAGACATTTCTCAGCTTTCCTACTTCCAGTCACCCTCATCTTTCATTTTGCCTATCTCAACAGACTTCTTGTGCGTTCTTACTTCCCATCATTCTTGAGTTGGGGCCAGTATGATTGTGGTAACAAGTACTTCTCATCATCCTAGTCCTTGGCTTACAACCTGCAGTCGCTTCCTACCACCCCTGCCTCCCCAGCATCCTCCCCCACCCCAAGGCCTAGCTTGCCCTCTGAAATACAAAACAAAATAAAGGCCATGGTTTACTTTCTCTGGGCCAGTGGGAGCACACCGCCTCTGGTGCTCCTGGGCTACACCCTGGTTTTTACTGAAGCTGCCTTCAAGAGTTGATCAGTCAGTGATTTTAAAGTTGGTCAAGGTTAGATTTGCTAAGAAATGTATTTCTGAACTCACTCTTTAAGAAAGAATGTAAATGAAGCCGGGCAGTGGTGGCACATCCCTTTAGTCCCAGCACTCGGGAGGCAGAGGCAGGCGGATCTCTGTGAGTTCCAGGCCAGCCTGGTCTACAGAGTGAGTTCCAGGATAGCCAGAGTTACAACAGAGAAAGCCTGTCTTGAAAAACTGAAAAGAAAAAGAAGGAAGAATTTAAATGACCTTACTAAGGAGCAGTGTCCTCTTTGTCCCTACCTGCACAGGAATCACCATTCAGTCTCCAGACCAGCGGCTCAGAGCCCTCACTCTAGGACCTGCCTGTTTCTTTTGAATAACCCAGTAGCTTTCCAACTACCCTTCTTCCCTGAATCTCCCCACCTCCAAAAAAAGAAAAGAACTAAGTCCATTTTACTTTTATGAGCTTGACAGAACTAGGACAACAGGACAATGTTTTCTGGGATCGGATTTTTGTGTATGTAAGTGCACATGTGAGTTCTTTTGACAGAATCAAGTGTTTGCAAGAAGCAGATAAAACTTGACTGTTGGAGAACCGCACGCGAGCAGCGTAGGGCAGAGCCGGCCATTGTGAGCCAGGTGGAAGAGACGGGAGGAAAGACCGCCCGACCTTCCTTACCGGCCAGCAAATGAATCGGTTGTTTGGCGATTGCTGTTTAGACAGCAGATCTGGGAGCCTGAGCGCTCCAAAAATAACACCTCAACTTGCTTCGCCCTCCTTACACAACGTGTAATATTCTCATCGCGGAAGCCTCACAGCCCGCGGACATGTTTTATTCACCTCACACTCGGGGAGTTCACTGACTGGAATTCAATAGAAAGTGCTCTCTGTGTGAAAGTAATTTCAGAAAGTAATCTAGTTTATGGAAATGAAAGGCATCAAAACACAAAAAAACACTGTTTCTCTACAAGTGCTTTGCCTCAAATATTTGACATGGAAATTTGTATAATCCCTCCGGGGGCAGCGGGGTTTCACCAGTGTTAACATCTTTTGAAATGAATTTCACAAATGTTTATTTGCTGTGCCAGGCTGACAAATAATTTAGAATATCAAACCATCTTCCTGGAATCAAATGTAATGATACGGATCTCCAATGGCAGAGGTTAAAAGGTGTGAATTTTAATTGAGTCCTGGAGATGATGTCATTTTCAAAGACTGTCCCAGGGAGCAGAAAGTATCACTTAGCTGTTCCCACGCCCCAGACTACCTTGCTTTGCATCTCAGAAGTGACCATGGGTCATCCAGTGCCGTGTTCTGCTCCATTTCCCATAAAGGAGACCATTAGAACAGCTGTCTGGAGGGAAAGACAGGAGAGAAGTGACGTCACGGACAGTGTGCTAAAGGGGGCTGTCGCTTCTTACACGGTGAGAGATGAACATCTGGAGATATCCCCGAGGAGAAGCTGAACCAAGGAGAAGCCAGAGGAGGAAGCTTATGCTTCCCTATCATCTGCTGAGTCTGAATGCTCCCTCTTTTCTTCCTTTGGGGGAACACTGGAACCTCGTGTGAAAACAGAAAATAGCAGTAACCCACGTAGGGTTAACTAGATGGTTCAGGGGTTCGAAGGTTTGCCATGAAGCCTGTTGACTTAAGTCTGACTTCTGGAATCCACGTGATAGAAGGAGAAAAATGATCCTCTTAAGTTGTCCTGTAATTTCCACATGTGCACCATGGCATGGCCTATCACACACATGTATATAAATAATACATGGCGGGGGTATTAAAAAAAAGGCTACCCCAAACCCACGTGGTCCTGGGAGAACCTTCAGGCCTGGCGATGAGGTCCTTCCCTAGAGTCACAGTATGATTCTCAAGAAGGGAATTAGAATAGGCATCATCTCTACAGCCGATCTAGCAATCCCAGCATACACATCTGTACAAAGGCCGCAGCTTGCAGCTTGCAGTTCTGCATGTAGGTGAGGAGCAGACCCAGCTGCAGACCCAGGGCTCTGCTCCTTGGTGCAGTATCTTTGCTACCTCAGGAGCATCTCCTCAGCCTCCAGGGTCTCTGAATAACTGAACATTGTACCCAGTCTGGAGGAGGCCTGAGGGACAGCCTAAGGTAGGGCAGAGGAGTACACAGATCTCCAGCCACGTTCTTTTTTTTTTTTTTTTTTTTTCAAAACAGATTCTCTGCTGTAACTCTGGCTGTCCTGGAACTCACTCTGTAGATCAGGCTAACTTCGAACTCACAGAGATCTGCCTGCCTCTGCCTCCCAAGTGCTGGGATTAAGGATGTGCACCACCCTCACCCAACATCCAGTCACATTCTTAAGACTCCTACAGGGAGGTGGGACCATGTCTCCTCCTTTTGAGCCTCGGCCGGCCCTCTAACTGACTGGTTCTGCTGCCTTCCTCCTTTGGAGGAGACTACATGGATAGGTCTGGAGACCCATAGGGCAAGAGAGGGAGGGCACCTGAGGAAACTTCTTACAAACTGTGGGTGCCAGCCTCAGGAATTACAGATTTTACTACTGCATTAAAAGTAAAATGAAACAAGTAAAATTAAATATTTGCTTTGTTTGGCTTTTTGTTTGTTTGTTTTGCTTTGTTTTTGTTTTCTTTCCGAGACAGGGCTTCTCTGTTGTAACTCTGGCTGTCCTGGAACTCATTCTGTAGACCAGGCTGGCCTCGAACTCACAGGGATCTGCCTCTCTGTCTTCCAAGTGCTGGGATTAAAGGCATGTGCCATCACTGCCTGGCTGGGGTTATGGTTTTTGAGACTCTGTCTTTCAATGTAGTCCAGGCTGTCCTCAAATTCATGAGTTTCCTGCCTTGGCTCTAGAGTTCCGAGACCACGGTCACGTGCTGCTGAGCTCATCTAACAGCTGAATTTTTACTTGACTGACGTATGAAAAGTTGGGGCTAGAGAGGTGGCTCAGTAGTTATGAGTGCTTACTGCTCTTACAAAAGACCAGAGTTTGGTTCTCAGGGTCCACGTAGGGTGACTCACAACCACCTGGAACTCCAGCTCCAGAGAGTCCTCAACCCTCTTCTGGCCTCTAGGGCACCTGCACGCATGTGCACATAGTTACACACAGACGCATACACATAAATAAGAAAAATGAAAGAAATCCAACCAATAATCAGTAAATACTACCACTGCCAACATCCAATGACGATATGTCATTGTTCTTGGTGATTTGGGGGATCAAACAACAGGGCTGTATGCTTGTTTACTATACAGCTACATCCCCAGTCTACAGCATGATCTAGGTATTTTACCCTTTTTTTCCTCACATGAAATCATCAAAGCCCAGAGTATCCTTGTTATGTACAGCATGCTTCTGTCCAGAGTAGCACACACTGGTGCTCACCATCCAGTCGGAACAGCTGGGCCTGGCTCGTCCTTGTCATTCGCTGGCACACCTTCTCTAACGCCACGCCAACTAACAGTAATTCTGTACAGGAACCCACGTAAAAACAAACACTCAGGTTTCCTCAAGGTGAGAAGCCACCCCGGAGCACACCAAGATGCAAAATTCCCCCTCTGGTGTTTGGAGGCATGGGGCAGATGGAGAACTATTCTACACTTTTCTGTAGGCTGTAGACCTTCATCTTCTCCAGCGGTGCCTTCACAAACTCAGCGTCAGTCCATCTCAACTAAACGGAGCACCTACATAAACACGCACACTTGCAAAGGAGCTAAGTAACTATTCGATTTACGTAAGAATCCGTTTTATAAAGGGATTTGCTTTAGGATTGCTTAAACTAAACCAGTTCTCTCTCTCTCTCTCTCTTTCTCTCTCTTTTTTTTTATGTGTGTACGCACAATATGTGTATGCAGGCGTGAATGCCACGGCAAACTTGTGGTTGAAGGACAACTTTTTAGAATCTGTTCACTTTCCACATTTACTTGAGTTCCGGAGGTTAAACTCACCGAACTTGCACAGTAAGTGCCTTTACCTGCTGAGGTCCCCACCCCGCACCCCGAGACAGGGTCTCATGTATCCCAGGCTGGCCTCGAACTCACTATATAGCTGAGGGTGAACTTAAATTTCTGATCCTCTTGCCTCCACCTCCCAAGTGCTAGAGATTCCATTCCATTCCAGAGATGTACCATGGCACCTGCTTTGTTCTGCAACAGGGATGCAACCCAGGGCTTTGTGCATGCCAGGGAAGCACTCTAAACACGGAGCGAGAGCCTCAGCCCTGGAACATGTCTCTTGTGTGTTAAAGTAAGTCCATTTATTTAAAAATATGTCATTACATTTCACCAAGGCGCCTCGTTCTCTGAAACAGAGCCTTGCCACTTAGTTCTGACTGGTCTGGAACTTGTATGGACTAGGCTGTCCTCAAACTTGAGGGGGTCCTCCTGTGTCCTCCAAGCTCTGGGACTGGCCAGCTCTCCCTATACTCTAGTATGGCACCAGACGTCCTCTTGCTGCCGGCAGACCTGTAGCAGCCCTAAGGCAATCTGCTCCCCCTGCTTCTACAGCAGACTGTCGCCTTAGGACTCTGCCAGTCTGTTCTTGTCAGCTCCTACCACTGCACTTTGCTTGTTTGCCTTTGTTTTTGGACATGGTCTCATACCATAGCCCCGGTTGACCTAAAACTTACTTTGCAACCCAGGTGGCCTCAACCTCAGCATGATCCTCCTGTCTCAGCCTCCTGAGTACTAGGATGTCAGGTGTGAGCTGCCACACCCAGCAGTTTGCCTGGTTGCCTTCCTCATTCCCCTCCTCTTCGACTCCTTCTCTGAGTGTTTTCATCCTTTTGCATGAGGGATGGGGTTTCAATATATATAGCCCAGATTAACCGAATTCAACATGCCGTCCAGGCTGGCCTCAAACTTGGGATCCCCTTGACCCAGTCTCCCAAGTGGTGGGATCACAGACTGAGCCCAACCCCCTGATCCTTCCCAGGATACACCTGGCTTCCGGCCACTGGTCTGAAGTTCATTAGGCCCCTTCTATGGCAGATCTGTCTGCAGAGCATTCCTTACCTTATTGGGAAGGGAGGCCCTGCCCAAGTTCACTGCATCGAGTAGTCCAAGAGCAGGGCCATGAGTGTCTCAGGGCTAGAGTTGTGAAAGAGCAAGGAACCTCTGCAGGTGCCTGGGATCTTCCATCCTTTGGGGAAATCTCAAGGCCGAGGAGAGCAGGGCAGAACAGAGCTGCTGGGAGCTTCCTTCTGGAGAAGTCTGACGCACTGACGCACAGATCGACTCATCCCGTCATTCAACAGCTCTTCTTCCCCTATACTTTGCTTCCACGTGAATTGGACACTATTTATTAAAGTACCGCTGCCAAGCGAGTGTGCCTTGGCTTCTTTGTAAACCCAGAGTCTGATACAGAGGCTCAATTGTCTGGGCGTACACGGTCCGGGCTCCTAGGGGTGCCGCCCTCCACTCAAGGCTTTATCGTGTCTTAAAATTTTGACTTTTGAATCAATGGCCCTGCCTTTTCGTGTTTTACTGGGTCCCACAAATTCGTGGTTGGTCCTTTAAAAAGCGAATTGGTACTGAGATGAAGCCTGTGACACTTTTCAAGTCTCAGGCTAAGCGGACCCGGGGTGGGCCCAAGAAATCCACCTAAGCAGGCGAAGAGGGCGGGGTCCTTTGTTTCTGTTTCTTCTTATGTGACACAGAAGCTCCGTAACCCCCAAATGTGGAGATCCGTCAGGCGTGTTCCTTCTCAAAATTTTCAAATCAACAAGCAGAAGAAAATGAAGGTAAGAAAAGAACCCTGGCCTCACAGTTGATTGTTCTGCTAGGAAGAAACACAGGCCATGTTGCCAAAGCAGACCTCATTTCCCAATTTCCCGAAGACCCAATTTCCCCAGCTGCTTTGTTGACATAGCAACAGTGGATTCTGAGAGGGTTGTTATCATGTTAATATGTATTTCTTGGTGGGTTTGCCTTGTGTTCTCCTCTCACCTTGGGATCCAGGTTGGAAAAGAGGCACTTTTGGCTCCTGGCCACTGAAAAATCGGAATGCCAAGGAGCAGGTGCCTCTGTCAGCACACTCCCACAACTGGGTGAAGCCCCGCCCCCTGCTCCCTCCCAGGATACACAGCCTTCCTCTGGGGAAGGGGCTGACTATGTAGATATTTGAAGTAATAGCTGCACCTTGGGGTACATTTCCATCCTCCTCCTACTTGGGGTGTTAAATGTAACACCTGTGAGCCATTGTGCAGAAAATCAATTATACCTTGGGCCCAGTGATAAGAATTCATCCCCCTGAGCTCAATTTTCAAAAGGCTTCAAAAGGCCTCCCACCTCTTTCCCTTTTTCCAATGCAAATGAGCAACACTCAGGAAATTTGCATGCCAAATTCCAGCATGAGTTTCAATCGAGTAAATGGTCATATTTATTAGTAATAGCGGTAGATGAGTAAGCGGTGTTTAATAAATGCATGTTGAATGTGCTAGCCTTTCTACAGCACTCAGTTTTCAATGCTTCCTTCTCCCTGTACATCATTATTTGATTCTTAAACAAGCAAACAAACAACCCCAAAATCAGAATGATGGGGACAATAGGGAATTAAGAGTCTCATTGTTGCTGATGAAGAAAATAAAGTCCAAGGAAGATTTTTATCTTGGTTAAAATCACAGAACTGATTCATAAGCTTCCAGTCGGCTTAGAGCTCGGATTTGGCTCCTAGAGAGCCCCGATTTCATCTGTCTAGTGTCATTGTAGGAGGGACAAAGCAAGAGTTATGCTAAGTGACTGAAAAAAAAAAGTATAACCAATAGTAGCTAAAATCTATTAAAGGCTTACTATGCACCTGTCATGAATACAATCTCATTTAACTTTTTTAAACTGAGCTTTTTAGTTTGTGATAATTGTGGTTTCACATGCAATTGTAGAGAACACCCAAGCACAGTGGCAAAGACCTGTAATTCTGGCTATTCGGGAGGCTGAGGGGGTTCAGCGGCAAGTTCAAGCATTGCTTGGGCTATGTATCAATCAAGGTCAACGTGAGCTTGAGCAACTTAAAGGAAACGGCTCTAAAAAGACTTGTTTTTAATTAAAAAAGAAATTCAGCCCGGGATGTAGCTTTGGATTTTACCCTAAGTATCCTGCTCCTCTAGCAAGACCTTACGTATTCTTTACCCAGTTTCTCCCCCTATCAGCATCTTGCAGAAATATAGACAGTGTCAGAGCAGGACACTACAGTCAAGAATACAGAATCGCATCACTACACAGTCCTTCATAGTGCCCTCTCAAGCCAAGCCTGCCTCTCTCCCATGAACACTTCTCCTTGACTGTGATAACCTTGACCTGCTCTAGACATCTACAGTCATTTTAAGAGTATAGTTCAGATGGTCTAAGCAGAAGGTGTCTTGTAATGTTTTCTCCTACTCTGTATCAGACTCACCAGGACTGCTGTGCTGAGCACGGAGCTGAGCCAGCAGAGCCTTTGCCATGCTTGCACTAGACCCTGGCTTTGGTCCCCAGCACTACATAAGTGGCACACACTTGCAATCACAGCACTTGGGAGGTAGAATCAGAAAGATCAGGGATTCGAGGTCATCTCCAGCTATGCAGAGAGTTCAAAGCCAGAATGGAACAATAGTGAAACTCCCTCAGAGTAATAATAACTGGTGAAGGAAATGATATTGTCAAGACTTTATGGTTTCAAGACCCAGGGCAGGGAAGGGCTTCTACTCAGAGGTTCTTCTTTAAGTCTTCATTAGCCTGTATTGGATTTCAGTGCAAGGGCTGGAGCTCCGGCCCTTATCCTGCTAGGCCCCTTTTCTTCTTGTTTCTAGCCATTCTAACAGATGTGCATGAGACTATCTTACTGTGGTTTTATTTTGCTTTTCCCTAATAGCCAACACAGTACATCTTCCTATTTACCATTTGGACAATCTCTCTGATGAAATTGTTATGTCTCTTGTCCATTTTCTGTTGGGTTGCTGTTTGTTGTTGTTTAGTTCTATAAACTGTTGAATTTTGAGAGTTCTCCATATATCCTAAACGGGAGTGTTTTTTTGTTTATTTTCTTGTTTTTGGTTTCAGTTTTTTGGTGGATTATGTAATTTGCAATATTTCTCCCTACTCTGTATCTTGGTTTTCCATGTTCTTACCAGAATCTTTGCAAGGCAAAATTATAACTTGGAGAGAGGCAAAGGGAGGATTTCAATAGTCTAGAACTCTTGACTTCTGCCTCAAATACTTCGATTTAGTTAGTTCTTAAGATGCTTTGCCTTTGCACGTGGTACACTCCTGTAATCTCAGCTCTTCAGAATTGCAGGAAGGAGAACCAGGGGTTTAAGGTCATCCTTAGCTATATTGCAAGTTCAAGGTCAGCCTGGCTACATGAGACCCTTTCTCTAAAACCAACCAAACAACCCAATTACTCCACTGAAGTCAGTGAGCAAATGTGTCCTAAGCTGTTGGTGGTGTCTTAGCTGTGTCATGGAGATCTTGTTCTCTGACAAGACTTCCCCTGCATACAAAGTTGATATCATACATAATGTTTCTGACCCGAGCAGAGCTTGTGGACCCCTTTTAAGTTAAGTCTCTTTCTTGCTACTAGCTCACCACAAGATGACTTTTGAGGATGACTATGGGGATCAAGGTTAAAAAGACTATACACCAGGATGCTATAGTCCTGAATGGTCTTAAAACCTAAAAAGGTCCTGGAAGTCTTGATACAAGGCTTCCCTTCATTTTCTCCGCGGGAATCTTGGAGAAGCCTGTGCAGAAGGCACTAGTGGCTTGCATATATGCTGCCTGAATCTCCACTGTAAGGTTTTAGGAGGTGAGAGCTTGATCCAAGATGATGTGTTCTTTGAAACATGATAACCATTAGACAGATCGTCAGGGTAGATCCTCTGGTGGGATACTGGTGGGATCAGGAGACTCATGTGTACTTCCTGTCTCTTGCCTTGCTTTGCCCTGTGATGGCTCAGGACTCTGGCAGCAAGAAGGCCTTCACCAGTGCAAGCACTTGGACCTCTAGGTCTTGGAGCTAAGTTAGTGTCTTTGCTTTATAAAGTATTCTTCCTCGGACATTTCATCATAGTAGTGGAAATAGGCTAAAACCCCTGGAAAAGCAGAAGACACTGATCAAGATGGGAGTATCTCCACAGTAGTCTGATAACAGAGAAGCATTAATTAAATGGAACACGGAAATGGCAAGAGGGTTCTTTGTGTGCAGAAACATGGAGGTTTGCCGTGAGATTTTATTTAATCGTTCTTTGTCTAAGTGTAACTTTATTATATAGCTTAACAATAATATAACTTAACTGTATATTGTGCCATGTTTATTATTTTGGGGATGCTAAGATTGACATTTAAGTGGTGTAGGTATCTGGTATGGGGTAGGTAGATATCTGGTATGGGGACTATTATGGTCCGTTTGTATTCACCTCATCTTATTTATTTATTCATCCACTTATTGATTTTATACCTTTGTTTTTGAGCAAGCGTCTTACTTCATGGTCCATGCCGGCCTCAAACTTGTGGACCTCCTCAGCCCCAGCCCCCTAAGTCCTGGGATTACATGTTTGTGACACCACACACAGCTCCAATATGATGCAGGCTTGTTTCTACTGCATGGCAGACACTGTAGTGGGCACCAGAACACCTAGGGAAAATACACCACATTAATGTTGTAGAGGAGACACAAACATAAGCCATGGCAATCTAAGAGTACAAGAGCTGTAGAAGGCTATGCCTTGGCCACCAAGGGGACCTAGCATGTGTCCTGGGCATAGACATTCAGTCTTAAGTCAAAAAGCCTTCTTAAGAATCCTGTGTTGCAACCCCAGCACTCAGAAGGTGGAGGCAGGAAGACTTTGAGTTCAAGGCCAGCCTGGGCCACATAGCAGAGCAGTGTCTATGAACCAAATGGAATCAAAGCACAAAAGGGGGGGGGAGACTTCTTTGTCTTACCTTTAGTTCTTCCAAAAAGAGATTGAGCTAAGGAAGGATGGGCTGTTTACTTTGAGAAGTGACCTAAGCACTGGAAGGGGAACCCAAGAAGAAACTCAAGAGAAAGAAGGGAAAGCCAGTTTAGGAGCACGTGACACAATAGTTAGTACTACAGGCAAGTGTGCTTCACACACACCACACACACACACACACACACACACACACATACATCATTACCCTTTTTGCCCAGGGTAGCTTTCTGAAGTTCCAGGTAGAAGACATGCCAAAAGACCCTCCCACTGGCTCTTCTATCCCCCGTCTACTGTCTCCTGTGGGGCATGGATACCCTCAGACTTTCAGGCATGGCTTGCCTGTGAACCAGCACAGCCAGTTGACAACAGAAGGAAAGAAGCCCAAGGAAAGAGGGCAAGACAAAGAAAGTAGAGCTGAGGGAAAAAGGTTGTCACGCCACAGCTGGGCGTGGTGGTGTGCAGTAACAGCTGGAACTACACAATAGCCTAAATCAATACAGAATTGACATCCAAGCCTTGACTGGTACACACACTTTTAATCCCAGGGAAGGCAGAGGCAGGCTGATCTCTATGAGTTGGAGGCCAGCCAGGGCTACATAGTGAGACCCTGACTCAAAAAAAGAAATAAAACAAAACAAACTAACAAAGCAAATAAATAAGAAATAACATCGAGGGTGCCTGGATTGAAGGGAGATTTATCTGAGGAGCAGTAAGTCATGATGACACTAGGCTAGTGCCAACCACAGACTTATAGACCTTCATTTATTTACTTATTTATTTATTCATGTATTTATTTGTGGTATGGCGATTGAACACAGAGCCTCAGGAATGTTAAGAATATGTTCTACCATAGAGCCCTATACATTCAATTTTGGCCAAGCTTTTTACTAGACTGAGTGTCCTGTGGCTTCAGCAAAGTCCTCCAAGGAAAGCAGCCAGCAACAGGCAAATACTGATCAGTATGCGGGGAACAACGTGGGAGCAATGAGCAGTGGTGGAGAGCCCCAGAAGACCTACTGACAAATTGCCTAGAAGATTCTGGAAAGAGGCCTGGGGTCTTCTGTGGAAAGGAGAAAGGACTAGCCCCTCAAGGAGAAGCTCAAACAAATGAGCATAAAGCCAGGAGGGCATCAACGGCTTCACGCACACTGGACTGACAATCGTGTGAGCAGTCGGAGAAGTTTGCATCCTTGGCGTCGGTTCTGAGCTAACGCTGCCTTGCGAAATGCGGCAGCAACACATGTCTGAAATATAAGCCGTGTTTCCTCAGAAGGCGAGGCCAGTTTCTATAAAGACTGGTGACAATGAGTACCCTTCTCACTGCCCCACCATGCTTGGGTTTCACTGGAATTGAGTTACACCAGTGCTGCTCTGAACACACAATAGGCCTCAGCCAGGAGCAGAGGCGCTACCTCTGTGGTGCACAGCTCTGCACGACAATAGGGTAGCTGTCAGAGCAGCAGGCATCAACTCGGTCTCCTCTTTCCTTGTGTTGGAAAATGCCTCAGATGCATTTGAAACTAAATGCCCAAGCGTTTATGCCAGAAAGGCAAACATCGCTCGAATTCTCCAAGTAGCCTGGTTCCCCACATTCTCGGCACTGGCAGTTTCTGAAACCTGCATATCTAGGTTATAATTCCTAAATTAAAAATGGTAAAAGACAGAGATGACCTACAGATTTAAAAAGAGTCCCCCAAGTCTCCGAGGTTGTAAGTCTATGACTAGCTGGGGCTGCAACTTCTTCCATGCTCTCTGTGTGCCAGGCCCTGTCCAAGATGTAGTTAATTAATTTAATCCTCACAAAGAGTGGAGCAGGCCGGCTTTCTCATTTTATAACCAAGGAAATTTGATCAAGCAAACTTACCCAAGATCACACAGTTCAAACAGGACACAGAACTGGGGAAAATGGTATTTATCAGCCATTTTTGTGAGTCATCCAACAGGGACCGACACCCATCCCCAAAAGGACAAGTTGAGACGTTTCTGGTCTTGTCTTAACTGTTTAGGTTTTGTTTCTTGTTTCTTGTTTGTTTGTTTGTTTTTGGTTGTTTGAAACAGTGCCTCTCTCTATGTATCCCTGGCCTGGAATTCACTCTGTAGACCAAGCTGGCTTTGAACTCATAGCGCGATCCAGCTGCCTCTGCTTCCTGAGTGCTGGGACTGAAGGCGTGTGCCACCACACCCATCCAGGTTTTTGGTTTTGTGAGCAGAGACATAACTCCTCGCCCTTCATTGACCACTGTCCTGTAAAACCAAATTGCCCCCAGGGCCGCACCTTCCAATTAGGCCCTTTGGGAGGCTACAGGAGAAGAGGGGCCAGGCAGTACTGATATATCTTCTTTCCATGAATATTCCTTTCTTGGACCTAGGACTGTCATTGGCTACCCACAGCTGACGACAATATTGTCTCTTCCTTTTGCCTCTAAAGGATGTTTGATTGCACTCTGTGGTACTGAAAGCAGATGGGCCCAGGTAGACAAATGGTGGATTGGACTCTCCTCTCTGACTAGCTATGACATGATGGGTCTGCCCCCTTTCATTTCCAGTCTCTGTGTTTCACACAGATGCCCACTGAACTCTTCTGAGGCTATTCATCAAGTCCAACAAGGCACTTGAACTCAACTGAATGAACAGCCACCTCTTTTAAAAATGTTAATTTTTTTCATTCTACAGTTGCTCTTGGCAGGCCCCTTAGCACCACAGATGTACACCTCGCCTCCACCATGCTCTTCCGCCTGCACATGGTAGCTTTCACGTCCTCTCATAGAGCACGATCAATATTCTGCTATTCCCTGTCATTTTGGATGTTACTTGTGCAAACAGCAGTTTTAAAAGAAATCACACCAGGAACTCTGCTGTCTACACAAATCAACAACCAGGAGAAACAAGAAGTGGATTACTACAGAAATCCTTTTTGTTCCAAATCGTAATCAACTATATTGGATGCGCAGGTTGTCCATTTTTAAAATTTAATAATGGGTTTTGGTCCTCTCGGTTCTATAAAAAGGGCATTTATAAATATTAATATGAAATAGCATGGAAAGAACAATACATAACAATAATGAGAATCGCAGAATCCCATCACATTTGACACTGCGATGTCACCAGCTTAAGGATTAGCAGGTTAACCTTAGAGCTAAAAATATTGCTTTATGATTAAAAAAATAAAATCTCAAAAAAAAAAAAAAAGCTCCTTATTGCATCGTGTGCTCCCTTTGGCTTCTTTATTTTTCTCCAGGTTATGGGATCACTGCTACGATTGACATTTTGAGGGAGAGCAGGCTTAGAGGAAGGTTAGGTTGCCTGATCTGCATTCTTTCCTGCCTAAGTCACTCTGAGCTTGGCTTTTGTCTAATTCTCACCCCCTGACACCACTTGAGTCAAAGGCCTGGCAACTAACACCCTATTTTAGCTGCTCGCACCCCCAACACACAACTCGTTGCTCTATTTTAAATGATAAAGTTACTCAAGGTGTCAGTTTTCACCAGTATTTCTAAATATGTCTAATAAAAATGCAGCAAATTCATAGCAAATCCGAGTACTGAGATCTAATCATTGACTAAACTGTGGTTTTTTGTTTTTTTTTAAATTCAAATCTGAATCATCAATATAGCTTAAGATGTAAATGAAGTGCAGAAAGAAACAAAGCAAGAAAATCTCTGATGGCCTTTCTGGCTGCTATTTGATGAGGGGACCTTATCAGTCACCGAAGGAAGCTCAACTCCAGTGGCAGCCTGGCTGCAATGGTACCAGTAGCTGCCGTCCTCCCGGAACCCCCACCAAACAAAACACTTTCAGTAGCCTTAATATGAAATGGGGAAAAAAAAAAAAAGGTCAAACTAGACAGGCTTTGCCAAATAAATCCCAAAGATCCATTCTAATTTCTACCCTCGGATCTTTTAAGTCGCCCTGGACGTTCCTCATGATATGCTGATCCCCACTTACTTTCATTAAAACTTTGTGACTTGGTATTTTTCGACCCGATAGCTTCACTAAACTAGTTCTCAAAGTGTCCACTAAGCCGCTATGCGTAAAACTACTTTGCTGTCATGGTAGCTTCTAATATCACCGAAACGCAGGCGGTGGCGGCAGCTCTGGAAGTGAACCTGATCTACATGCATTCCATCTGAGCCTGGGAATTACTTTGCTTTTGCTTTGACTGGATGTCTTATGAGGGAGAGGTGCAGTCCTCTGCAGCCCCGACCCTAGGCCCTCCTGAAACCAAATGCTGAATTATCTACCACCCGTGTTTGTTCTGGAAGCAATCTACACAGAACACGACTTTATTTGCTAAGATTTCCAACTGGGATTAACAGATGCTAAAACATTTGGGGGAGGAGGAAGGGACCCACAAAGGAGAAAGGAATGAAACTCCAGGTCTCCACAAGCAAAGGCAGGGCAAATCCAGAGAAGATTCTGGCTAAGCTTCCAGAGCGAGGTTTCTCAGAGGGGTGCATGAAGAACCAAGCTTTATTGACATGAATTTAGAAATGATAAGAGAAAAGTAAGCATCCACTGCAGGCTCTTGACCATCCTGAAAATGACTTCCGAGCTGGCCGAGTCCCTCTGGGTGACTATGACACACTCAATTTCCCTCTGCCCTAAGATCTGAGAGGAGTCTTTATTTCTACTTATCACCATGGTCAGTATACATTACTGCAGTCAATAGAATTATTGGCAACGAGTTTCCAAAGAGGTGGAGATCTTTTTTTTTTTTTTCCGCGTAGGGAAAAGGGAGATTAAACACTAAATAAATAACCAGGAGGGCAGAATAACAGATTCCCAAACCCTGTTGAATCTTTAGTTGCTAGGCATTCAGCTCATACCATCAGGCCAGATGTTCTATCCTGCACAACACAACAGCCAAACCCAGTGTCCAGCCTGGGGAGGGAAGCAAAGTAGGAGATCAATTTTCCTGGAATCTGGCCTGGCCTCTTCAAGGGGTGCCTTCAGGTGTGGGGAAACACTATAGGATCTGACATAGGCCTGTGATGATGTTTATAAACTCCCAGGCCTTGCAGTCAAGCCAACATGTCTGGAAACCTGTGTGCCATTACCTGGGTGATGTTTGGATTCTCGGTCCCTTGCTCCCAGGATGGAGAGGATAATACACTGTTCTTGAATAGATTCGATCACATATGTGAAGTACCTACTTTGGTTCCTGGCACATAGTCGATGTTGATATGCAAAAATTGACATCGTGATACTTATTACTGTTAACTTTGACTCTGCAAGGAGCAAGGGCTACAAGAAGTTTCAGTGACCACCTTTACTCATGTTTCCCACTGTGGCCGAACAGCTGCTGGATTCCCCTTGGGACTTGCGGATGAAAGACATTTAATTCTACCTGCTCCCCACAGCATTATCAAATCATATACTAGAGAAATAATGTAAGCATGGGGAGGCCTGAGTAATTCCCTGCCAGTGTGGGAGAAATTGAAAGGCCTGTAGGAAAATTCTCATGATCACATAGCCATTTGTGTGAGCCGTCACTTTACTCTCTTTGGTCTTCCCAGGTTTCTTTCCAAGATGGCTACAGTTGCTTCCCTGAAAGTCAGCAGTTACAAAGCATTCCCAATACAGTGCTTTCCTGGTTGAGTATCCCCAGCACTTTGGGAAAACCAAAGCTCTGTATTGAGAACTGATGGGAATAGGAGCCAAAAGGGTATAGGAAGACTCCGTCCCGGCGTGTGTAGGATACCACTTTCCATGTATGATCATCTTCTCTAAGGCACCAGAAATGGGCTATTCATCTCTCACTACTCCCACAAGATGAAACCCAGAGTGCATGCTAGGCAAGCACTTTACCAATTGAGCTACATCCCCAGCAAGGGGTTAGTCACCTCTTTGAAGACTACAACAAAAAGTTCAAGAGCCTGGGTGGCTGGGAGAGGCTCTTCAAAGAGGAGGTCGAAAAAGTCCTGGGCAAAGGGTCAGAACCCCTGGCCCGGGCAGTGTCAGACTTTCTGTTGGATCTCTCAACCACATCCACATCTTTCAAATGAGGCGGCTGACACCATTAGCAGGATTATCTCCGAAGGCTGAGATTATAGGGGGAGCTTTCACTCTTCACTTTAAATATCTCTACTTTTATTTTTTAAATACCTATATTATTTTAACAGTATACACTTTAAGAATGTTATTAGCATTTGTTTATTTATTGTGTACGTGGGAATATACATGCACTCTGGTGTACACATATCATGACACATATATGGGAGGTCAGAGGATAACTTGAAGGAGTTAGTTATCTCCCTGCCACCACTGTGGGTCCTGAGGATGGTCTATAGGCTTGGCAGCAAGCACCTTTGCCCACTGAGACCCCTCAGTGATGGTCCTAATAATATAAAGATTTCATGGACTTGTCTTTCCAGTAGGACTATGCTGAGCACGGCAGAGCAGCGGGGCCACCGATGGGTGGCTCTGACAGAATATGGCTGTGACTGGGCTTTTCTGTCTCCAGGTAATCTCCCTGAGTGGGTATCTTCAGGCTTGACACTTGGTACCCATGCCCTTCCACCCTGAGGCCACTGGAAAGTTGAGATCGTTCCCCAACATGGCTGCATCCCAGCAGATGAACTTGCAGAGTGAGCTCACATGGATTACTGAGGCAGATGCCAGAGGCCACTGGTCTGGGTGGGATCTAGAAACCCGCACTTGTTCTGAAGCATTCCAGCTGTTTCTGGCGTCATCGGGCTGTACAGTAACATTATTGTTACTAAGTGATTTCTTTAGGGTTTCCCAGATGCAAGGGTCCAGACCACAAAACAGTCACCCGTGGACAAGCCATTGGGACAGGTGATCCTGAACACCACCATGACCTGCCTGTGCCCCACACACAGGTGCAGGATTAGTGACGGGACATGCACACACCTCCCAGTATGTTTTGACAATACTCTGCTTCCTCACCCCATCCACAGAGCACTGTTCCTCCTCTGTCCTCCCCACACCAGAGGACACCCAATGGCAAATTAACATGCAGTTACGACAAACCTCAGAAACCAAAAAATGGCTGGGCATAAAGTGTTCTTGGTTTCCAGATAATTCAGTCCAATTTACCATCAATAATATCAAGGTTGGCTTTTGATGATGGTGATGGGAAAGGCCGTGAACAAAACAGCCTTTCTCTGCTAATTAATTCCCTTCGAAGAACTCTAAAGATCTTTAATTACACAGTTTGAAAAGCAGCAGTCACCCGATCGGGCGATCGCCCGTGTGTGTTCCTCGCTCTACCCACCTGAACGAAATATTTTCTTGTTTTCCCGGCTTCAAACACCTAGGATGGGCTTGCAGTAAATCCTGCCAACTCTATGCCTTACAAAAGTGCTCTGATGTCAGGCATAAAGAATGCCACCTACAGCTTAATGCCTGAAAAAAATTCCAAGAGCAGCAAACAAGGAAGGGTTTTGTCTCCTTAATGCCCAGTGTGCGATCGAGTGGAGATAGTACCTCCATCCATAATCTACGAGTGAAATTAAAGTTGTTGAAAGACATGGGGTAAACCAGAAGCCTTTGTTTCTTTACCAAACAGGAAAAAATTAAACCACTAAATGTTTTAGCAGATTTACTCAATTTCCAATTAAACCACAAACCTATTATTGTAGAGCTCTGAGAAAGCAGTGTCTCCCCTTTCTGTGTCTTTCTCCCTACCTCCCTCCCTCTATCTACACACACATGTGCAATATGACATAGCAGACCCAACCATCATTTACACACACATACTCGCGCGCATGTGTATCCGTGTGTGTGTGTGTGTGTGTGTGTGTGTGTGTGTGTGTGTGTATCCCAAGTGTTTGACTAACAGGAAAGAGAAATACAAGTCTGAAGATGAATGAGGCTCAGTGGTGGCTTTGGGGAGGGCCTAGGTCAGCCTATGGGAAAACCCCAGGAATCTGCCTCTTCCCACTTTCCCACTTCCCAAGCCTGGAAGGTTCCATGGCACCAACAGATCCAGGCAGCAGGCAGGAGAGCGGGGAGGGCATCAGATCCGCTGTACAAGAGCACCCTCTGCCAGCTGGCACAGAGGACTGGCTGGGGAGGCCTGTGGGCCAGAGGCAAGGGAAAGGGCAGAGCTGTACAAAGCTTGGGGCTGGAGGCCAGGCTGGAGAGAGATTCTATCTTCAAACCTAGACGACACACTCACCTCTGAACAATAGCCGGGCAGGCAGGGGCGATGCTGATTTCCAAGGGCTCTTCACATTAATCCTCCCCCCAAATCCAGTCCCTAGGAACCTGAATGGTCCTCCAGACACCCATTCAGTAGAAAATGACGGGTGATTTTTGCCCTTGTCTCCTGAGATCTCCGGTGAGCATTGCTGTTCTGGCTGACATGTGTTTGTAAAGATAAAGTACAGGGCTACTTTGGGGGCCCTCCCAGGTTATTACAAAAAGCAAATGGTGCCAGCTTGGGCTCTGTGTGGCTTTTCAGAATTGAGCTGTTAATTTTATTATTTTTTTAAATATGCAACTCTTTCTGAAAAGGATTTGAGACAACTTAGAATAAAGACAAACACAATAAGGTCATTCAACTAAAATTAAAAAAAGAGCAAAGCCATGGAAAAGAGAGAGGAGCAAGCATTTTTGATTATCAGATACAATAGAGTTCCTATGAGTTAACATCAGATCACACCCTGAGCTTCCTGGCAGCCAATGCAATAAAGGATACCCAACTGGATGGTTTATACAATCCACTAGAAGGAAGCAGGATGATTCCCTAAAGGAGGGAAGTCCTCCCTTTCTGCTTTGTTTTAGAACAATTTATACAGAGAACTCTGGAACCATCACACATAATTATGTTCTAATTAGATCAGGAAATTATTATTGTAGAGCTCTGTTCTTACACAGCGAATGAAGAAAGTGTTCTGGTGTACTTGTTTCTTTTGGTGTTTGGCTTTTGAGACAGGATCTCATGAAGACTAGGGTGGCTTTGAACTCACCACATAGCCTATAATGGTCTTTGACTCCCGATCCTTCTGCCTTGCCCCCTCCCCCAAGTCCTGGGGTTAAAGACGTGTGCCATGATGCCTGGTCTTGATGTACCTATTTCTTGCTATAACCTTTGGCGTTTGTCAAGAGCATATACCAGTGACAGCTCAGTTAGAGAAATGCTTAGTAGGAGCAAAGAGAGATATGAAAAACAGCTTGACCAAGGTGATGCAGTCTTTAGCTTCCTGGTGTTTCACTAGCTATTTGTAAGATACCTACTAAGTGCCAGGTTCTAGATAGATGTACTATAGCTCAACAAAGAGGTGGGTAAACCCCTCCTGTAGGAAACAGTGTGATCTAAAGGCCTAAAAACCCTCAGCGTCTCCAGAGGTGTGTGTGAGCAGGTGTAACAGATAGGAGCTCTCAGATTTAAGTCTTAGAAATCCCTCCCAGACTGCAATGAACGCAGTCTATTGATAGGAGGCTCTGACTGAGCAGCGTAACAATGCCTTCTCTGTTTTTTTACCAACTTCACTGTTGGCTTCAGTCTGCAGTGGAAAAATGGTCATAGTCGTTCTGGGAGACATAAAGATACAGCACAAGGTTCAAAACTAGGTGGGAGGAGGTTTCTCCTTGCCTTGTTCTCTTGGTTTGGGGACAGCTCGGTCTCTACTACAATCAGCGGACCTCTTTTCTGTTTTCTTGGCCAGGATTGTCCATTCCCAGTCTAAATGGATCCACCTTTAGACCAATCAGGTCACCTTGGGTGTTAGCTTCCTGTGGTAATGGCTAGTGGAAAAGGTTACCTGCTCTGAAGCATAGCTGCTAAGTTTTCACATGCTGATTCCATGGAGTATGGAGATTTGAGTTGCTGAAGACTCTTCAAGGCTGTTGGAATATGTGCCTACTTGGCTTCAATGGAAAAAAAAAATCCTAGCCAGTCAGTGGTGGTGCATGCCTTAATCCCAGCACTCAGGAGGTAATGAGTGGATCTCTGCGAGTTCAAGGTCAGCCTGGCCTACAGAGTGAGTTCTAGGACAACCAGGGCTACAAAGAGAAACTCTGTCTCGGGGGGGGGGGGCGGGGAGGGGCGGGGGGGGGGAGTCCTAATCATTTGCTTTATTTTTAGAGTTGAACTTAATTATTTTCATTTTTTTTCTTCCTTTTTTGATGCGGGCTGATGTTGATCTCATAGCAATCCTCCTGCTTTAGCTGGGATTACAGGTGTGCGTCACCACCTATTTCTCTTTTGCTGCTGTATTAGTCAGGGCTCTTCAGCAAAGCAGAGTGGACAGTGTGTGCGCATATATATATCGTGAATGGAGATTCCTTAGAATGACTTGGAATCAACAGAGACTGATCATCTGCACACTGATACCTGCTTAGTCTATAAAGCTGGGTAATTTTCTATCTTTTGGATAACTGAGTCTTTTCTCCTCAGTTATTCTTTCCCAGAAATGCCCTCAGAGACCCGCCTGGAGACATGTGTGCTGGTTCTTGTCAAATCTGTGAAGTTGACAATTAAGGCTAACCATCACAGCAACCGTCTTAGTTTACTTCTTTATTTCTGCTTGTGCCTATTCTAAAGAAGAATATTATACCAACAAGTCATCCCATTTCTGATTGTATCCACATGTAGGTAATCTCCCACATTGTTAATAGAATAATATTCTATATGTTATGCTGGAGAAGAGGAAGTCTTCAGATCATTGATAAGGTACTCTTGCTCAAGTAAATGATCTACCACCCATGCAGGCAACCCTAATTAAATGCAGTGGGACACACACACACACACACACACACGGGGTGGGGGGGCACAAAGCAAGTACTACAGCTGCAGAGAGGGATCAGTGGTTAAGAATGTGCACTGCTCTTGCATCTCCACAGGGCAGCTCACAGTTGCCCTCTTCTGGCCTCCAAGGACACTGAACACATGTGCATAGACACACCATACACGTAATTAAAGTTAACAATAAATCTTTTTAAACTGAGTGTGGTGGCACACACCTTTAATCCCAGCTCTCGGGAGGCAGAAGCAGGAAAATCTCTAAGTTCAAGGGCAGCCTGGTCTACAAAGTGAGTTCCAGGACAGCCAGGGCTACAAACCCTGTCTTGAAAAACAAAAACAAAACAAAACAACAACAACAAAAGGACATAAAAAAGAGGAGGTCTATTGAAACGGGGTTGGTGGTTGGGAGGGAGGAGATCAAAGTTTCATATCTATAATATATATATAGTTGGGCAGTGGTGGTACATACTTCAATCCCAGCACTGGGAAGCAGAGGCAGGCGAATATCTGTGAGTTCAAGGCTAGCCTGGCCTACAGAGTATGTTCCAGAACAGCCAGAGTTACAACAGAGAAACCGCCCCTCTATGTCTGTCTGTCTGTCTGTCTGTCTGTCTGTCTCTCTCTCTCTCTCTCTCTCTCTCTCTCTATATATATATATATATATATATATATATATATATATGACAAGAAGCTGAAGCTTGGAGGCATATGCTTGGAGAAACTAAAGCATAGATGATTGTTCTGAGACAGTGCTCCAAGCTGGGTATCAGGGAGATGGGCAAGAGAGATCCCAAGACTATCACTTTGGTGGTGGAGACATGATTACAGCAAATGCATGACAAATTTCAGATCGTGTACAACAAGATCACTGGGAAAATTGACAACATGAATAGTTGCATTGACATCAAAGAAAAATATCACCAATCTCATGACCCAGGCCAGAGTGGAAGACTTGGAAGATGCAAACAAGATAACCACCACACAGAAGAGTTGAAGTTTGCTGATAATATATACTGAACTCTAGAACATCATTTTCCCATGTCAAGAGAAAATCAAGAGGCTTCCTGAAACTAACCACTGCAGGTTTTATAAAGTGTGCTTTTGTGTAATATACATGTGTCTGTGTATGAAACTGGAATAGAATAACTTTAAAGATAGGCATATTATATTATTTTCTTTCTTAGCAACTTATTCACTATGTCACCACCTACAAAGTAAACATCTTTGCACTCACATAAAAATGAAATCTAGAGTCTAGAGAGATGACTCAGAGATTAAGAGCACTTGCTGTTCTTCCAGAGGAGCCACATTTAATTCCTAGCATCTACATGGAGACTCACAAGCATCTGTAACTCCAGTTCCAGGGGATCTGGTGCTTCTTTTGGCCTCCACAGGCACCAGGCAAATAGTCCGTGCATATACATACACCCAGGCAAAGATAGAAACACATAAAAGATATTTTAAGAAGTGAAATATTTATCCATATCTAACAAAATACATAAAAATTTACATAAGAAAATCAAAACAGTCTGATGGAAGAAATCAGAGAATAACTAAGCTGTAATATCCATGTTTATGGATAGGGAGTATCACGACGTTAGTGCTTCCTGGATCCAACCCCAATTAAAATTCCAGCAAAGTAGTTTGTGAATATCCACAAATGGATTATAAATTTTACGTAGGGACCAATGAGATGACTCATAGGGAAAAGTCACTTGCCACCAAGATTCACAACTGAAGTCAATCTTTAAAACTGACTTAGTAAAGGAAAGAACCGACTCCCACAGTTGTCCACTGACCTCCACGATCTCTGTAGCACACGCGCACCCACATTGAATGTACACACACACACACACACATACACAATGTCTAAAGAATTCTAAAGTTCTTCAAGACAAGAAAGAAAGTTTATATAGGAAGGCAGAACATCATTATAAACAGCTAGCATCACTAAAGAAGAACAAAAACCTGATGCTACTGAACTTCCAGACTCATACAGAACTGTGTAACAGTCAGACGGTGTGGTGTAACTGCCACCTGTAACAACTGCCAACAGAACAGAATGCAGCCACAGAAACAGACCAGTACATGTAGTCAGCTGATATTTGATAAAGAATCAAAGGCAATTCCGTGGAGACAGGACATTCCTCTACAAATAGTGCTGTAACCATTAGAAATCCCTATGCCAATCATTAGCATCATCAAACAAAGACTTTCCCTCTTTCGAAAACGTTAAAGTGGCCCATAGACCAGTTTAAAAGTATTTCTACAAGATAACATGAGAGAGCTCAGGTGACTCTGGACTGATGTTTCCTTCATTCTTCCCTCTCTCCCTCCCCATCCGTCCTTCCTTCCTTCCTCCTTCCTTTGTTTTTGTTGAGACAGGATTTTTCTGTATAGCCCTTGATGTCCTGGAACTCACTCTATAGATCAGGTTGGCCTCGAACTCACAGAGATCCACCTGCCTCTGCTTCCTGAGTGCTGGGATTAAAGGTGTGCGCCACCACCACCCATTGTCCATGATATTTTCAATGTTTTGCCAAAAGCATAATCTATGGAAGAAAAAAAATCGATAAATTCAACTGTTAACATTAAGAATCTCTACTCCATGAATAAAATAAGATAAAAGCTTTTGACTCTGCAATCACATTATTACAGAATGAAAAGCAAACTGGGCATAGTGGTACATATCTGTAACTCAGCACGTGGGAGGCTGAGGCAGGAGGGTTGTGAGTTCAAGGCTAGTCTGGACTATATAGTGAGACTCTCCCTAAAAATTTGAGGAAAAAAAAAAACCAAAATAAAAAGATAAACTACATTTGTTTGAGATTTTATTCATTTTTATTTTATGTATATGGATTTTTGCCTACCTGTAGGCTATGTACCTCATGTGTGCAGTGCCTGTGGAGGGCAGAAGAGGGCATCACATCCCCTGAAACCAGAATTACAGATGGTTGTGAGCTGCCACCTGGGTCCTGGAAATCCATCCTCTGATCCCAAACGACGTATTTGGGGAAAATGTTTATAAACCATTTAATCTGATAAAGAACTTGTATGAAAAACAAAGAACTCTTAATAGTGAACAGTATGACAACAAACAATTCAGTTTAAAGAGAGGGGTAATGTCTGCTTTGACCTCTCACCAAAGACAGCGTAGCGATGGCGGACAAACTAAGGGACAGAGGTCCACTATGTCATACTCCTCCAGGAGTAACATGTGTAAGTAACAACGAGGTAGCACTACGTAACTGTTGAATGGCTGAAACTCAAAGCACTGACAACATCAAGAACCTGCCTGTAAAGATCATTCATTGCTGGCAGGAATTCTGGGTGGCTTCATCCCAGACAGCCCAGGAAGCTGGTATGAGCCGGGAGCTCCTTCCATACTGGAATCTGCCTGAAAAGCCGAGCTAAAATGTAGCTAGGTTTATCCATGAAGAAAAGGTTTGAAATGATCCCAGCCCCATGAATAAATGGAGTTTCGGATGCCAGCCTCCTCCTGCATCCATTCTGCTGAACAGGGTGTCCTATACACAGCAAATGTCCCTTGAACATTCACTAAGTAAAAATAAAATTGAGGTCTTTATACTAAAGTTATATTGTAGTCTTTTTTGAGACAGTTTTTTTAAGTAGCCTAGGCTAGCCTCAAAGTCAGGATCTTCCTTCTTCGGTCTCATGAGTGCTGGGATTGTAGATGTGTACTACCAGGCCTGCCTAGGAACCCCCTTTTTATGGACTTACATCTTCACTCCCTCTTTAATGTAAACATGAGCTTGAATGAGCATGTAGGACAGAATTCAGAGATTTTTGTTTTGTTTTGTTTTGTTTTTTTCTGAGACATTGTTTCTCTGTTGTAACTCTGGCTGTCTTGGAACTCTCGCTGTAGACCAGGCTGGTCTTGAACTCACAGAGATCTACCTGCCTCTGCCTCCCAAGTGCCGGGATTAAAGACGTGCGTCACCATCTCTTGGCCAGAGTTCTAATGCTGTGTTGAAGAAAGTAAGCCAGGATAAGTACCAAGTGCCCACACTTTCTCTGTCTCAGAGCTACATCTATTGAGCACTCACTATTGTATTTTCTAATTTAATAGTCACAATATCTTCAGTGGAAATACTTCGTTTTAGAGAACAGGCTCACCAAAGCAGTCACTAGCTTTGTGTTACAAAGTTAAGAGATGGGCCAGCCTGGGTTTGAATCCAACTCTGCTGGGCTCTGAAACTGCTGGATGTTCTATGATTCTAAGGGACTCCCCCAGTTTGCTGGGTTAGAAAGCTTGGAAAGAATTGTTCTGAAATCAGCCTGTAATTTTTGGAATGAAAATGTGCTCTCTGTGTTTTAAATAGGAACAAGGACTGGCGTGATGGCACAGCCTGTAACGGCACAAGCTGCCATGCCTGACAGCCTGAGTTCCATCCCTGAATCCACATGGTGGAAGGAGGGAACCAACTCTCATGAGTTCTGCTCTGAACACACATGTGCCTGCACCCCCGAATACATAATAAGCAAATCAGCATGAACAAGCAGCCGCTGCTGTGGATGGGGTGGGTGTCAGGTGACTTCACATCCTAACCCCCCATCAGCAAAGGGAGGTGCTGACTCTGCCCAGCTGCCTCTGTCCTGGCCCAAGTATACTTGTGACTCTTTTCTGGAAGTCCTTTCAAGATTTCAAAGACGTGAAATCATAGTCCTAGAAAGTTACGGAGATGGTAATTTTGAAACCAGAAACCATAACTCTTTAATGATTTGGTGTAGGAATCTGCAATGGCCTCTGCGGAGGAGTAGAAGATTCATGACATGCATTCCAAGAAGCAAAACCATGATCAAAGCATGAGAAGGTGGAGAAGCTCTCAGAGAGAAAGAGTACTAGAACCCAGCCCGTGAGCCCCGAGGGAAAGGATGGCAGGGCAGGGTAGCCACCCTTAGGTCCGCTCATCATGGTCCTCAAGTGTCTTTATGGTGGGCTCTGGACTACTGCCAAGTACATTGGGAAAAACACATCTGCACACCTCAACTCAAGTTTTCTTTAAAAATTAATTTATTTAAATTAATTAAAAAATTATTTAAAATTTTTTTATATAGATGTATTCATTTTATTTTATGCAGGTGTTTCATCTACATGTATGGATGTGTACCACATGTGTGCATGGTGCCTGCAGAGGTCAGAAGAAGGAACAGATCTCCAGGAACTGGAGTCTGGGGTGGTAGTAAACCACCACGTGGGTCCTGGCAACCAAACCTGTGTCCTCTGAAAGACCCAAAAGTGCTCTTAACCCCTAAGCCGTCTCTCTAGCCCCGAGCCAAGTTTTCCTGAGAAATGCCAAGAGCTTTTCTACCAATCCTTTGTTGGGTGAGAGGTGTTTTCACACAGAAGCAGAAATAAGGAGAGCCTGGAACAAGGCAGGGAAGCAGGAAGAGGCAGATGGTGGTTCTATCAAGGAAGGGCTTCCTCTTCAACAGGGACTTCCAGCTCCCAGAGAAATAAATGTCTGGTGTTCATACGCCACGCAGTCTAGAGCACCCTGTTCTACCAGCCCAAGAGAAAATAAGAGTCAAGAGGAGTTCAGGGGTAGTCCTGGATGTGGTGCGAAGGTAGCAGAGGATTCTGAGGGAGCACTTCCTCTGGGCCGGCTTGCCCAGACAGAGAAGTGGAAGCTTGGGAAAATGAGGTAACAGGGAGGAGCCAAGTGAGAAGAGTTGGGACTGCAAATCCCCTGTCTGAGTTCATGCTCCCTCCCAGTCAGTCGTATGCCATGAGCAGCTCTTACTCAGTGCTTCCCAAGGATGCTGCTTCAAGCCATAGGGAGCAGGGGCGCCTCACCTCAATAAAACTAGAGTGGGCACGCTCAGGCCCAACCTTACCAACCCGGGTACTGGGCTGCTATCTCAAGAAACCAACTGGGCGGCTGGCGGTGGTGGTGCATGCCTTTAATCCCAGCACTGGGCAGGCAGAGGCAGGAGGATCTCCATGAGTTCGAGGCCAGAGTGAGTTCTAGGACAACCCGAGTTACAACAGAGAAACCCAAAACAAAACAAAACAGAAACAAAAACAAAATGAAGTCAAATGGCAAATGCCCGAGAAATAAAAGGGCCCACCTGAGAGCAGACATAGTGGAAAGGGTTCCGTGTTGTTCACTGACCTTCCTAGAACAACACTGCAACTGATAATGAAAAATACACAGCTCTACATGGGAAGGCTTCTCTGATTCTCCAAAGGCAGGAAAGTAGGACCACCACAAAAGAGCTGAAGCTAGACGGACCCTCTTAATAAGCATCTAAGGACTTTGGGGAGAAAATGGGGGGGGGGGCTGCTAAAGGCCAGAAGACAGGGATCGAGCAGTATGTGACTAGCAAGCACCCTGTTAGGAGAAGGGTCTGGGCACAGCGGGGCAGTTTTCAGAGCCAGAACACTCTGCACTCACTCGGAACTGTGAATCAGTGTCAGTGTTCCCTCTGCCCGCCTGCTCCCCAAATACCATCCTGGACACACAGTAATGTGGAGAGGTAGTGGGGCAGGGAGAGTCACTCATGCAAGCCTGTGAGTTCATGGAGTGCTCCAAACACGTGGCTGTCCCTGCCAAGCTGACACGGACTGCCAGGATGGAGTCTGCAGGCACTTTGGAAAGGTGCAGGAAGCTGCATCCTTTCCACTCCTCCCTTCCCCTCAAGTTAGGAACATGTTATACACCAAGCTGAGGCTCAAGCTTCAGTAGCAGGATTGGTGGGTGGTGGGTAGGCGAGCTGTAGAAACTGTAACATATACAGCCTAGATGAGGGAATACGGAAAACGATGCTAATGCTGTTACCAGAGTTAGTAGGGTCAGAGCCCCAGCTCTCCGCCCTGATCAGCCTGGTTCGGCCACTCATCTTCAATAAGCGGATTAAAAAAAAATAAGTAATAAGCAAAGAAGCAGAAAAAGGATACATCTTTAAAAGTTAATTTATTGTTTTACATGTACGGGGTTTTGTTTGCATGTATGTCTGTGTATCACATATGTGCAGTGTCTGAAGAGGCCAGAAGAAGTCATCAGATCCCTGGGACTGAAGTTACAGCTTCTTGTGAATTGCCATGAGTGCTGAGAATTGAATTCAGGTCCTCTGGAAGAGCAGCCGGCACTTCTAATTGACAGGTCATCTCTCCAGCCCCCCAAAGGGGAAGAAGAGGTATTTATTCAAGTGGCCACACCGGGTAGAGGGAAAGAGACATCCAGTGATTTCTGTCTCCCCTACCCAAGGCTATCTTCCAGATCCTGACAGGAAGTTTGGGTTGAAGCGAGGGCCGGAGGTTTGCAGTTCGGCAGTCCTGGTCAGATGTAGCTCCTCCCAACACTGTCTCAGCCCATCTCTTCTGCAAGATGGTCTTGAAAAGCTGTCAACTGTGTGAAATCTCTTCCCAGGAGACAAGTTCTCCCTCTGGCCTTCTTTTTTGCACAAGATCTCTGGGGAAATTCCAATTTCTTGGGGACTGCTGTTTCAATAGACTGATAGCCAAAGGGAGGGATACAAAGTGTCTCCGTAGGACATCTTCCTAAGCTGGGTGACATGATCACAATTAGTTCTTCCCTGCCCCATTCACATCAGAAGAGCATACTCCCAGCTGACATGGCCCCCCCTGTGGCAGTTATGGAGCTTACGTTTGACTTGGAGCTGGGTGGAGAGGCTTGCTGTTGCCAGTAGGATGTCAGCAGAGGCTAGAGACATGCTGGCAGAGTTGGTGTTTACCTGCTGCCTTTTGTCACGATACGAAGCACAGCTCTGTGACCCTGGAAGAATGAGACACTGAGCAAGCCTGCAGCCAGGCCCAACCTACCCTCAGATGTCCAAGTGAGAAGTAAATTCTGTATGCTACCGCTCATCTGTCTTTGACTCGTCCCCTTTGGCCTGTTTTTGTTTCCTGATGGGTTTTCTGATGTCACTCAAGCCAACCTCAGCCTTTCCTTGCCTCATCCTCCAGAGCTGTCAGTATGGCTGGCTGGCCTGTAATTGCTGCTGCTTTCTCTTCCTCCTCCTTTGCTTCCTCTTCCTTCTCTTCTCCTTCTTTGGAAACAGGGTCCCACTGTGTATCTCTGGTTAGCCTAGAACTCAGTATTTAGACCAGGCTGGCATTGAACTCACAGAGATTTGCCTGCCTCTGCCTCTCAAGTGCTGGTATCAATGATATGCACCACCACACCTGGCTTGTAATTGCTTCTTTTAACTATCTCATGTCTGCAAAGATAGCCACAGGTTAGTTTCTTTTCTTTTCTGGTTTGTTTGTTTTCCTTTTGCTTGTGTTTTTGGACAAGATGTCTTTTAGTCTGGCTATCCCAGAACTCCATGTATAGCTGACGATGACTGACCTCCGATCCTCCTGTCTTTACTTCTCAAGTGCTGGAGATTATAGGCAGGCACCACTACTCCTGCTTGTTTTTCATAATACCTGACGGGTAGCAAGGCTTTGAAAAATAAGTGAGAAATGGTAAGATTAAATGACTGGTGATCATAGTGAAAGTCATGAGGATCTTAAAACTTAGGGGCATCTAGCCTGCTTCCCTTGTGCACAGTGAGATGGCACCTGACACAGTCGATGTCAGGGTCCCCTTCCTCTGCGGGGCGCACACTGCGATTCTCCATAGACGCAGAGTCTCCTTCTTCAGAGGCCTGCAGGTGTGTGCAGTCCCATGGGGTTGCCTCACTGTCTTTCTGCTTCTGTACACTTCCGGCGCCTTCCGCAGCCTGTGGCTCTGTTGTGCGAACACAGCCAATGCTTTCTTTTTGACTTCCAGCTTCAGCAAGCCTTGGAGCAGTGTGTTTCTTGCAGTCTCTCCTGGGTCACTGGAGTGCCCGGGAGTTCCTTTAAGCATGACTTTGCTGCAGGCCTGCAGTAAATGAGGACATATGTACAGTCACACAGGTGTCTGAGGATGGCTCTCAAGCCATGGTGGGAAACCAGAAGGTGCTTGGTTGGCTGCCTTTCTGTCCTCTCTCTCTTCTAATCAGCATACTGTTGAATGTACCGTGGACTCACAAAACCAGACTCACACAGTGACAGTTGCTCAGTCCTCTGTCACTTACATAAAGGAAATAGGGAGCTCCCGACACCCTTTGCTTTTCTTTCTCTGCTCCTCTTCCCCTCCCTTCCCTTCCCCCTCCCTCCCTCCCCTCTTTCTTTTTTCTTTCCTCCCTATCTCTATCTTTCTGTCTGTCTATCTCTCTGTCTGTCTATCTATCTATGTATCTAGTCAGGGTCTCACATGGCCCAAGTTGGCCTTGAACTCCTGATTCTCCTACCTCTGCCGCCTGAATGTGATGGGAGTGATAACATAGGTGTATGCCACCTTGATCAAATTCACTAATTTATTTCTAAATGTACATTTTTCACCTCTAAAGGAACTGTTCACTCTTGCGTACTGTTTATAAATATTCCTTTTCATAAAGCATGTTTTCATTTCTGCAATTGTTTGAAGAACATTTAATCCAACCACCTTCCAGATGCTCCCTATGCCTGTAGAGGCTGAAAAATTAAAACTGTGAAAAATTAAAATTTCCCAGATGCCCCTGCAGTGAAGCTTTCTATGAGAGTAGAGCTCAGTCATTCAGATACATCATGTGGGATCTGGGGTAGTAGCTGTGGTGCATACCTGCATGTATTTCTTGCAAGCAAGCGCAAGTGGAGAGATTTGGTTTCCCTATTGTCTAACAGTTTCCTCTGAGATCAAAACATTGTATCCTTCAGGGACCCTCCTTAGGAAGGAAAGTAAACAACTCAAAAGAGCTCAGGAAGTCCCCGAAACTGACTAGATTCACTAGGCCCCTCCCTCCCCGAGTAAGCAATAAAGCTTAGGAAAGTCACATTTCAGAAAAGCCAAGCTGCAAAGGAGATTCTGAGACCAAACCAGCTGCCTAGGAGAAGCAGAAATCAGGGAGCTACCTGGAAGAGGTTTAGACCAGAGTCATTTAGAAAGAGCACTCTCCAACCTGCTGAGCTGCCTGCAGGCTGTGCAGTGTGCCCCAGATTTCCCAGCTTTTGTGAGCTGTCACTCATGCTAGGGTAGACCTTGGTAATACAGCTGTCTTTGAATCATTTCTCTAAGTAACCCTTCACTCTTAATCCTCTAAGTAACCCCATTAAAACCCATTGCTCACTAAGTTGGACTTTAGTCTATTGTGGGATTTCTCTTTGGGGTGAGTAATCATGTATTTTGTCTCTCCAGAAAAAGTTATGTCACATAACACTTTTGCTGACCAGTCACAGCCTGTATGGTGAAGGGTGAGGCAGTTTTATGGGAGTGGCTTCTGTCTGGCACTGGGTTGATTCTACATGCAATGGTTTGCAGTGACTCCCAGACTGTGGCGGCTTCCTGGGAGTGGCAGTGTTGTCAGGCTCTGGAGCAGTAGCTCCCATTGTGTCCAGGAACTTCCTGGCTGTAGGAAACAGCAGTTCTAGATGGTCTGGTCCTGTAGAGCTGAGTCAGGCCTCTCGATGATTCTAACAGCCATGTATGGTGCTTTAATACATCTTTCTTACCAACCAGCTGGGGTCAGGTCTGTCCTTTTCAAGGAAATATATATATATAAAATCACATAGTGGGTCATTTGCAAACCAAATACAGCTTCTGATGGAAGTGACTTAAGAAAAGCAGCTACTTATGAAGAGAAGCACTGTTCAGACTTTTTCTTGGCAAGTGAAGCTTTGGGAGCTAAAGCAAAGCTGTTGACATTTTGGATGCACATGCAACTTTATGTGACAGTAGCAATGGCAAGCTTCTGAGGCAAATGGGAGTCGGAGTTCTGGGGGCTCTCGCTTCACAAGGTGCCGAGCTCAGCCTATACTGAGAATTCTGCAGGCTGAATTCTGACACCACCTTCCTATTGGCAAGCAGCCCCCCTCTGTTCTCTTTCCCATTCACTTCCACTTACTCCCCACCCAGCACACCCTGGAGCATCACTCACGCAGGTACTGTACAGCAACAACGTCTAGTTTCAAAGGAGCGATGGTAATGAGATGTGCAGTAGTGTACGTCCCTAGAAGGAAGAATCATTCAATAGCAGCACAAGAAAAAAGAAATCCTCACAGCCAGGAGGGTGCTGACAACAGGAGCAGGTCCGGAAGCTGACAAGTCATTCCTCTGCTGGCCCAGACTGCAGTTCAATGCAATGTCTGTCTGTCCATTCGCCTGCCGTGTGTGTGTGTGTGTGTGTGTGTGTGTGTGTGTGTGTGTGAATACGCATGCATGTCATGTGAGTACCTGCGGCAGCCAGAGGACAAGCTCAGCTGTCACTTCTTCATCTACCTTTTTTTCTCAAGACAGGTTTCTGACTGACCTGGAATTTGTTTGCCTCGTAGACTGGGCTGACTAACTGGGGAATACTGGGGACCCACTGGCCTCCACCTCTCCAGTGCTGGGGTTACAAGCATGCGCCGCCATGTTTGGATATTTTGTGTGCGTTCCAGGGAATCAGAGCAAGCACTTTACTGACTGAGCTACCACTCCCTTCTTTTGTTCTCTCTTAAAAAAGAAAAAAAAAAAAAAGCTGTCTATTGCCTTGCAGATTTCATAACAGTTGTTCATAGTACAAAATTCAAATCTAGAAAGAGTACAGAGGAACAAGTAGGATCCCTGCCACCCTTAAATAGGCGCTCCTCTCCTGCCTGGAACCCAGCTCTGGGCAGTTCCCACCCAAGATCCTGGGGTGGCATCTAAAGATACATAGCAGAGCTCTAGAGGGTGAGAAGGTGCTCATGGGGTTGTGGGCGGTGACAACTAGGATTCCAGGCCCATCAGGTTGATGCCTGCGGGAGGTTTGATCAGACAGCATGGATGGGATAGCCTGTGGCGGCTTTTGTCTTCAGTTTTTGCCTGTTAGGTTTTATTACGTTCTGTTTTCCTTGGGCTTTCCCTTGCAGTCAATTAGAGCACTTATGGGTGAATGTTTGTTTATACATGTCATGTAGCTGTCCCTCCAGGGGTGGCTCTGTGAATCTGAGGCAGGAGACTCTGTTTGTATTTTAAACTAAGTGGAACTGCCAAAATCCCCTCCCAGGCTGTGGGAAGTTACCAGTGAGGAGTCGCACACAGGGCCTGTGGGTGGCTCTGCTGGTAGAGGCACTTGCCGGGCAAGCCTGGCAACCTGAATTCTAGCCCTTGAACCCACAAAAAGGTGGAAGGAGAGAACCGATGCCATCAAGTTGTCCTTTGTCCTTCACATACTTGCTCTGGCATGCGTGACCACACACAGCATACATATAATATACATATATATACATACATATAATAATATACATATAATATAATAATATATATATATAATATAATAATAAATATTTTTAAGCCAAAATAAAATCTTAAAAAGGAGAAAGATCTGTGCCAGTTATGTGTGTGTGTGTGTGTTTGTGTAAACCCTGAATAACCAGTGCATTGGCAATTCCCCTGTTCTCTGAGATTCATGCCCTTCTCAGTAACTCCGGGCCTCATCTGTGATAGTCTGTAGGCCTCTATGTCCTGAGCTATAGGAATTAACACCAGCAGCCTGCAGAATGACTTTCCAGCTAGCCCCTCCAGAAATCTGAAGACATAATTCTTTTCTTCTCCAAATTTTCCATCTCTAAGCCTTCTAATTCTCCTTCAAATTTCCATCTGTAAAGTTAATGCAATCCAATAAGAAAATAATGTGCTCTTGAGACGTTGACATGCTCAGAGCCATTTTATCCTGCCCCAAAGCCTGGAAAGTTTGAATTTTCCTCCAGATTAAAAAAAAGTAAGAAATAATAGAATAATTCACTGTACTGTAACAATTAAATCCAGCAGTTGAACATCACGCATTGGTAAATACAATGCTTGCGACAGCAGAAAGTCTCTCATGTACTTAGAGACAGAAACAAAGTTCTAAATCGAAAGCGTCTATTCCCAACCACATCCCAAAATGTAAATAAGCATCCAAGCATGTGGCTACATATCTTTACAGAAGCAATTACAAACAAGCCTTGTTATCAGTCTAGGGACGTCTCCAGCGCACACAGTCTTATCTGCTCTGCCCCCTACTGGAAAGAGAACGCAAGGCAGTCTGCATTACTTCCGATTAATTTTGGCATCATTTCCCTGCATCTGCTTTAGGAACGCAAGGCGTGAAATTTATAGTAGCAGGTTTAATATTCCATGTAGCCAAAATGATTTCACTACAAGGACTTTACCTTTGGTGGAATATTTTGGGTTGGCTCCCTCCGCCCCTCAAGTGTATAGATTGCTTCTTTCTTTCATGGCAACCCCTTGTCCAAATTCTTTTTAAGCTGTCACCCAACTCAGTACGTGGCAGGAATAATTTTATGCTGAGGAAAATGTGTTTAATTCCACATCTTGTAAGAATAATTACTTAGCATAATGCCACTTAAAATGTATTTTTATCTGCAAATGCTAATGAAGCTACAAAAGTCTGAATCATCTTTTGAAAGAATTAGGGTATTAAGGGTGCTTCATCTCTGCTCTCTTTTCTCCCTGAAGAAGAATCCAGAACCCAGTGACTAATCTTAGAGTGGATCCTGCTGGCTTTGAGCTGGGTATGAGCCTGCTGGCTCATTTAACCACAGAGGCTTCCTCTGAGTCTCCCCGAGCCCTGGACACAGAGAGCTTCAGGCTTCCTCAAGAGGTTTCCTCCTCACCTGGTCACTTGGATGGTCACTGGGAGGGAGCTTGGGCCCAGGGCCAGGGCAGGCCACCTACCCTAATGGCCTGGCTGGTTGCAGGCTATGGCCTTTGTCCTTAAGAATCTATCTCTTTGATCATTGGAGCACCCAAGTAATAAAGACCACTGTCCTCTCTATTGTTCTGTCCAAGGCCGGGAAAACAGTCAACAAAGAATGACAAGCTCAGGGAGAAATGACTGCTTTGTTTGGAAGCTTCTTTGAAATCCTTTTATTTTGGAAAGCTTGCAGATTTACAGCAACGTCACAAAGATTGCTCAGGAAGTGCCTATCTGCTCTTCACCCACCTTCAGTGGAATGTCTCACACAACTACACAGAAATGCACGGCGGCACAAGGCTGCTGTCAATACCGAAGGCTTTAATCTCACTGGTGTGCATTTTGCTGCCGTGCCTGTTTAATCTTAGCTCATAAAAGGAAAAGGGTAGACATGGAATGGGACTATGTGGAATAAATCATAAACGTTTTTACACATACAGGTCACTCTCTCTCTCTTTCTCTCTCTCTCTCTCTCCCTGTATGTGTGTGTTTATCCTTATACACATGCAAGTCTGAGACGTGTCTCCCAAATTGACGGGACCGCTTTCATTTATTTGCTTGGAGATTCTGGTTACCCATTTCATGATTGCCAATTATCTATATAATTTCTACATTATTGGTAGTTCTCGCTGCCATTTAAGTTGAATTATTAACATTATCCACAAAGAGCGTGGGAGACGGCACACATTCACAGGAGATGGCAAAGTCCTTGCCACACAAGCATGGAGAGCTGATTTGATCCCCAGCACTCATGGAAGACACGGGGTATGGCCCACACTTGTAATCCCCATGGCTGGAGAGAGAGGCAGGTGGATCCCTGGGGCTAGCTGGACAGCCAGCCTAGCTTAATTGAGAAACCCAGGTCCCAGGGAGAGAACTTGTTTCAAAAGCCAAGGTGGACAGCTCCCGAGGAACAATACTTGAGACCGACCTCTAGGTTCCATGCACATGCACACACATGTACCTTCATACACATGAACACACACGCCCTCACATGTGAAAATTTCTAGGTGTGTATTTAGTGAGTACATTTTTAAATATATGAGAAGTAGAGGTCTTTTGCTGTTTTTTGTTTTTTTTTAGATGGCGTTTTGCTCTATATCCCAGATTGGCCTCCATCATGCCTTGCCATGGAAAGCTCTGAAGACCTTGTTACTAAGAGACATAAAGCAAGTAACCATTTTTATGGATAGCCATCAAAGCAGCTGACACTGAGTAGCTACAAGCATAACGCTTCGATCCTCACAGTCCCACCGTGGAGTCTGCTCAAGCCCCATTCCAGAGAGAGGGGAATTACAACACGCAGAGCTCAGGAACCCTGCTGCCAAGTGGAGAGCTGGGAGTCTAGCTCTAAATGCTGCTAGATGCAGTGTTTCTAGAGCAGTTCCAGAAAAGGCCTGTGCTTTCTAGAACAGCTCCCCCACCCGGACTGTGGCTAGGAGAATTGGGAAGGATTAGATTTCTGCTCTTGGCTCCAGTGGAGGCAACATGAACACATCAGGCACACACCATTTCATGTGCTGCTCCATGCAGTAGTCAGAATGAGCTAGAAGCTTCACCTTTCCTTAGGACATCACAGTGACTGTCTGCAGGAAATAGCACCTGGGTATGGAAGCTTGAAGGGTGGGATGAAGGTATATCTGGAGGTATTTTCTCAGACCAAGTGCACTATTAGAAAGAATGGTCTCCATCAAAATTGCGGTCACAGGATTCATATAACTATACCAGCACTATTAATTGTGGAAGCTCAGGAAACTGCTCTGAAATAAAACTCCAGTTCAGATTTATTCCTGTATAAGTATACCTTTTCTTGGTACAGATTAGCTTACAACATTCAACAGAGTTGTGTTTTTTAAAGCATGTACTATTTTTTTCATGAGAGTAGAAGCAAGAGAGGAGAAATAATGTGCTATTAAACGCTAGCCCTGTGAAGTAGGCTATCTTTAGGTCTTTACAAAATATGCAGGAAGCACGATGTACATTTTGCATGCTTACAGAGGAAGGGTCTTAATTTTATGAAAGGCACCACATTTACTTGGCCTCAAAGATGAAAGGCCAAATTACTTCCAATTCTGAGTCAATGAAAAACTGAAGTGCCACTGAGACAATTCTACTGATGGCTAACATCACCAAGACTATTGTTTTAATAGTCATTACTGTTATATTTTTTACAAATTATATGTAAAACTGAGCCAAATTTGGGAGTAACATTCTCATCAACATGGAACTGGCTTGTAATAAAGAAGCCACACATGTGGGGCTGGAGAGATGGCTCAGTAGTTAGGAACACTTGTTGCTTTTGCAGAGGACCTGGGGTTTGGTTCCCAGCACCCACATGGTGGCTCACAACCATCCTTAACTCCAGTTCCAGGGAATCAGATATTCCTTCTGACTTCCTTGGGTACCAGGCACACACATAGTGCACATACATTCATATAGGCAAAATACTCATACACATAAAATAAAATGTTAAGGTCTAAATTTTTTTAAAGACATGTATTATTTTTAATATATTATTATGTATGTGTATGATGTGTGTGTGTGTGTCTGTGTGTGCACGCATGTGCGTGCATGCGCGGGTGGGAGGGAGGAAGGAAGGAAGGGAGAGAGAGAGAACATACACATGCCCCATACATGTGGAGGTCAAAGGACAACTTTGTGGAGTTGGTTCTCTTTCTACCTTTACCTAGATTCTAAAAATCTAACCCAGGTCAGGCGTGTGTGGCAAGCATTTCATCTCCCGAGCCATCTTCTAACTCAGTCTCTCTAGCATTTTAAATAAGGTGGCTAAACCAATGAGAACAGTTATAAATACTATCAAAGGGTGTTCTCTGCTATTATGGTGTGGGCAAAGCCAAACTCCCAACTGAATGAACAATCCATGGAACTAGGGCCTGCTCTTCTGCAAAATAGAAATACGACTATGTTTTGAAGTTGGCTTATGCAGGGCAGGGGAAGAAATATAAAAAGTAGCCCAACAGTTTTCAGATAGAGCACCTGGCTGCTGAGTCAGCTGGAACGTGATTGATGCTAACAAGTCCTTGGATTGCAAAGTGACTTATCTTAGAGAACCCTTTTAATTTGGGTCTAGATTCCAGAATCCAGAGTGGGCAGGGAAATTTCTAGTGGAAAGCCAGGGAGGTATCCTGTCCTGCTAAAAGGGAAGGAAAATAAGTGCCACGCTGGGAAGTTGGACCACAGAAAGCCCGCGTACCAGTCTTATTTTCCTGCAACAAGGTGATTCGTGTGCTATCTTTGGAAACTTTTCATAATTTAGATAAAGCAATAGCTGCATATTTGGTGGCTTCTGTGTGCCACAGAGTTGGTGGCAGGATGCAGCTGGGTTCATTTAAGTGGGATGGAAGTGGGAAAAGAATTCCAGACTGTCAGTGCTCGGAGACCAGAGGTTGACACAGGTATCTGCATGTATGTAAGGGCACTATGTGCATGCCTGGTGCAGGAGGTTAGACGAGGATAGCAGATTCCAGGAATTGCAATTATTGGTTGCTGCAAGCTGTCACAGGGATGCTGGGAATTGAACCCTGGTCCTTCGCACCAGCAAGTGCTCTTAACTTTGGAGCCATCTCTCTAACCCCAAACCAATCAATCAATCAATCTATCCTATTCCCTCCCCACCCCTTTCTATGTGCTTGATTTAACTCTTCAGTCAAAAGAGTCTGAGTTTTTTGATGAAAGAATCACCTTCCACTTAATGAGCAATTCCTTAAAAGGAATTTTCCGTACCTGTTGCTAGAGCAACTGCACAAGGTGCTTCGTTTTGTGTATTAACTTTTAAAAGTGCTACTATTAGCACAGCAATCTTGCAATGCCTCCTTTCTACTAAGTTTATCTTGAGGGAAGACACAGTAAGACAATTCAGGTCCTCAAAATCTTCAGCGTTTCCACTCTTACAGATTTGAGGTTCAGGACTTGACCTGCCAGGATCATGGGGCATTCTTGTCTTTCATGATACTTGAGGCTCTGCGAGTGGGTGACTCATCAGGGCTGTGAAGTCTGGTTTGATTTCCAAAAAATGATCTCTTTAGTTTTTAGAATAGACTCTCACAGATGAGCAACTACTACAGGTATTAAGGCTACTTCCAGCGGTTCAACCATCTGAGGGAATAAATACTTCATTTAATTGAAGGAAGTTTAAAATTTCCTCTTTAAAAATTTCTTTACAAAATCCTTTTAAGGTGACACTTCTACATAGATGATGACTTTGGTAAAAGGGTTAAAATAATGTTATTAGTTATAATATGTAACATATGGCATCACAAAGAATTGATTCCCGGCCTGGGGATGTGGCTCTCAGTGGTAGGGAGCTCGGCTATATTACATTTTATCTATTGTACTTTTCTTCCTCTAACAAGACTTAGACCAGACATAACAAATTCTAAACAACTAAGCTATGGGAGGATGGGCTCTTGGCTGTGGCGTAGTTTTCTTTATTTTTTGTTAGACCTGAATTTAAGATGTATCGTATCGTCATGTAATGGCATGTGGACGAAAGAGTCAGGTGTGGCTGCTGTAAGTGAGCGCTGCGGAGGGGTGCAGCCCTTGAGCCACACGCTGGTCTTCTGACCATTATCATGAAACTGGGGCGATCTTCAGCAATTTAAATGTCTTCAAAATATCTTTACGGCTGAAAATTAGTCTTCACCCATAACACATTGGTTCTGCATTTAAAAAAAAAAAAAGCCAGAAATTTGCCCTTTAGAGGCCAACAATTGCTGGCTTCATATTCATGGTTTGGGGGCCTCTATCTTAAAAACACATGTTACATTGGTGAAGAGTTCTTTACTGAAAAACAAAAAAAACAAAACAAAAACCCAACCTTTTGAAGATATATTCAGATTAGTTCACTTTCCCATCTCCAGGTGAGCACACTGTACCACTCCTTGGGCTTTGAAAGATACCAACCACGCTGATCCAAATCAAACAGGCCTTCCGAGAGTCCTGACAATGACGTCTTCATTGAGTGTGAGCGCAGCGAAGCCTCAGCCTCTTGTTTGCTCTGCGGTGCTGTGCCAAGATCTTGGCTTTCAATGTTCCCAGCATCCTTGGAAACATCACTTGTTTGGGGGAGAAGCTTAAGAATGGTTTTGCATCCACAACAAAATTTGAGGCTAAATTAAAATAGTGTGGCTCTCCTAGGGGTCTGGAATTATTTTATCTAGCCATAGCACTTGAGTTGTGCAGAATCTTATTACCCTGTGATAGCGCATTTGTAAAATTACATCAGAAATAAAACAAAAGGATTTGCTGTAATAGTATTCATTTTTTAACCTTTGAAATTGAAAATTTTTTTCCTGAATATTAAAAGCACTCACTTTAACTGCTGAAGGATATTAATGGGAAGTATGATTAAGGAGTCACAATGTTTAACTTTTAATATGTAAATTTAAAAATCTACTCTTCGGGTCCTAATCTGATGACATCGAGTTATCAGCGGAGTGTCATAATAACCTACCCCCCAAAACTGGCTTTAATTATCTTATTGGCTAAACATCATAGCTTAATCATCAGAAAACACCGAGAATAGGAGCAGAGTAACATTTACAAAGTCTATTGTAATAAGCTTTCAAAATAATAGATTAGTAATACATTTTCTTCTACTTTGACTATATTTTGAGTAATAGAAAACAATTTTTTAAGGTCCTTTTAAAAAATAGGAAGTAAATGCTAGGAACTGTGCATGCTCCCACTGGAGGAAGCAAGAAAGGGTGGGAAGTGGGACATATTTGGTGCTTTGCTAGCTAATCTGAAAGCCACAATGTCCTCTTCCTGTGCCCTCTGACTCGGGCTGGCCCCAGGGCCCAGGCAGCAGGGCCCTGCCGTGTGCGGACAGACAGACAGTTCTGCCAGCTCCCACTTGCTCCTCAGGGTAAACTTCAGGCAGAAGTTGGCTTTGTGGGGTTCCTGTCAATCTGCCAACCCACAGCACTCCGGGGATACTGTGAGGAGGACGCTGGCCAAGTCCTGCCTGAGAAGTCATCTCCCTCATGTCCTCCTCAGTGTCAGGGGATGGACTAAAGGGAGCCCTTCGTCTAATTTTATGGTGTTACGCACCAGCCAAGGAAAAGGAAGAGCAAGCGAGGAAAAGCAACTTTAGCTCACACAGGAGAAAGGAAAGGCTTCTTCGAAACAGTTGCTCTGGGAATGAAGGCTAACCATCCTTAAATCGTGGCTCCATTTGCTATCTTTTCATTTACCAATGCTTTTGAGAAAGTTAAACAGTTGTGATTTTATCTGTCTCGGGCTACATATTATCACTTTGCCAAAGAGAGTGGTCTAAAGTCATTGTGGCACAAATACCAAATAACCTTTGTGCCACGTGATAATATTCACCTACGAAACACACTCAGAAGCAAACATGCCTACATGCTGACACACGTTTACAAGGCAGGTGTTTTCAAAAAGAGGTCCTCACTGCCATTCATAAGGCTACTGATAGGAAATGTTCCTTTTATGTTAAAAGGAACATAAAGTGTGTGAGCTAAGGTTCTGAAAATACACGTATATGCAGTTTCTCAAATGAATAGTCACACGTGCAGATGGATGTTCAGAAACAGACACACCAGACGTACTCAAGCAATTTTTTTTCTGAGAAATTCTTTCCCTTTCCTAAGAAATGTTTGAATTTTATTGTCCTTTCTCCCCAAGAAAAGTGAAGATCATAATCTCACATAATTTCTTCTGAATGGATAGACTCAGACAATTTACTGATGCTTCCTTCAATTTTCACACCACAGTAAGCTCCAACAGGTTTTTGTTTTAAGGTGAACCAGGTTTCTGGCTCTTCCCTGTGGAGAAGTTACTTTCAAGTCAGTGAAAGTTCTTGGCCCATGATTAAAAGTCTTTGCCAATTAGTACTCAACAACTTCAATTCAGTTTTTTCTGGTTCAAGATGAGCAGGAGTCTAATAAGGCTGTGATAAAAGGGCAAAAGGCACCGAGAGCCAAAAGCGGATTAATGAGCTCCTCCATGTATTTGTCTTTCTAACAGCTGAACTGTTACAACTATTGACACTCTTCAAAAGGTTCCGCTCTGAACCCTGTCCAGGCACTGCAGGCTCCAATGGACATCTTCAAATCCAGAGAATGGAGGAGCAAGAGCTTCCCCTGTGTGATGCCAAAACCAACAAAGCCCATGGATCAGGTAATGAAACTTCAGCTTTTCCCCCTTTGAGATTTATTTACTGGCAGCTGACAAGGGGCAAATTCAGCTCGAATTGTGCAGTCAAGGCCCTGTCAGGCTTTTAGAGGCACCCTTGTCTTGAAGCACCTTCATGACTGGCATTTCGCTCAAAAGCCCTCGGCACTGGTCCTTAACAGCTTATGACATCACAAAGGACACTCCAGACAGATGCCTACATGGCATCCTGCAGCATTTTAAAAGAGAATTAGTGGTTTTAATTATGGTCGTAGTATGAAAGGGAACCATGCAAGCTCCACGGGAGACCTTTGATCAGACCCTTTTGCTAGTACAATGCCACGGAACTGTGACTATTCCTGGTAAGGGGCCTTTTCTTGCTGAATGACTCACCAGTGATCTTTGAATGCAGACAAGCTTCTAGCCCTCCCTCTTCATTAGTGAGCATTTCTATACAGGGGCCTATATAGTGCTTGGAGTCTAGGAGCTATACAATCAGGGGGAAAGAATCCCTACAGATTCTGGCCTCTACTTAGGAAGTGCTGAAGGACTCTGAGTGACTTTATTCATTAAAACAGGTTGCTATTAATTAACTGTCATAATAAAATAAAGAACTATTATTATTTGCATTTCTTACTATGTTCTCTTTAGTAATATGTATAAAAGATGCCTGTAACAGAAATGAATTTATTGAACAACTTCCCCACCCCACCCCTGCCCACACCCCTTTGTGCATCTGGGCAGCTTCCTACTAATTAGTAGGTCTAGATCTGTGAATCCAAACAGAGTAAAACTAAATATGAAATTAATTGAGGACATAGAAAATGCCTTCTACTTTGCCAGTTTCTGCAACTGAAATAAACAAACATGAAATCAGCTTTCCTTTTCAGGGACTGCAGAACTAATATGATAAAACTCAAAGTTTAAGAAAAAAATCACATATTTGGTATATACTGGAAGTTAAGACTGTATGACAATTATATTTAACGAAAAAAGGAATTCTAACTTGAGGTATAACAAGAACTGTTTTTAGAAACTATCTTGCTTGCAGGAAACAGAAATGCCTTTGGTCTGGAATGAGTATTTTAAGAATTTTTCTTTTCAAATGGATCCCCGTGAACATGGCTGTAAGAGACTCCGGGTCAGCGCTTTAGGTCTGCGGAGACGGTTCTTTCTCATCTAGAACCCACAGCTGCTCGGGAGACTGCAGATGTTTTCTGAATGTTTTTCATGGAAATGCTAATTTGGCAACATGGGATAAACACAATTTTAGCCATTAACGTCTTTTTGCTGTACATGCTGTACTTATATCCAGGAGATAACTGGGCTCTCTACCTGTGTGGTGCAGCCTCTTTACTGTAGGAAAGACTTTTGGATGTTAGAAGCTTTGGAAGCAGAACAATGAGCACGGCTGCTGCGATTTGCTGGCTCAGAGCTTTTTTGTATTTCTTAGACTTTGCAGTTCTCTTCTTAGGTGTTTGAGAGCAGCTATGATGTCTGCTCGCTGTGGATCATTCTGTGCTTTCTGAGTGTAGAGATGAAAATGTCTGATGGTTTCAGACAGCAGGACTTCGGGATCTGCATCTCTCCCTGGAAGGTGCAGCATCCGCTCACAGGCGATAGCGTAGTTCTTGTGCCAATTCACTGGGTGTTCCTCTCGCAAGTACACTATCTCCTTATAGAGCTGGAAGACAGCAAATGTTGGGATTCCATTGTTATCTTGACAAACTTTCTTGTTTCAAAATCAGAAAACAGAGAGGAATTAATAACACAAGGGAAAAAAAAATCCAAGCAGCCTATAGTAAAAAATCTAATCATTGCCAGGCCATGCAGAAAATGCAGGGATGCTCCATAATTACTACAGTAGCAGGAGGCAAATGTGCTTCATCTAAAATTGCTTCTAGGGCTTCGGATGCTGCAGGACCCCAAGACGCACTGTGTGAGGACAAAGTGCTCTTCCTCCAAAAAGATGTTCTGGGAAAGGATTTAGTTCTAACTGGAGGAAAGCTGTTTATGCAACAGGCTGAGCAGCTAAACCCAAATTTAGTTGCTGGGGGAAAAAAAGCTTTCTTTAGTAGACAGTGTAGAAAAAAGAACTTGGCGAATTAAACTTCTGTTTCACATTGTTTACGTAAATTTCTCTCTACATGAATCAACAGTAGTATTAGCAATAACACGATCCAAACAATTCCATTGTTATCAAGTGTACTGGGTACAACAGAATCAAGAGATTCCCCTAAAAGGGCAATATTGAAAATCTTCACAGCACCCTACAATTTACCATCTTAATAGCCAAAACCTAGCCCACAGAAATTCAGAATTTTGATTTCCCAACTGTAGAGATAGTATTAATTGGATGCAAGTAGAATCAAAAATTTATTTATTTTTATCTATCTACCTACCTGTCTACTATAATCTATTTAAGTGTATGTGTGTTTGCATATATATATATATACATATATACACACACATATATATATATATATATATATATATATTTGAGTGTGCACACATATGTGCCATTGTGCACATGTGGAGTTCAGAGGACAACTTTTAGGAGTTGTTTCTCTCCTTCAATACGCAGGTTCCTGGAAGTCATCAGGCTTGGCAGCAAGTGCCTCTACTTGCTAAGCAATTTCACTATCAGTCCAGAAATTTTGTTGGTACTGAACTTTCCAGAGGGAATGCACCAACATTTAGCAAGCAGGTGAGTGGAGGCTAGTTTGCACAATGGACCACGATGCTTCCTTCTTTGGTAATTTCACTGTCAGGTCAGCACTGAGTAAGTAGGAGCGTCCCAGCGGACTCTGAGATTAGACCCGAGTAGCGCTGTTTGCATTAGGGCTGTGTTCACAACGTCATGTAGCTGAAACGGACAGACTGCATCATCATCTTCCCCATTTTCTCCAAAGCAGCCAAATGAATGCCTACCGTCAGACAGCGTCCTTGTCAACAACTCCACAGGCTGTGACTGTCCTTTGGAGATTTAATAACCCCATCTGTCTTCAAGTTCCTTCAGAATGCTTTCCTGCGGCCCCTTCACACTGGTGACTCACAGCTGACATTTATGTTGGAGTGAGTCTAGACCTCTCAGCTGCCAGAAAGAACTTCACAGGCTGCCTTCCAAAACTGACTCCCTCACTGTTCTGGAGTGGGGTGCCTGGAGGACTCTGCCTTTGATCCCGTAGTCACCTCCTTCTGACCACCCCTCCCCCCACTTTCTTGATCTACCATCTATTTGGCTAGCTCATCCTGATATTCCAACATGGTGCCTCATGACATCTCTTGCCAGCACTGGGGCTCAGCTCCCTGGGTCCCTGATCTGTGGCTGAGGAGAGGATCGTCCCCAACATCCTTTCTTTAGCCTGCTACCTTTGTGATAGCAGGAGAAGACCATTTCTAGCATAATACCTGGTGCTGAGTAGGTGCTCAATAAATTCTGTGAGTGAAGAACTAATAAAAGTGAGTTAATGCTCAAAATCTAGGAGCAAAATGAGTAATGCTGATTGGACACCATGCTGCTTTACCTCAGCAGCAAGCAGATGTGCTGGCTGAGTAGAGCCAACAGTAGAGGTGTGGGGGGGAGAGGGGCAGGGGGGGCGGGAGAACTTGGCTGCTCACATATGCAAGGCCTGAGCGCTGTGCGCATGGGCCCTTATAAATGTTTCTACATGTCGAACTGGCTAACTATCTCTGTAGTGTTAGAAGAGGCCAGTGCTAAAATCATAGGAATCCAGGCCTTGTCAAAAATGGTACTGCAGGCCTCTCCTCTGTGTGCCTTTCTGAAGCTATGTGTTGGAAGGTGTTTTGGGCTTCCCAAGGCTAGTCAGAAGACAGACTTTCTGTGGCTTTTATCTGCCCTCAGAGTTCCCCGGCCAGCCATCGTGGCCTATCATTTCACATGTAGCCAGCGTCAAGATTTTACACTGAGGGCGACTGAAACAATGGCTTGTTTCAGTAAAGCCATTATGTAGTTTCCTCTCAGTGCTGCGACAAAGAACACAGGCTAAAAGCGACACAGGTTCACTGTCCTGCACCGAAGTAAGAAGCTGAGGCTCGGGAGGGCCGCACTCCTTCTGGGGTCCTTCAGGAGCGCTGGAGATTCTTTTCCTTCCCTCTCTGGTTTCCAGAACCTTCTGTCCCTTCCTCTATCTCCAAGCCAGTGGGAACCATCTCCAAATCTCTCCCTCTGGTCTCCCTTCTATAAGGCCCCCATGATTTTATTGGACCCAATTGGCTAATCAGGATGGTCTGAACCACACCAGAGAGTTGCCCTTTGTGGGAGAAGACAGCGGCACAGCGCTGCGGGGTGGGGTCGATAGTCTGACTGCCGTGACCCTTCACCTTAAACATTGTGATGATCCTGCTGAATACTTCCCCCACATGTGCTGCTTTATAATGCTCAAGATGAACTGGACACCCGTCTCTCCGTCACTCCCGCTTCCCAGTAGATGCCCTTCAACAACACTGAAACATACTTGATACGCGTGAGTGTAGAGTCGGGCCTTCACGTCTGGAGGCACTGTGGCAGTCTCTGCCAGGCTGAAGATGAAGAATGGGGTTTTCATCCTGGGGGGCGGGGAGCGAGAGCCCTCATTAGGATCAGACCACAGCACAGAATGCAAAGTGTATTCTTTCTTGTGCGTTCTTCATTCTCTCGTGTTCCTGGAATTTTACCCTGAACCAACAGGAATCCAAAAGCCTGCCAGAGGCACTGCACCCACCCACACTCACATCGGAGCCCGCCGGAGGCATGGCACCCAGCCACACTCACCACCAGAGCTCGCCAGAGGCACCCACCCACGCTCACCACAGGAGCCCACTGGAGGCATGACACCCACCCACGCTCACCACAGGAGCCCACTGGAGGCATGGCACCCAGCCACACTCACCACTGGAGTTGGCCAGAGACAAGGCACCCACCCACACTCACCACAGGAGCCCACTGGAGGCATGGCACCCATCCACACTCACCATGCAAGCCCGTCAGAGGCACCCACCCACGCTCACCACAGGAGCCCACTAGAGGCACAGCACCCACCCACACTCACCACAGGAGCCCACTAGAGGCACGGCACCCACCCACACTCACCACCGGAGCCTGCCAGAGGCACCCACACTCACCACCGGAGCCCGTTAGAGGCTCAGCACTCAGATTACTAACGCCTTGGGGAAAAAAGTTCATGCCATCACTGTAACGACCCTACAGATGTGTGCCACTGTTATGGAAGAGCAGTCAGAGACAGGGATTTGCTGGGTGTGTCAGTGCGTCTCTGAAGGTGCCCATCTCCGCAGCTCGTGTCATTTGTGGCCAGTTCTTTAAAAGTGGTTGAACTCTTTGAGCACACAAACATCCAAAATGTATTTGGCATACCAATTAAATCAATACCTGCCTGAGTGACGACCTGCTTTCTTCTTTTATGTGACTGTCTCCCAGCTTTCCCACATTCAACCACAATGAACAATTGTGCAGTGTACCTTTGATAAGGTCTTTAATACAAGCATCTGTCCTCAGAACTAGACTGGCAACTTTATGCCATTTTCTAACTTTCTCAAAAATACTCTGGCACAAACTACAGTACAGCTATTTTGTAATCATTATTTTGGAGTTATATTTCTTTCTTTAAAAACATTTTTAATACATTTTATTATTTTGTGTGTATGTGGTGGTGGGGCACAGAGCTACGTGTGCTACAGTGTAAACGTAGAGGTCAAAGAACAATTTGCAGGAATCTGCTTCCTCTTCCACCATGTGGGTAGTGAGGATTGTTTGAGTTTTTTGTTTTTTTGTTTTTCGAGACATGATTTTTCTGTTGTAACTCTGGCTGTCCTGGAACTCACTCTGTAGACCAGGCTGGCCTCAGACTCACAGAGATCCGCCTGCCTCTGCCTCCTGAGTGCATTACCCGACTGGAGTGAGGATTTAACTCAGGTTGACACACTTGGGGCAAGCATACCTTCATCTGTTGAGACATCTATCTGGCTCTCTGGTAATTCTTTTTTTTTTTTTGAGACAGGGTTTCTCTGTTGTAACTCTTGCTGTCTTGGAACTTACTTTGTAGACCAGGCTGGCCTTGAACTCCCAAGTACTGGGATTAAAGGTGTACATCACCACTGCTCAGCTCTCTGGTAATTCTTAATAAATCCTTAAACACATGTAAATGCTTTATACTATAACTCAACTCTCAGAACATAATCTCTAGCAGATTGAGTCTCAATATATTTTTGCAGAAGGAAGAACTCCATATGCATGAGGAAACCCTTTCTGTATTGCTTATTTTATATTAATGTTTTGGCCAAAGTTTGTTAGCGTTAGTTTTGTTTTTTTGTTTTTGATTTCTGACTTTGTGTCTTTGTGAACCTGCATGCTGTATCTCAAATGGTGGTGATCAGAGGACAATTTACAGAAGTCAGTTCTCTTTCCAGCCTGTGGGTTCCAAGGATCAAGCTCAGATCACCAGGCTTCGCAGCAAGTGCTCTTACTTGCTGAGCATCTTGAAGGCCCCTTTTGGTCAACTATTTACAAATAATGACAGGGACCAAGAGAAGCAGCAGTGCCACTAAGAAGTGATCCAGTAGAACTGCATGGCCCCTCTCTGAGCGACAGGAAAGTACAGCGTTCATCACAGTAATGGCCATGTCTTTTCATGTAGACTTCCACCACAGACTGTGCTCCATCAGGGCAGAACTGTGTCGCACTCGGTAGCTTCCGGCCTGGCACAGTGCCTGGCCTCTGTTAGGTAGTGAGTGAGTGCTTTAGGAACAGATTAGCTCAGCACAGAGGGAGGAGGCAGGGCGGGCAGGAACACTCAGTTCTACCCAGTCTCTAGCACTTCCACTGGCTTAGCTGGAACAGAAGTACAGGAGTTAGGAGTGCCTCAGGGTCATACTGAGCTTTGGACTCCATCACTGTCCTTAAGTGCCCTTGGAAATCCGACTCCCTCGTTCTTTTGTAAAATTTAGATAATAGAGCTTCGTGGGTTTTTATAAAGATGAGATTGTGCGTACATAATAATATGATGTCCTGAACACAACAGCTGCTCCTAAGTTATTTTTATTTCCACTCATCCATCTTCCCAGATGAAAAGTACCCATAGGCTACTTATCTGCTGTACTGAAAACAGACTGCGAATAGTAAAATGTTGATCGTCACCTTGCTTGCCACATCTCCTCATTGGCCACGGATTCCCAAGAAGATGGATCAAATCTGTAGAAAAACAGTATCCTTCCATCAGCTACATTACATTATGAGCATGTAACGGATGCTTTATAATCTTATAAGGCCACTAAAACAGGCTGGCTCTTGATGTTCTGATAGGGATCAGACCAAGGGGTTTGGCATTTTCGTAGGTGCGCTCTTAATTGTGCCTCCAAGAAGCAGGGGACGGAGGGGAAGAGGCTGGAGGCACCAGGCAGTTGTTCCTGAGAGCACGGGGTGAAGCACAGGCCACACTAGGACGCAGCCAAGAGCAAAAAGCCAGTGTGAAGAGAAGCTCTGCTAGACCCTGCTGGGCTTTGGGCTGCTTGAAGAATTCTGGCCAAACAACTGCTAGCCAGAATTTTGTAATTAAAAATTTATAGTAAAAATTAAAATAAGAAATTCATAATTAAAATTCTAATCATGCATTTATTTTGTTAACATTGAGCTAAGGGATGATACATATATGTATTCTTCATCAGCCATCTGATGAAAATGTAATTTTTACAATTTTGTTATTTTTTTGAGAAAGGACCTCACTATTTAGATCAGGCTGGTCTTGAACTTACAGTCCTGACCCAGCCTCCTGAATGCTGGGTTTTTGGCATGTACCACCACGTACAGCAGATTGCTATTTTCCAATTTCCTTATGAATCAAAGCAGAAGAGCTACTCAGCTCTTGCTGTTATACAACAATGTGGTGCTGGCGCATATTGTCTAAAAAAATTTCCATAGCATAACACCTGCTAATATGGTCTTTCCTCTTGTGCCTGAATTATAAACAATAGGTTATCTAATATTAAACAATTCCTTAATTTAAAAAATATTTATTCCTATTTCATTGTGTGTGTGTGTTGGGGGGGTGTACATGTGAGTGCAGGTGGCGGTGGGAGCCAGAAGAGAGTGTTGGATCCCCTGGAGCTGGAGTCACATGTAGTTACGAAGCCACCGTATGTGGGTGCTGGGAAGCAAAGTTGGGTCCTCTGCAAGAGCAGCACAGGCTTTTAACCAACAAGCATTTCTCCAGCTGAACAATTCATAATTTAAAAAAAAATCAGATAATGGGGTGCTTTGTTTAGATGGACTTTTTTTTCCCACACAGGAAAGGGTAAACTTTATGTAGAAATGCTTAAGAGGAGATTAATAATGCCCTAAGTAATACATCAAGGCTGATAACAAACAACCCGGAAAACAGGTTCTCAAATCTAGACTTCCTAAGGAAACTGTCCGCTTCCCCTTTTACTTCTGTGCTAGGGACTGAACACCCCGCCCAACCACACATAGGAAAGAGCTGCAACACTGAGCTGCATGGTACACATCTGAACTCATGCAGAACAACATGGCAAGTTCACACATGGGGAAACTGTCCTGGGAACAGCGTGCCTCCCAAGGTTAACGGCAGCTCATGAGTCCCTTCTACTCTTAGGGCAATAAAATATAGGGTGCTGGGCCATGCAGTATCATGGCCTGGAAGCAGGAAAGTCTCAGGGAACTCACTCACCCAAAGCATTCCCCGCCCCCCCCCCCCCCCCCCCCGATTTGCTAGACAGGAGGAGCAGAGAGAAACCAGCTCTTCCTGTTCATAATTAATGATCTTTTGTGGGCAGAAAATGGTATTAATAAAAAAAAAAAATTAAAAGGCATCTGAAGAGCCAAGTGTGGTGGGATGGCCTGTAATCCCAGCACTTGGGAGGGTGATGCAGGGGGATCCTGAGTTTGAGTCTAGCCTGCAAAGTGAGAATTTGTCTCAAAACCCAAAACAATAAAAAAGATATCTCAAAATAGTACCCCGCCCCCTTTTTAGACACACAAAACTGAGATCTGCTTAAAAACACACCTGCTGTTCATACCTTCCGTATTCCTCAGTCCAGTTATAGATAGTTCTTGTGCGTTTAATCCATTCTTCTGGGTTGAATACAATCTTTGAAGGAACTAACTTGTCACAAGATCCCCATGGCCAAAGTGAATAGGACTTTTTCCATGTTGGGTCACCTTCATGAATTCCTATGCAAACAAATGTTTCTTTTCTATCCAAAACAGAAAGCAAACAATTCTAAATGTTGTATTTCCTTAGTTCACAGAAGGTCATTTTGGATGCCATAGGCCTCAGATATTTATATGCCACCTGTGAACATGTTGGTTTATTTAAATCTTTCCCAAGTATAGAGCATGACATTTATTTACTGTAAAAACGAAACAAAACAAAACCAACTGCAGAAAGGCACAAGCAGAAACAGATGAGAAAAGTCTTCCTGCCTCTCATTCTAAGGCAAGGGACCTTATCACCAGGAACACTGGCGTGGCAGTGTATCACATGTAAACAGATGCTTTCTTGGGTATCCCTTCTTATTTTACATTTAGAATTATGTCCCCCTATTTCCCACACATCCACTGTACTTCATTATCTCTTTTGTCATTTCTATGCTTATTATTTGCATTTGTAAGTCTCCCTGAGAAGCCCAGAAGCATCCTGAGGATCGGCTCTCTGTCCCTGCATTAATTTTGAATGCCACACAGCATGAGGTTAGCACATAATAAATACTGGCTGGAATTAAATTAATCAGATTTGAGTAACTGTTAGGAACCTTAGAGCCTACAAAAGTTAGAAACAGAAATGGCTTAAACAGTAGTTCTCTTCCAATTTGCGCTTGTTTGTTAAGTAGAAAGTGGGGGGTGGGGAGGAGCAGCATAGTAGGAGAAATTACCTGAAAGTTAAAGACTTTGATAACTTTGAAAGAGGACAATTTCAGCTTAGATTTTATATCTTTTCCCTCACTACTTACTGCCTCTATGATTTGGATTAAGTTATTTAACTCGCTGTGTCTTCTCATCTGCCTGGTCTCCTAGGGCTGCTGAAAGCTACATGCGGCATCCAACACGAAGCTCAACCTCAAGCTTAAGTGTCACTCTGGGGAAGATGCAGCACTCTCAGTGGCTCAGCCGGGCTCTGGGAAGAACCTGGCACTGGTGCCCTGATCGAGAAGACCTTGGGAAAGAACCAGAACCAACAGGCAACCAAATCAGCAGTGTGCCCATTTTTCTCTCTCCCTAGCACTAGAACCAGATGAATGGACAGAGAGAGCTCCCAGTTTTCAAGTCCAAGGAGTGAGAGAGGGGTCCTGAGGCTGGAAGATGTGGGGGAGGGACTGCCCTGTCCTCAGGTACAGGGGCAATGCTAGTCATGGGGTTCGCAGTAGAGGTGTGACAGTAGTGATGGCAGATTAGGTCCAAACCCTGAGTTCCAGGAAAAGTAGGGGTTCTGCCTGATGCCTGATACAGAGCCAAGAAAGGAAGGACATGGCAGGAGATGAAAGCTTTCTGCCCCAAAGTACCAAGAAATAGCCTCCAGAAAATACTGGAGTGACTAGAAAGGTAAGAGATCAGTCGAGCAATCTCATAACGCTGTGCGTGAACTGGCTTATCTCTGAACCACGAGTTCACTGTGCCATGCACAGATCTGACTCCAAACGGGCTTTACACAACTGGCCAAAGGGGAAACTACTACCCAGGTCTTGGACCAGATGCTGGGTAGTGATGTGAAAGGAGGAAAACTGGTCAGACAGAGATGAGGACTCCAAAATGAGCAATTATTGTTCTTGATAGCCAGTTCTGTCTTGGCCAGAAGCCCAATTTCATCCTTGGTTTTACTGGCAGTTCTGTCCTGGCCAGAGGACAAAAATACCAAAAATGTTTAAGGGCACTGGTGTTTGTTCTGTTTGTTTTAATCTTTTTCCTTTTACATGCAACCTAATGAGAACAGCTGCCTGGAAATATGAGGAATCTAATCCCTTCGGTGTGCCCCAAACTCCAGTTCAGACACCAGGATGGAGAAGTGCATGAGCAACTTGTGGGTGGGACAACTGGGCTGACCAGCTCACCCTACCCAATGCCGCAATCTAACAAAACTTCATCAACCCCTAGGGCAGGGAGCTCGGTGGCAGTCCTTGCCTGAGACCATTCTCACTACACAGGGCCTCTGCTTGCTTCCTTTCTCTTAAGCTCTTACCTATAAGGAAACTTTGTTTTGAATCTCAACTCTCCATTATCTGTGAGATTCATTCTGTTAGTTTGTGAGACCCTGGCCTGGGTGGCTATGGTGGCTGTGGACTGCCTGGTACCCTGCTGCTTGAGTCATCTTTACCCGAGGTAAGAAAGCCTCCATCACACTTAGGGACTCCTGTTCTCCCCTCACACCAGCAGCACACAGGGGCCCAACCCAAGTGCCACTGAGGGCACTCTATGCTGAGCCATGTCTCCAGACCTCTTCATACTTTTCATTTTGGGACAAGGTCTAAGTTAGCCATGCTGGTTTTAAACTTACTCTGCAGCTTAGTTTGGTCCTAAACTTATGATCCTCTTGTCTCAGCTTCCTCCTGTGATTACAGGCCTGTACTTCCAGGCCCAGTCTGACAACAGCTTGAATACACTCTGGCTTCATGTATAGGACATTCTGGAAACAGCAGGATTCCAGCAATGAGGAGCAGAGCATCGGCTGCCAAGATTGGCCTGACAGAATAGCTTTGCTCTGCAAGAGCAGCACGAGGATGTTTGGGGTTCTGGACTGTCCTGTATCCTGACTGTGGGATGCACACACAAACCTGTCAAAGTTCACAGAAATGTGTGTCCCAAAAGTCTATTTTAATGTTTTTTTTTTAAACAGTTGCTCAATAAATTAGCTTCCTTCCTTAAAAGTACATATCAAGGGAGCCTGCATATGATGACAGGTCTAGCAAGAGCCGTTAAGCCATAGTGTCTTCTAAATTCATCATTTCACTTCTGAGTGAGATGTTAATATTCTAGTTACCATTAGCATAGTATTACTAATAGTATTCTAATATGCCAGTGCTCTTTACCTAATCTGATGATTTAAAATTCTACCTTCTCCACAAACACTATATACAAAATGCATCTATTATAGCTCATAACTTTAATATAGTTAAAAATTAAAAAGTATATCAAGTACTATAGGACTCTATACTGTGTTTTTACTTTCATAAAAATACACATTTTTAGAGTTATATTTTCCTAGTATTTAAAAGATGCCCTATTCTACAATGAACACATTGTAGTGAACATCTACTGGGCAAGTCACCAGGGAAGACACAGAGGCATATTCATTGAAGCAAACCCTGCCAGAACTCAGCAGAGGGAACCACTGTCCTGACCAGTGCCATACTCAACTGACAGTGGGACCCCAAGAATCTGCGCTCAGGTGTTTTATTGATTCTGAACTCCTCAGGTGTTCTACTGATACCACGTGCAGACAATTAGCAATTAAACATCTCCCATGGATCCAACACCTGCAGACAATACCAAATGCTAAAAACCTAGGCAGCCCCTCACCCAGCAGTGCATAATACACAAACATACTAAAAATAACCTCCAACATTTCCCCTTTTCTGTATAAAAAAATTGCTTTGCTTTTACAACACAATTTAACACTATATCAGCAAAACTATTTACGAGAGGAACAATCATGAGTGTTGCTAATGCACAGGACCAAATGAAACCAAACATCTATCAAGCTTTCTCAATGTCTCTAGACAGCAAAAAAGCATTATCAGTGTCCCATTTATCTGGAATTCACTCACGATTCTCTGGGCTCCTACAAAGGGCTCAGGTCACTTCTCTGGCTCTGCCCTCTACAGCACACACAGTTTGTCCTCCAGGTTCTGGCTGGCTCCATTCCACTGCTGCTGCTGTTCTTAGTGATCGTCCCATGGTACTGGCACCTTTAAAAACTGCTGGGGTCCCTGGGCTGCACTTTCACCAATAGCCTCTCCTGGGCTTTCTTCATGGTGCCAAGCCTCAATTTCTCTTCATGACCCCTTCAATCTGGGCCTTCAACTGCCACTGAGGCTGCACCTTCACTAATGGCCTCCCCTGGGCTCTCTTCATGGTGCCATGCCTCAATTTCGTTTCTTTTCTTTTTTTTTTTTTTAACGTGATTCCTTCATTCTGGGCCTTCAATTACTACTGAGGCTGAACCTTTACCAGTGGCCTCTCCTGGCCTCTCACAGTGCCAAGCCTCAGTTGCTCTCCATGACCCCTTCATGCCTTCAAAACCAGCATCATCTGGGTGACTCTTCCAGTACCAAGTTTGACTATCAGCATAACCTTGGCCAGTTCTGGAAGACATTTTCTGTGTGCTGACCCTTAGGAAATATGTTCCAGGTTTTATGATAGAGTCTGGTTTGCTGGAAAAATAACTAGTCCTTGTCTGCAGGAAGAGTTCCCTCATGGTGTGGAGTTACCGCTGTTACTAGACAGGTTTGCAGAAACAAACAAACCAACAACTGTTCAGTTTAACTAAGCAACTAAGTGGCTTTTTGGCTCTAAGCCATGGCTTCCACAACAACAGGGGGTCCTGGGTCAGTGGGAAGACTCTCCAGTTGAAACATTCTGGTGGTTTGGAATTCTTTCTCACCACTGCAATGGGTAAACATACACCTTTCTCCATACACCTCAAACACAACACCCACTTGGGCCTCACATACACAAAAAGCCATCAACAAATTGAGTTTATAGAATAGCAGTATGCTCTGGTTTCTGTTTCCAGTCCCCTGGCTGCTGCCAGCTGTGGGAGAGAGTGTCAGCTCCGTGATCAGGAAAAGCACTAGAAACCTTGCTTTTCCCTGACCCAGCTGAAATGTCTTTCTCTAAAGGCCTCTCTTTTGAGCTCTGTTTCTCACTTAATTTTCACAATTTTCTCTTCTTAGAGGCTTATTTCTCTTTCTCTCCTCTTTCTTCAGGAACCTTCCATTAACACCTCAATCTCTATCCTTTGGTAGCTTCTCTGATCCTACTTTACCGGACTCTGAGGTCTAGAGTTTCTTCCTCTTCCCTGTCTCCACGTTGGATTAGCTGGCGTGATGCTCTGCCACATGTTAATGCGCCATTTGCAGTTGTTAGCTGCTGTATGTTCAGCACGAGGGACAAGGAATCATTTTCCTAAGTGCACACCCTGCCAGACCTCAGCAGAGGGAACCACCATCAAGGCAAGCGCCATCCTCAACAGTGGAACCCCAAGCACCTCAGCTCAGGTGGCTTTATTCTTTCAGAACATCGCAGGTATTTGATAGCACGTGCAGATCATTAGCAATTAAACAACCTCCACAGAAATCCAACACTGCGGACACTACAGAACGCCCTGGACTTAGGACAGCCTCTCACCCAACAGTGCATAAAACAATTTCAAACATAACTAAAAATAAACTTCCCCAACAACACATACTACTTTTAAAGTTAAAAACATTAAAATCAGATAACAATAGGCAATATTGATCATGAGATCTTTGTTGGTCAAAAATATTAATAAAATGTTATGGGCCAGAATGCTTATCATCAAAATATAATAGCAAAAATCCAGAAATAAAGAATTTTAAAAACATAAAAATTATTAAATATCATTCATTTTACAGACGTCTTAAGACTCTAAGAAAGATAGTAATGTCATTTTACTGATTACATAGAAAATGCTTATGATACGTGAGGTAAAAGAAGTTGGATGATCGTCTCCACAAAATAGACCATGCGTGTGGTCACCTGTACATGTGCATCCAGATAAATAACCTAAGCTAAAAACAACCAGCATTCAAAGCCAGTTGATGCAAATGACAGCAGTGGTGCGCTTGACAGGATAGTTGATGGTGATCACTGCGCAGCTCTAACACAAGCTGTAACAGAGCAGATATTTGGAAAATTTGAAGCTGAGTTAAATAAAATTCACAAAAATGCTGGTTTGAGAATGTTAATGGCTCATTATATCTTACTTCTGGATATAATAATTAAATGCTATTCTCCCAGCACATTTGTGCCCATTCCCTGTCTATTATTCCAGGAGCTACTGGAAACAGGCTCAGCAGCACACTGAAAACTACAGTATTGTATTCCTACCAAAAGACAAACTGACATTGGAATTTATAAAAATGTTAAGTCTTCTTCACAAGAAAAACAAAACAAAACAACAACAAAAAACCACACACACACACACACACACACACACACACACACACACACACACAAATAAAAAACCAAACCAGAACATGAAACAAACGCTTCCTGCTCACGCTCTGGGCAGTCCCAAGCGTCTCAGACAGAAGCAGTGCTCAGGGCTCACCATTGAGGACTTACTTATTCTTGACCTTAACTACAAATCATTTATGTTCTCAAGCACAGAATTCACAATTCTCTTATTTTATCCTCAGCTAGCATAAACTGTAGGTGTTTTTCTTATTTATAAAAATGTCTTATCCTTTATAAAAATGCTTAAGCTATTTTTATATAGTGATTATTACTGAAAAAAAAAATGCTTTACACTTAAAAGAGGGCCACAGTGCTGATCAGGAGGAAACCGTAATTGCTTGCGATCCACCTGCAATGATTTCAAGTAGGCAGGCACATCTCCAATTTCTCAGAATTGTGCTAAGATCTTATTTGCTGTTCTTGCTAATCTGTCTTTATTTTTCTCTTACCCAGAACAATAACATTTATTTCTGCCTGGCCTCATTTATGCACAGATATTCAATTTAATTACAAAGATAATCTTACTGGTGACAGGGAAATAGGTAGAAAATTGGTCTTTTGGATGAGGCACAGCTGCTTCAGAAACAATTTTAGAAAAGCTTAAGATTTTAGAAAAGCTATTATATGAAAAGAATGCTTACTGTTTATTCATTTCAAGAAAGTGATAAAGATTGAATGTGACCATTCCACCAGGAAACACTCCTTCCACAGGGTTCCACCGGTTCCCAGGAAAGTGCACTCCTGGTAAATGCCTTGCCATCTTGGGTAAATACCACTCATAAGTCATCATCTGTCAGAAAGATCACACAAGGAGCCACACCTCAGTACATGCAAAGTATCAGGTTCACCAACAGCTATGGAAAGATTATAAAATGTGGATATACTTGTTAAACTGGGGGAAAAACATTCAAGCAAACCGAGGAATAAGGCACTGCTATTCCTTTAAGAATGACTTAATTCTCATGTTTCATGTCTTAAGAGATGACCAATGACTGTCATCAGTACCCGGCTCTATTTCACCGCCATGCATTTGCCAACTCTTACAAGATGGTCCTGGATCTCAGACCTAGGGAACAGAAGTCGCCTTTCAGAACCAGCAAAGACATGGCCCTCAGGAGCCCTCCCCTCTCCCCAGCCTCTGTACCTACCTCTGGTATAGTTCTAGGCCTACTCCTCACTAGCCTGAGCTCTCAGAGGGAAGGGACTGTATCTTTTCATCTCTGTGCACCTAGAACACTGCATGGCACACAAGAGTGCTCCAATTATTTTAGCTGTGGTTGACATTCTTTGATGGATAGAGCAAATAACCTAGACAAATACACAAGCGTATCATTACTACAGTCTGCATATTCTTATACATTTTATTTTGTTTTGATTTTTGAGAGAGTGTCTTGCTATGTAGGATAGGCTGCCTTCAACATTTTTTGTTTTGTTTTTTTTTTTTTTGAGACAGGGTCTCACCATGTCACCCTGGCTGGTCTAGAACTCACTTTGTAGACCAGGCTGGTCTTGAACTCACAAAGATTGCCTGTCTCTGCCTCCCAAATGTTGAGATTAAAGGCCTATACCACCCTGCCCAGATGGCTTCAAATTCTTGATCCTCCTGCTTCTGGCTCCTGAGTACTGAGATTACAGGTATGTTCTACCACACCTAGCTTCAAATGTTTTTTCATTAAAACAAATTATCATAAAAAAATAATTTTCTTAATTGTACACTTACTTCTGAATTGTCATAGTGTGGTGGTCTGAATGAAAATGAGTCCCCGTTGGCTCATAGGGAGTTGTAGCCTTAGGAGGTGTGGCCCTGTTGAAGGAAGTGTGGCCTTATTGGAGAAAGTGTGTCTCTGGGAGAGGGCTTTCAGGGTTCAGATGCTCAAGTCAGGACTAGTATGACACTCTCTTCCTGCTGTCTGCCAATCCAGATGTAGAACTCTTGGCTCGCCCTCCAGCACCATGTCTGCCTGCCTGCTGCCGTGCTTCCTGCCATGCTGACAATGGACTAAACCTCTGAACTGTAAGCCAGCCCCAATTAAATGTTTTCCTTTAAAAGAGCTGCTGTGGTCATGGTGTCTCTTCACAGCAATAGAGCCCTAAGACACATAGAAAAGACTCCTACCTACATTTTGAACAGGATTATTTAAGCAATTGTGTTTATATTTTGCTTACTCTGTATAAGTCATTTAACTAACAAATGACAAGTTAATTTTAAATGCATACATTATACAACTCAAAGATTTTATTAACCAATAGTTTCAGTACTTGGGTTATTCATATCAATTGAGCAGTATGTTATGAACATAATATTCCTCAGTTAATTCTCATAATAACCTTACTATAATTGTATCAGATACCATTGATGGTCCATTCAATAGCTATGACCCTCTTTTCCAGAGACAGCATTTCACTGTTGTAACTCTGGCTGTCCTGGAACTCACTCTGTAGACCAGGCTGGCCTTGAACTCACAGAGAACTGCCTATCTCTGCCTCCCAGGTGCTGGGATTAAAGGTGTGCACCACCACTGCCTGGCTACTACCTTCTTTTTTACAACACATTCCTGATTATGATCAATGTGTGCTCAGGCCTAGTGACTAACCTGTGTTAGTGAGGGCTTTAGGAATGGGCATATGAACTAAATTGCTGAAGTCCGCGGGAGCTCTAAAAACACGACTCCAACAGAGAGCTATGCCAGCAGGGCAAGAAGCATCTCATTTTGTTTTAGGATGTGAGGTTTGAAACTAGGCATCTGTGCTGGTTAATTTTTGACAACTAGACACAACTAGAGTCAGCTGGGAGGAGAGACCTTCAGAGGAAGCTTCCAACAGGCTGGCCTGTGAGCCTATCTGTGGTGCATTTTCTTGAGAATGATTGATGTGGGAAGGCCCCACCCACTGTGAGTGGTACCACCCCTGGCTGGTGGTCCTGGGTGGAATAAGAAAGCAGACTGAGCAAGCCATGGAGAACAAGCCAGTAGGCTGTGTTCCTCTACGGTCTCTGCCCAGTGCCTGTCTTGAGTTTGTGCCTTGGCTTCCCTCAGTGTGATGGGGTACAATCTGTAAGCCAAATAAACCCCTTCCTCTTGCAAGTTGGTTTTAGTCAGTATTTTTTCAGTGGCAAAAAACAAACTATAAGATAACTGGCACCACTGAACTGTTTGCAGCATCAGCTCTAAAGTCTCCTTTCTCCGGATTCCTTGCTCTAGGACATAACAGTGCCACAGCTATAACTGCTCTTAGCTGGGCATTCTGTTTCAAGCATTCAAAAGCATCTTTCCATGTATGACTAAGCAAACAGAAGTTCTGAGTCTAATGTTCTTTGAAATCCACAGTTTCCAACCACAGCAGCTGCTGTTTCAAACGGTGCTCACCACCGTAGATCATACCAAGTTATCAACCAACACTCTAGTCCTCGGAAGTGGACAAAGCTCAAGTCTACCAGTCAGCCCAGCTCACACACGGGCACACTGCACAGTCCCACGCAGCGTGTCTGCAAACCTACTGTTTAATTTGAGGGTCCCACAGCTTACTAAACCGTCCCGATGGCCACTTAGCTGAACTAATCACATTATTCCTTCACAGTCCAGTGTTTTCCTTTTTTCCTAAGGATTACTCTAAAAACTATATTCGCTCCCTTTTTTGGGCATCGATGACAAAATAATAAATGCTACAAATAAGTATAGTTTTCAGTTTCAGAAATTTGCCCTATTTTGTAATTTGCTTGTTTCTTCTGTGACCGTCTTGTAACCCTGAGGCTGGCCTTGAGCTCTTTACGTAGCTGGGGACACCTTTACCTTCTGATCCTCCAGCTTTTCCTCCTCCGTGCTGGGACTGCAGGTGAGCACCTGCACACCAGTTTATGTGATGCTAGCGATATCTGTGTACGCTAGACAAGCACTCTCCCAACTGGATTACAAGCCAGTCCAAGAAAACTGTTTTAGCAGTACATTTTTTAAAAAAGGAGTTATTTTCTTTTTTAAAAACTAAATTTAATTTTATGTGTGGGGCATTTTGCCTGCATATGTGTTTGTATCACATTCGTGCCTGCTGCCCGTAGAAGCCAGAAGCAGGTATCGGGGTCCATGGACCTGGAGCTACAGATGGTCATGAGCTGCCACAGGGGTGCTGGGAATCCAACCTGGGTCCTTTGGAAGAGCAGCTAGTAGTGGTCTCAACAGCTGAGCTATCTCTTCAGCTCCAGACATAACAATTTTTAAGTCTCCTCCAATTTCTGGCATAGAATCAATAGTTTATATGAAAATTCTATAGCAGTGTTATTATTAGTAATTTCTAATTTAAGCAAAATGTTTACTTTTTTTCAATATTCAACCATTTTCATAGGTAGGCCAGTGCGTGATGTTAGTTGCTTGGTAAACCGGCTAGACATAAAGAACCCAGTCTAGTACTTGACTCTAAGATGAAACATATTGATTTAAGTTTTTTTTTTCCCCTTTTGGTTTTTCAAGATAAAACAGTTAAAATGAGGAAGAAACGGGTTATAAATTAGCCCAAAATAAACAGGACTGTGATATATGCTTTCCAAGAATGATATGGCTGGTGGTGCGCACCTGTAATCCTAGACTGAGGCCAGGCAGGAGTATGGTGAATTCCAGGCCACCGTGGTCTACAGTGTGGGACCCTGTCAAAAACAAAAACTCTACTTCCTCTCCCCACCGAAAACCCACAAAAAAGAATGATTATGAAAAGTATACCCAGCCATATTTTTTAAAAAATGCTGTTTATCTGGATGGGATTACACTATTCGCTCGTTTCAAAATCTTGGACTCAAGTCACAGGCATATGCTACTAACAAATGGTGCGTTTAAAAGTTGCTATGGGCCGAGGACACTTTTCATATACTTACTTCTTGATCCACTAGCGAAACATCTGGCCTCAAGCCCTCGCAGTAATGCAAGTAACGGAGAGAATTCCCTGGCAAATCTCCTCTGAGTAAGATGATTGCATCATGAGGCATGGAGTCCAGAAGATTTCGTGCAAACTGATCAATCACATTATTGGCTCTTTGGTCACAAATGCTAAATAAGAAGATTTTTCAGCAGATTAAACGGCAGCATGTTTCCATAATGTTAATGACCTGCTTCTTCCCTATTCTTCCCTTTCCCTCCATGCATCTATACTTAGGGATTCAGAGCACCCCACTAGCTGCTCCCTTAGAAGGCACACACACACTTGGGAGGACAGTTTATCATCTCAGCTTTCTGTTTGTTTTGTGTTTTGTTTTTTCAAGACAGGGTTTCCCTGTGTTAACTCTGGCTGTTCTGGAACTCAACTCTGTAGACCAGACTGTCCTCGAACTCATAGAGATCTGTCTGCTTCTGCCTCTCGAGTGCTGGGATTAAAGGCGTGTGCCACCATCACCCAGAATCATCTCAGCTTTCTAAAAGAGGTGCTAACTGGAACAGGAGACAGAAAAGTCGCTGCATCACTTCTCCCAAATCCTAATCACATCCATGAAAAGTGAACAGTGGTCTGTTCTTATGGGTGATTCTCCACCCCAAGTAATCCAGTCTCAGTTAACAAAAGCAGTGTCTGACTACGTAGAATTAAGGCAATTTCATCTTAGTTCCATTTCTCCCAAAGGAATAGGCAGAAATACAAGAGGAAATCTGCTGACTTCTGACAAGAATTTACATGGCATTTGTGTGACTGTGGAGTGTTCAGTGTTGGGGCTTCCCACCACCTTCCCCCACTTCAAGGCTTCCTGAGTTGCCCTTTCCCTGTGGGTTGGGAAGTCACTGGGGATGAGAACACTGAGAAGGAAGGGAAGGTACATTTGCTGAGCTGTCTGCCACTCAGTTGCTGTCATCTGCCAATGCTACATACTGCACAATGTTCTTCTCAAGAATGAAGTGGACGTTCTGATGTCAAAGAAAAGGTGAATGAGTTTGGAGAACATTATATGAAAAAAGAAAAGACTGAGAGGAAAAAGCACCAAAACATAACAAAACAAAAGTAAGCAATGTTATTCCCTGTAATTCCTTGTCTTTCCATCCATTTGTTGGGCTGAGGAGGTGCTGACTTGAACCACTAGGTTGGTATCACAAAGCAAGGCAGCTCTTCCAGAACAACCCATGCAACAGTGACTGTTTCCCCAAAGTAAAGGCATATCCTTTACTTTGGTGGTGATAACTCACATTTTATCATCAGGAAAGTTGCTATTCATTCCATTCTTAGGGAGTAAAACAAACAAAACAAAACAAAAAACCCAACAGCAACAGACAAACTGCCCAGCCTGTGTGCATCACTGGTGCTGAGCCTGTACATCCCTCAAAGACCTGAGCCAGGAGAAGATGGACATGAAAGACTGAGATTGGGTTGGATAAGCTTGGAACATATGTGGCTTCTCGCTGGGACCACTGATGGGCTGTGTAGCCCGTCTCACAAGGTAATGGTGATGAAGGCTTCCTAATGCAGCCTCCAGCCTGGGTTATGAGGAGCCTTGGTATTTAAAGTGAGGTTGTCAGGGACCTTGCATAAGATCATACACTACAGGCAGCCTCCTATGAGGGGTGGCAAAGGGAAGGTTCGAAATAAGAAAAATCAGACTTTATCTCAAAGAGAAACAGAGAAAGAGCTTTGGAAATCCACAAAGAAAGTAAGAAATGAAGACATGCAGCACACAAAAGCTACCAGACAGTCATGGGCACTCGATGCCCCGGTGTGGGGAGGGGTCAGCGGTACTTCCAAAGGTAAGCCAGGCACACCCTGGGCAGCCTACCTTCAGGAAAGCCACAGCCCTCATGAGCCTCAAGCCCAGGTGTGGGTGCTGGTGAGCCAGCAATTCTTCCAGCAAGAAGTAGAGGTCAGCTGAGAAGAGAAATCCCATTCTGTCATACTGTATGACTCAAAGGGCACTGACTGGGCATGTCCTGACAGAGAATCCATTCTTAAAATCTGAGCTAGCCTGTGAGCTCGAGGTCACAGAATATCCATAGGTTAGGATATCTGACCTGCCACAGCCTATGGGTGAAGGAAGGGAGGGAGAGGTAGTTGTAGAGAGGAGGAGGGACAGAAAGACATTGACAAAGGAAAGGGGAAGTGGCAGAAGGCAGGAGGGGGAAGGGGGGTCAGGCTGGTAAATGGTGAGGGGAAGGGAGGAGAAGAAAGGGGGAAGGAGGGAACGGGTGAGCGAGGGAGCATGCTTGTGTCATGGATAGAACCCATCAACAAAATTACCCCGGAGTTTGATAGCTCTAAATCTGAGGCTGTCAGTGGGGCTAAAATTTGGAGCCAGCTCTATCAGTTCACTGCTGGAGAGCCTGAGAACTCTGAGGTACCAGGGGTGTGCATGATACCCACAGCTGTACCACTCCAGCAGGGAGACTCATACTCAGGAGGCTGGAAAGTAGGCCACAAGGCCCTCTATCCATGTTCATGTCGGTGCTGTGGCTGGCTCCCACATTACCGAGACATACACGGGAGACACTCCTGCCTCCAGTGAGCATGATCTGGGGAGTCTCAGGGTCAGAGAATCTTCAGTACGCAGAACGCAAAGTCAAGTGTGGCCAGCAGAGGGCCCTAATACACAAAGAAGGAAAATGGCTGCTGTGACGACAGCTCGGGTGGACACTGGACACTTGTTCAACACAGACTCAACAGCACAGATAAGGAAACAAAGCAGTCGCAAGCTCAGATGGCCCTGCCCCTATGCATAAGTAGGGGTCTCCAATTCTCAGGGACCCGAAAGAGGCTGCTCTAACACCTCAGCCCCTACCTCATGTGCTTCATTCTGTTCTTTCCCTATACATTAGCAGGATTTTTACTGTATTTTAAGAATTTTCCAATATTTTTAATGGGCTAGAGATATGGTTCGAGGAGTAAAGGAGTTGCAGCCAAGCCTGGTGACCTGACCGTGACCCTGGTACCCTGCGGTGTGATGGAAGGGGGTGTCCTGCACGTTGTCCTCCAGCCTCCACTCATGCTGTGGCCATGTGCACCTCCCAACGCAAAAGAAATCAAATACGGTGCAATGAAAATACCTTACAATAAATGATTTAAAATAACTGTTTTTATTTGTTATTTCCCTTTAAATATTCGTATAATTTTGTTTACACACTTTTCCACTGGGGGCAATACGCTTTTCTCTTTCTTAGTTTATGTTTTGTCGTCTCTATCTCTCCTTTCTGTTCCCATTACTAGCTTTTAAAATGTTTTCTTATGTTTTTATTTGTATCCCGTCTCACATCCGTCTAGTTTCTGCCTTGAGCCTCTTCACTATTAAGGAATCTTTGTTGCTGTTTTTCCTTCTCTTTTCCTCCATAATGTTCTTCCTCATTCCTCCCCTCCTCCTTTATTTATTTAATCTTGTGCCCCTTTCCTCTTGGTTTCCTTCCTTTACTATTTCCACCCTTATCCCATATTTTTTACTTTACTGTCCAGTCACCATGGTTTTGCCTTTCTCAGGCCTAGGTCACTGGCAAGGTTGTAGTGGACTTAACGGTCTTAAATGTATCCAATATTCTGTACGGTGTGATGATTTTGTGGCTACAGCAGTTTGTTGCCTCCTCACTAAGTGGTACCGAGGATTGAGCCCTCAAGAGCAGGCTTCTCAGTGATATCTTCCCAAAGTCCAGGAGGGATATCCAATCCAACAGTTATATAAATTCACTGCAGCGATGCAAGAAACGTGAGACATCAAAGCAGCATGACCCCACAAAGGACCATAATTCCTCCACCACTGAACTCAAAGATGCTGAGATAAGTGAAATGCCAGGCAAAGATTTAGATCCAAACAATGATCTAAAAGAAGATAGCAACAAATAGAAGAATGTAAATCCAGAACCTAGAGCATCCCTGAGCAAAAAGTATGCAAAAAAGATGAGAAAATAAGCAACATGGAAGAAAAATACAGCAAGAAAATGGAGATTTGAGAAGTGGGAGAAGAAAATGAGTAGAAAGGTTGGAAGAGAAAAACCTGACTGAAATAAAAGCACAAAAGCACGGTGGAAAACATCACCAGTAGATTTTCCCAAACCAAAGGACTACTGGAGATGGAGGTCAAGGGCTGAAGCAACAGCGTCACTCAAATCTCAATTACGGAAACATACAGACGAATGACAACAATATCCAGGCACTCTAGGGTACAAGAGGTCAAATCCAAGAATCCACAGGCTCGAAGAAGGAGATGAAAGAATAAACATTAAAGGCACAGAAAACCTATTTGATGGAATTATACCAGGACATTTCCTAAATCTAGAGAAAGAAATGGACATCCAAACACAAGAAGCATCTGGAACCCACATATATACATATATATATATATATATATGACCAGAGGAGAACCTCTCAAAAACATATTAAAGACAAGATGTCAAAACTCAAAGCAAATAATAACAAAAGTTGTAAAGGAAGCACACAACTCGCCCATAAAGGTAGAACCATCATAATAACATGAGCTCTTTCACCAACAACGCTCCAAGCCAGAAAAACATAGAATGATATCGTTCCAGCTCCTAAATTCAATAACTGCCAAGCGAAAGTTGCTATATACAGCAAGGTGTCTTTTAAAATTGAGGGAGAAAGATGGCAATAGCACACACCTTTAATCCTAGCACTGGGGAGGCAGAGGCAGGTGGATCTCTGAGTTTGAGGCCAGCCTGGTCTACAAAATGAGTTCCAGGACAACCAGAAAAATCCTATCTCAAAATAAAGCCAAATAAATAAATAAATGAATAAATAAATAAATAAAATTGATGGAGAAATAAAGAAATTTCAAGGCAAGCACAAACTAAGGGAGCAGGTGGCTGCCAAACTGGCACAGGAAAAGATACTTAAAGGAATACTATATACAATGAAGGAAGAAAGACACACTGGTAAAGACACCCATAGACAAAACCAATGAGTGGAAGTAAATGGAAGTCCTCAAAGAGCTAGTATAGCTATCCTGACATTCAATAAAGTGGGCTTCAAACTCAAATTAGTTAGAAGAGATAAGGAAGGCTATTGATTATTAATAAAAAGAAATTCATCAAGAAGATGAAACAATTGTAAGTACATACACATCAAATGTGGAGGAGTCCCAATTTAAAAAATAAGCATTAGTGGACATAAAAGCTGCAAGACGATGACAGTAGGTGATTTCAGTCTCATTGTCCTCTCTTGTTAGGTCACCCATAAAAACCAACAAAGAAATGCCACAGGTAAACTACACCACAGATCAGTGGACTTAACAGATACGATGTACAACAAAAACAGACTTCATACAAACTCATCTCAGCAACTCATAGGACTTTCTCCAAAATCGTCACATTCTAAGTCATATGTCGAGACTTTCCAAATACAAAATACCCAAAAATCTCTTATATCTATCAGATCATAGTGTGATAAAACTAGAAATCAACACCAAGAAAAATTACAGAAGCCACAAATACGTGGAGACTGAACTTTACACTCTGGAATGAATAGTGGGTCATTAAAGAAATCAGGTGGAGATGAAAAAGTTGCTGGACTCAAATAATGAAAGCACAATTACCAGAACCTTTCTATAAAGATTGACAAATCCCTAGCCAAACCAACCAGCCAAAAAAAAAAAAAAAAAGGGGGTAGGGGAGTGGGGGGAGGGAGCGGCAGAGGTAGCGGAAGAGAGACTGATTCAAATTAATATAATTAGAGTTGAAAAGGGGAAGATTACCATAGATCCCAATTAAATCCAGAGACTCATTAGGGAGTACTTTGAAAACTCATTTTAGAAAATTAGAAAATCTAGAAGAAATAGATAAACTCCTAGGCACATATGGCCTACCAAAATTAAATCAAGAGATTATAAAATTGCTGAGACTGAAGTAGTAATAAAAATCCTACTGTCAAGAACAGTCCTGTCCACATGGAATTATTGTGGGAATTCTATGAAATCTTTAACAACCAATGTTCCTTAAATTGTTCTATAAGACAGAAGCAGAATGAGCAATACCAAACTAAAAGTGGATAAAGATATAGCAAAAGAAACTGTAGAACAATTTTCCTGGTGATCAAGGTTGCAAAAATTCTCATTAAATTTTTTTTGAAATTGGCTTAGTAGTAAAAAGTACATACTGCTCTTACAGAGGATCCAAATTTGGTACCTAGCACCCACATTGAGTGGTTTATAAACCCCTAAAACTCTAGCTCCAGAGTGATCCAATGTCTCTGGTGTCTGTGGGTTCCTGCACTCACATGCATATATCTCCCACATATACATAGTTTAAAATAAATTAATCTTTTAAATTATTAGAAATTGAATTAAACAACACATTACGAAAGTCATGTACCATGGCCAACTTGTTTTAATCCTAGAGATGTAAGACTGAACATACACATTCAGTAAGCATAATTTAGCACATAAAGACTTAGGGACAGAAACTGTATGATTATGTTAGCTAATGCACAAAAAGTCTTCATCAATGCTCAACAACCCTTCTTAATAAAAGCCACAAAGTCATTAAGAATAAAAGAAACGTATTTCAACATAATAAGGGCTATATATGACAAGCCTATAGGCAATATTATACTAAGTGGGGGAAAATTGAGAAAATTTCCATTAAAACTTACAAAACAAGGTTGCCCACTCACTCCTCACCAGTCTTATTCAATATAATTCTTGAAGTCTTAGCTAGAGCAATAAGATGATGGCAACAAAAGACATACAAATAGGAAGAAATAGGCCAATTTATGCTATTTGCCGACAACATGATCCTTTACTTAAAAGACCCTAAAGATTCTACCAGAAAACTCTTAGACCTGATAAACACTTTCAGCAAAGTATCATGATGGAAAATCTGAATATAAACACTATCAGTTTTCTATACGCCAACTTGCTGAGACAGAAATCATTAAAAATCCATTTGTAGTTGTTTAAAAACCTATCTAGGAACAAACCTAATCAAGGAGGTAAGAGACCTCTACAGTAGAATCTTGAAGACAACAAAGAACTTCAAGGAGATACTAGAAGGTGGGAGACAAGCTCTCCTATGCTCATGATTAGGCAGATTCATACAGTAAAAATGGCTGTAGTATCTAAAACAACTGATTCTGCAGAATCACTCTCAAAACCCCAATGATTAAAAAAAAAAAAGTCCTAAAATCCAACAGAAGCACAAAGGATCCTGAATGACCAAAGCAATCCTAAGTAGAAAGACAATACTGGACTTGTCACAATCCTGGTCTTATATCATTGAGCCATAGTCAAAACAAAACAAAACATGGTATTAGAACAAAAACAGACAGGTAAACCAGTAGGATAGAAAGAAGATCCGGAAATAAATCTGCACCGTTAGAGCCACCATATTTTGAAAAAGCTGTCAAAAACAAATTTGAAAAAAGATAGCTTGTTTAACAAATGATGCTGGAAAACTAAACTTATGTATTAGAAGAATGAAGGTAGACCCATATTTCCTAACACACACACACACACACACACACACACACACAATTCAAACGTATCAAAGGATTTCAGACTTTGAAACCGCTACAGGAATACACAAGTACAACACTTCACAAGTATAGACAGCAGTTTAGATATAGATAGTATAGATTCACTAGCACAGGAAATAAGTCCCAAGAGGTGACAAGTGGGATTACATGAAATCATGAAGCTTCTGCTCAGCAAAAGAAACAGTCATCAGAGTAGAGAACTAAAAACTAATCTTGGCCAACTATACATCAGACTGGAGATTAATATACAAGATATACAAAGAACTGCAATCAATAAAGAGGCTAATAAATTGAATACAGAGTTTTCAAAAGAATACAAATGACCAATTACAATTAAAAAGTGTCTAACATCCTTAGCCACAAAAAATGCAAATTACAACTGCTTAGACAGCCCATCTCTCTCCAGTCAGAACTGCTATCACTAACAAACAATTGGCAAGGATTCGAGGAAACAGGAATCCTTACTCACTGCTTGAAAAGTAAGCTTGTGCAGACACAAAGGAAGCATGGAAGTTCCTAAGAGCATGACAATAGAACTAGTGTATTACTCAGCTATACTGCTCTTGAGCATGCTTCTAAAGGACTCTATAATATAACAGACACGCGTACACATCTGTGTTTGTAGCTGTACTATGCGCACTAGTCAGGAAATGGAACCCGCATAATCCATCAACAGGTGGATAGTCAAAATAGGTACACGTACGCACTGTGATTTTATACAGCAATAAAAATCAAATCACGACATGCAAGAGAATGGATGGAACTGTAAATCATTATGATAAGCTAAATAAATAAGCCACGTTCAGAAAGACAAATACTGCAGCTTTCTCTCATAAGTGGACCCTAGATTGAAAATTATGTGTGTATGTATGTACATATGTATATGTGTGCATCCATACGTTTGTATACACATAGTACATATGTAGATATGTATGTGTGTAGCACATGCATATGTATATGTGTATATATATGCAAGAATGCATGTATGTATATGTATGTGTGTTTGTAAGCCACAAAGCTAGAAAGGGGATCATGAGGGGAGGAAGAGCTCTTAAGGATAGTCAAAATAGGGTAGGAGAAGGGAAACCACCTAGATGGGGAGCAGGGGAAGCAGTGGGGGAAGGGACCATAAAAATGAAGTGCACTGGTGCACAGCATGAGATGCTAAATAAAGCCCACTGCTTGTACATCAGTCTAATTAATTAATTAATTAATTTAGAGACAGGGTCTCACTATATAGCTCTGCCCATCCTGGAACTCACAGAGATCCACCTGCTACTGCCTCCCAAGTGCTGGGATTAAAGGTGTGTGCAGCCACGTGCAGTAAGAATTCATTTTAAATTAAGTTGCAAGAGAAAATTTAGTTTTTTTAAAAATTATACTAGTCAAAATCGCTACAACAAATCACTTTAAGGGCTCTCCTACTTTTGCAACTTGGTACTGGTAGAAATAAATGAATTGTCACTTAGTACTTGAATAATTTTTTGGTTACTCTGAGGTTTTCATTGTAAGGTTATTTAAAAAAAATTGAAAAAAATCTGTAATACAATTGTGATAGTTAACTTTCAGAACTTAACTTTAAAATAATGAATACTCTTTCCTGCAAGGTTAACTGGAAAAGAGCCAGGCATTACTCAAAAGATGAAAATATTGAAGTATAAAGAGAATTATTTTAGGACACATAAAGAACCCCAAATCTTGTAAATCTCCATCTCAGCATACTTTAATAATGAACTTTTACATATACCTAGATTCTTCAATTTATCTCTGGAGTTCTTTAGAAGAAAACACACAGACTACATGCGTGGCTTCCACTACTGTTTGTGATAGCCTCAAACCACACCACTGTCAGAAGCTTAACAAATATCAAGGCTTCCCAACCTGGGCACCACATTCCGCTGTTTTAACTGGTAGGTCTTAGAAATTAGAAAGAAAAACGGAACAGTCCTAGAATCTACAAGGCCAAATGACTCCGGCATAAGTACTACTTTTTAGGGATATAACTATGTGTTGTTACCTGTAATTGGAGTATATTTGGTAAGCTACAAAAAGAGTTGCTGACAGCCACTCCAGATACCGAATCCCATTGCATTTCAGCACTCGGTTAGTCTCGGACGCAAGCTCAGCCAAACCCAGGCCAGCAAGAACTGCCACCACTGCGTTGCTCTGCATCCAGAATCGCTCCACCTGGGAAGGAGACATGCACATGGTAAGTCCAGCTGACAGGCTTATGTCATCAATCAGAACTTAGGTATTTAAAAATACATTTATCACTTATACTTAGCTGCTTCTACCTATTATAAGGCCTTGTTAATTCACTTCACTGATGCAGCCCTGGGTTATTTTATTTTCCGATTTCCCAATGTCCCTCCTTCCTAATTTGGCATGTGCCCACATTCATCTCGGAATTAAAGGCTTCATCTCAACTCCAGCAACATGCAGACAGAGGAGATAAAGAAATGCTTTGGCTTTACTCAGGGGAGAAATGAATCCATTCCCTCCCCACTCCCTGATGCCTCTTGTGGGGAAGAGGACTGACTAATCTGATAGAGAACTGGCAGCTTTCACCGGGCCGACACGGCTTCTCCTTTTCTCTCAGTTTCTCTTGAAAGTGAGGCACCCACAAGAAGTACTGGTCCACACTGCACGCTCCTGGAGGCTCTAGTGGGAGAGGCAGAATGGTCTGCAGCACTGCTTGTGACTGGTGGTGAGGACTGTCTGCTGCAGAAGGGCACAGCACAGCCCCTTGATCACAGGAAGAAGAACACTCTCCAGTCTCAGTACCCTCACTACTGAAAGTGACCACCGACCAGCCTGGAGTAGCTTATCTTCTTTCTCACTTGGTTCAAATCTTAGAGGGTCCAGTGGAGCATCATTTATTAGGTTTCATGAACATCACACAAAAGACCAAGTGGGGTCAACTTTCGAAAAAGGGCTACTTTACATCTATAGTTTCTAGAATGAGAACTAATAGAGCAGAGACGATGGCTCATGACTGTGGTCTGGCACTCAGTAAACCAAGACAGGAAGACAGTGAATTCACTATAGAAAGACTGGGCTATAGAGAGGCTTTGTCTCAAACAAAACAAAACACAAAACCCTTATCTCAATCTCAGAGACGGCTGCCAGGAAAAACACAAGTGTTGCACTTGCTTGCACAGGTTTGAGAAAGGTGATGTAAGAAGACATGGTAGCAGCCTGACAGGGGGTGCGCCTTAATCCCAGCACAGGGCACAGGCAGGTGGGTCTCTGTGAGTTTGAGGCCAGCCTGGTCTATAGTGAGTTCCAGGACAGCCAGAGTTATAACAGAGAAACCTGTCTTGAAACCTGTCCCACATTCCCCCAAAAAAGAAGATGACACTGTAGGAGCTTCCCATCCACTTAACTCATATTCCCTTTGCTACTGCAGTTGTTCCTATATTTGCAAAAATATACACACAAAACCATTAAGTCTGTCTTGGGTTTATTTTTTCTATGAAACTACTCTGTTAACTAAACATGACGTTTGTTTGCTTGTTTGTCTGTTTTGAGACGGCATCTCATGTAGCTCGCAGACTGTCCGTGTAACAAAGACTGGCCTTGATCTGCTGATCCTCCTGCCTCAGCCTCCTAGCACTGGGATTATGTGTGTATAAATTATATATTTACTATTCCTGAAATAGTTTGTCCTTTGATAGGATTCATTAAGGGCAAATTTGTACAATCTACATAAATTTACAAATTGTTTAAAAGATATATCAAAGTCAAACTTACCACACCCATAAAAAGTGGTTTTGAAATATCTAAATTTGCTCTCCATGCAAAGAAAAAGGAATAAATGCAAAGCATTCCAGTGAAAAGCCAGACTAATGAAGATTGCCGTCTGTCCCTACAAAAACAAAAGTGTGTCCAAATTACCTATATGTATGAATATCAATAACATACATAGCTTTAAAGTATAGAGTAATATCTGTAGCTTTAAAACCTTCAGTTTTTAAGAAGAAAGCTCAAAGTTTTCAAAATCTCTATGGAACAGTTGATGCCCGAACAGTAGCAAACAGGATGACATGCTGTAGTCAGTTTAACTTGCAAAGGTGCACCAGTGGGTAGGGACTCACAGAAAACACACACAGGCAATCCTGTCAAATCTGAGAAGTCATATGTAAAATAAAAACACACTTTCATGCTCAAAAATAAAGGTCTAAAATGGCAAATTTCAAAGTAAGAATTCAGCAGTGACATTGACAAAGTCCACTAGTGTAATCCTTGAGGAAATGTAACTTGGTAATCTCTATCAATACCCTTAATATGTAATCACTGATCCGTGGACCTGGCATCCAGACATACATCTTCAAGCAGTTACCAGAAATGGGAAAAATATTAATCCATGAGTGCTTCAGTGTCATTTACAATAGGGGAAAAGTGGAAGTAATTTAATGACCCTCAAAATGGAGAACATTTATCATTTCCCAGTGATCTGCTGATACAGCTCAGCCCAGTGGTGGAACATGTGCTAAGCATGCACAAGGGCCTGGGTTCTAGCTTCAGCACCATAAATGATACATAAATTATTTCTCCCATGATTGTAGGATGGAACATATTATATAGATATTTAAACAATTTAAGTTTTTGTTTTTTTTTTTTTTAATATGGGAAAACGTTAACATTATTTCATGTTAACCGTTAAGCAACTAGAACTATAGACATATGTGTATTTACACACAAATACATTCAACAGAACAGAGAGAGTATAAGAATAAAAAATAAACAGGGATTATTATATAAGTGCTAGGCTTAACAGGCATGCACTACCATGCAAGACAAGGAGGTTTTTTAAAAAAATTTTATTATTAATTATTGGAGGAATTACATAGTTGCCGGCTTCTTTTGCAAGTCAGCAATAAAATTAGCTACAAGCAGAGTAAAGAATCAAATCCAAGGTTTGAGATGATCAAATGGCCAATCTTTCAAGTCACTTATTTATAATCATAAGATAAAATAAGACATCAAGAAAAAGCATATTCTTGGCTTAACAGAAATGATTAGGAGTCATTTATTCTAAATATAAGACAATGCTGGCAGCCCTCTCTAGGGACACATAAAATGCATACTCATCACAGGAACACAGGGAACAGCAGCAAGGGGCATTACTCACTTTCTAGCTAAACACAGATTTGCCCAAATTGCAAGAGCTTGGATGTTAAATGAAAGTTCGGACTTCATATTGATTATTTGTGAACTGAAAGGAAAAAACAAACAAACAACAAAGTACTTTATTGTTGGCATAAAATATTTCAAACAAAATATTTTACCAATAAAACATTCGGTTATACACTGAACTGCTCTAAGGACTGTGGTCATATTTTAAAATGATTTTGTCTTTCAAATTTTGAAGGGGGTGAGAAGTATCACTGAAAAAGTCAAACAGTTCTAAGAGATTTTCTGATTGTAGTATTTGGTTTTCAACACATATAATTTAGGATTGACATTAGTATACAGAGTAAGTCTCCCCAGTGGCTTGGGTGAGAAGTTATTTTGAAAGGAACTTTAGACAGTTTCTGTTGCTAGTATAGACATAGTCACTGGTGATTTAGCAATTGAAATAAAAATTAATCTAAACTGTTTGCTGAAGATCCAATTATGAGGGGGGAAAAAAAGGCCAAGAGAAGGGATCTTCCATCCTTCCTGAGTTTTCTTCTTCCTTAGGCAGCTTCCTGCTTTCCACATTGTTTTGGAAAGCAATTAAGCAATCTCAGAGAAAGGTGTTCATCTTATTTTATATAACTGAACCAAATTCGTCTATTAACTAATGAGCATTTTCAAGTGCTGAGTCCAAACTGTCACACTGTTTAATTTCTATGGAAAGAAAGAAGTCCACATGCTAAGAAAACTTCATGTTCCCTACTGGCGATTTTCCTGGAGAAAATGTGGTGCCATAATTACAGAAGCCACACAATGAGTATTTTACTAATGGTGACACATCTACTGTGAGAAACCACCCTCACTCATTTACAAATACACTTGAAAAATTGATTCTGGCGTGAGGTCCATTTCTTCAAAAGAAACGAAGTCAGTCTCAAAATTAATTCTTAGAGATCTGTTGCTTAAACATAAACTCTAAAAGATGTCCACTGCCTAAGGTCAGATTCAGTAATTTCCTTGTACAGAATTGCAATTTAGAGATATGTGTGGGGAAAGAATTTAATTTGCTTGACGGGAAAAGGGTAGATGATTACATTCCATCATTTTGAAGGCTTTTTCTTGTGAGTTAATTATTCATCTCTTTTCTCAACAACCCACCCACCTGATACAACTTAAGTCCAGAAATGATTTCGCTCAGAGTGGGGGTTGTCTCCAACCTTCATGATGATTGGCTTACGGGTGGGTGTGAGTGCTCATCTCCTGGGCAGCCTTTTTTCTGCATATAACACCTAAGAGCCCTTATTTAATGTAAGTTCCCCAACAGATGACTTTTATGTGCATCTTATACGAGCTGGATACATGGTCTAGGTCGCCCTTTAGAATTCTTTGGGGCTCACATGGGGCTCCCAGGTAAAATACTACAGTTATCCCAAGAATGCAGAAAGGAGCAAGTAGCGAGTCTTTCTACATGGGGAGACACAGACGGCAGAGAAAGCTCAGAGCCGCTGATAAACTCATCTGTCTGCAAAGGAAATCGGCTTTCTCCACCTCTCTACCTTCTCCACAACAAAAAGGAAAGTGCTGAAAAGTCTTAGTCAAACATTCAAGGAAATACTGCAAATCAATTGTGAGAAAAATAACAATGGCAGGGAAATATTTTCAAGATCAGCTGTAAAGTGAAAACAGACAAACAAAATTGTATATATCTTATGAATCCATTTTAAAAACAAATTATCAGAGTGCAAAAATATAAACACAATATTAACAGAATAATGACAGCGGTTATCTCTGCATGTTGAAAGTACAGGACATTTTAACTTCCTTATTTTTGCTTACTTGTATTTCAAAAGATTCTATGATTATGTATTCTATTTTGGAATAGGAAAAAAGTTTACAAACAAAGGAATAATATCAAGCATAGTGGTACACCAGCAATTTGGAGGCTAAGACAGGAGGACTATGAGTCAGGGCCAGCCTGGGCTACATACTAAGATCCTAACTCTAAAAAATAAACGTAAGGAAGGATCTGTTAAGAATCACTAAATATAGGGGCACAGATATGCAATTTTAGCTGAGGCAGGAGGATTGCTTGTTTCAGAATAAAGAAAGAAGGAAAGAGAAAGGCAGAAAGAAATAGAAAGAGAAAATAGAAAGAAGAGAGATGGATGGATGACAGACAAGAGATAAATGGAAGATAGATAGATAGACAGACAGACAGACAGATAGGAGACAGATGGATGACAGAGACAGACAGACAGAGAGATGTAGGTAAGTAGATCTTTCTTTCACATAGTACAGAGAGTTCCAAACTAGAAATTAAAAGATCCGCTTAATGTTATAAAACTTACTTTTATCCTAAAATTTTATATTTCAAGAATTATAATTGGTATTGATAATTTTTAAGGTTGACACGGATAGTTTTCAAGTACCTTAATCTCTGTAGGTTTTAAAGCAAACATTAATCCATTCTTAAAAAAAACATTGGCTAATACACATGACATATATTTGCTTAAGCTCATTCTAATAAGGTTGGATGTTAAAAATTATGAATGTCAAAAATAAAGCTTATGACAGCCAAAAGGAAGTCATAAGAGAAAGTACATACATCCCGCTCTGAAGGATTAAATGAGAAGAATTCAAACCAAAATAACAAGAAAATTGTTCAAATCATGATCAATGAAATGTTCCACAACGTCCTTAAGAGAAAGATAATAGGAAAACCAAAGGGAAGAGCAAGTCATTTTCAGAACACCACCATATGGGTGATTTTACATGCAGATGAAGCACGCCGTTTTAGGCACTGGGCAGTCTCCCACAAGCCTCACACGCTGCCGTGTTTACTGCCTGCTGGAGCTTTCTCTTAGTGAGAAGCTAAAGCAGGTGGCAATGCAGTGTGCATGCGCAGCTATTAATTGTGCAGGTGACAGCCACGCCTCGACATACTTCTTAATAAAGGGTCTGATAAGAAACCTCCCAGCATCATTCAGAATAGCTAATAGAAAGTTCATTTGAGATAGTTTTGAAATCATACTCACAGCAGTATTGTGGACACGCTGGATCCTATTTCAGATTTGGCCTAAAAACAGGAAAGTTCATTTGCACAAGCAAATTTGCACAACTGAAGCTTTGTTAGATGATTGCATTTTTAATGATCTTGACTTCAGAGCTTTATATTTTAAATATATAACCCAATGTTTTTCCTTATTCAGTCTTTGAAGCTTTGTTAAATTTCAGAACCAGTGAAAATGAAACTTGGGACACACTAGGAAATTTTTAGAATAACTGGTTAAAAATCAGTTCTGGAAGAAATGACTGACACACAGAGAACTCACGCTCTCTGACATGTCTGCTGCAGTCTTTTTATGCTTAGGCTTCGATGAGAGTTCACTATAAGCTGACAGCTCACATTTCACAGCAGTCTTAAGACACAGATCTTACATCTAGTGGTACCCTCAATCCATACTTTATAAAAGCCAACTCGGAGCAACCAGAAGACCTGGAGTCAAATAAAGTATCTGCCATTAAAAAAATGTTCTGCATATATTTTCATGCATGTGTGCATGTGCCGGAACCATGGCCTGAGTGTGGGAGTTAGAGGTCAGTGTGCAGGACTCAGTTATCTTTTCTCACCAGAAGGTTCTAAGGATCTCACTCACATCAACAGATTGGCAGCAAGCGCCCTCATCTGCTGGGGCATCTTGCTGGCTTCAATCTACATTTTTATAGATTAAACCAATATTAAGTAAACAAGAGTATAAACTTAAAGAATTAAACTTTCTACATCAAATAGTAATTAATAATTATTCTTTTATTAATCTCATTTCACACACACACACACACACACACACACACACACAAGTACTCAAAAGAATTTTTAAAAAATCTTCAGATTATAACCATTCAGGAAATAAAACCAAGCTGGATATAGTAATACAGGCTTTTAACCCAACATTGGGAGCTTGAGGCAGGAGGACAATTAGTTCTAGGTCAGTGTGGGCCACCAGGAAGACTCTGTCTTTAAAAGCAAACAAACAGAAAAGAGACAAAGAAACAAAACTTCATCAATACCGCCAGGTTTCCCACAGACTCTTGCAGGCTCCTCCTTCCCTAATTATTCCTACTTCATTATGAATTTAATTACTTATTCATTCAGACAGTCTCACTTTAGAGAGAGCTGGCCTAGAACTTGTGACCCCCTGCCTCAGCCTTGTGTCATCCTTCCTTGCCTCTCTTCATCTTCAGAAAGTTTCACTACTCTTCCATGTGGTTTCTCAGAGGTTAGGAGTTCTGTGTCAATGGCATTAAATATTATGAATTCTTCTGAAATTTATTTTCTTAAGCAAAACACAGAATACAAGCCACACAAGAAACCCTAAAACCAGTCTATATTATAAAATAATATATCTTCCATGCCCCACTTTTTAATCATTTACTACAATTACATTTCATTTTTCCCCTACCACGTCCCAGGGAAAGTAAGGCCCGTTGAATTTCTCAAACACACCATTTCTAATATAGTGAACTTACATTTTTTAAAGCATTTAAAGATTTTCCATTAAAACTAAACAGTAACACAAAAACTACTCACTGAGTATGTTTTTAAAAAAGGAAATCTTGGGGCTGGAGAAAATAGCTCAGTACTTAAGAGAGGACCCAAGTTTGATTCCCAGTACCCACATGCTAGTTTACAACTATCTGGTCCTATCTGAACTATCTGAAACTATACAACTATCTGAAACTCTGGTCCTAGGGGATTCCAACATCTTCTTGTGGTATCCATGGGCAGTGTACACATGGTGCACAGGTATACATACAGGGAAAATACTCATACACATTAAAAAAAACCCAAAATTTTAAAAAATTGAAAAATAAATGAAAGAATAAGCCGAACGTGGGTACACATTTATAATTCTAGCACTCAGGAAGTGGAGGCGTGAAGAGCATGGGAGCAAACCCATGCTATGTAGTAAGATACTGACTCATTAAAATTAATGTGTCGGGGGAGGTATTGCTATCACAGTAAACAGTACAGGAAGAGCCAGCCACATTCTAAGCGGCTAGTCTGCTCCACGAGTAACTAAAATGACAATCCTATCTGTTGCTCTAGTCAATGCTAGACTGAATACTCAAGCTTTGACACGTGTTTCCTTGGCAGGATTTTAAATATGTTTACCAGGCTGAATGTTCCATATTCTTCCCTGAGAAAATGCGTCAGGAACCCTCGAAGTGTCGTCTGGTCTCCCCAGGTCCAGCGGGCATGATTGAGGTAGGATGAGACAGGCAGGTAGATATAGGGTAGCAGGCCAGCAGAGAAGGCCAGAGTCAGCTTCACTAGAGAGCTAAGGGTGAGTTCCTGCACCAGAGCACACAGTGGGGACATGATTATTTTAGCCCACTCATCATGGAACTTCAAAAACACATCAAGGGAAACATCAAATGTGTTTGCTTAAAGCTGATCTCTCAATTTAAATTAAATCACTACAGAATACTGTGTTAAACCTTCTGATTACTGCAGATTACTAGAAAATTCCAGTGGCCTGAATTCCTTTTCGTGGCAAAACCTGAGTGAAACAAATATTAGCAGATGCATGAGTATCACGTGCATCTTTTACATTAAGCCATGTCATGACATGCAACATCGCACAGCTGAGAGGACCCACATGGAAGGGGCTGCATGGCATTCGTCCCCTAACACTATTTTAATGCCAATCCATTTCATCACCATCATTGGGAGGGGCTTCAGCTGTACACTTCATGACAGTTACACACTGACAATGCCATTCTTCCAACAAGAGCTCTGGGCATTTCAAGGAGGTGTTGGGTGCAAACAAAGCTAGCTTGTCTACACCCCCAGGCGCACCCACACTTCCTTCCTCTATCTACGTGTAGCACGGAATACCAAAGGAATCTGCTGTTGTGTGTAAGAAGGTTCCATATGCTCCACTTGGAACAATTCTTCACATGTACATTTCTAAAACAAACTAATATGAAAACAATTACAAAGACCAGCTACAAACAATACGAATTCTTGTATTCTAGAAACATTCAAGCCTTGTTTGCTTTAATAACTGGGAAAGAGGATCGTTTACAAACATCATAATTGGAAACGGCCAACTTTTTCCCTTATAAAAACAAGAAATTTATCTGTGAGAATGAATATAAGAGCCAGGATTCGCTCGGCAGAAGGAGAACAAGCAGCCGAGTTCTCTTTGCATTTTCAAATAAACATTCTTAATTGAAAATGAAGTGTTTTTATTATATCGCTGATCTCATTTGCGATTTCTACAGCAGAAACGAGATGCGTGCAATCTGACAACAGCAGTTGCTATTCTTAAAAGTGGGTCCAGGGAAGTGAATGTTTACACTTTGGAGGCACTGCACATTATAAAGTTGAATTTAGAGTGGAAAGAAGCTATTATTATATTATTTTCCTTTTGTATAAGAAATAAGCCAGGAGAATTACATGAGGGCTGTTACCAACAGACTGGACAGTGCTTCCTAGCCCTAGCTGTACATTGTGATTACCTGAGAGAGGCTTTTTCCCCTCCAAACACAGAATGGTCTAGTGGTGGGGTCTGGTTCCAATAGAAATGCACATATATACCTATGTATACACATAGGAACACACACACATACATACATACACCTATATTACTACTGATGTTTCCTTAACTTCCTTTCTGCTATTTAATGGAAATGAAAGAGCTATGTTGAAAAGTCACAGTTGCCAAATCCAATCACTTATCAGTAGCCCACTCCAGGACAGGGCAATAGGTCCTTAGTCCAGGCTCTATAATTGTTAACTCTGAGTCCTGAACATTTTACACAAATTATATGGCTCTCCTTCCAATCATCTAGCAAGTGCTTTGCAGAGAATAAACCTGTCTGACTCTACTCAGATCAGAAGTCTGAAACTAGAACAGGCAGGGTTGCCCATCTACCTGCAGGTGCCCACTGACTCAGGAAAAAGCGTATGTACTGCCTCAGTTTTACATTCCATAGAAAACCCTTTGTTGAATTATACTTTCTAATGTTATCTCTTTGCCTTAAATGCGTACATTTTGGATATAAACTTGCCTGCCCTCAAACTCCCTGTGTTGCCCAGATTGGCCTTAAACTCTCGAACCTTCTGCTTCAGACTCCTGAATGCTGGAATTTCAGGCATGCACCATCACATCTAGTTGTGTCTTCATCTATTATCAAGGGTTTATATCACAAAGCATTATATAAAGAACTTTCTGTATACTCTATAAAACCAGTGTTAAACATGTTGAGACCCTGGGTTAAAGAACCAAACATTAATAAACAACAATCTAAAATTATGCTTCCTGCTAAGCTGTTTAATACCCCTATGTAAGGACTTACATGATTGACGTCACAGAACTAAATTATAAGAAAAAGTTGTTCTTTGTCAACTATTGTTTCCCTTTTATTAATCACATAATAAGAATTTTATAATCTCCACACTACCTTATTTTGCTTTGTTACCAAGATGTGTTAAAGTGCAGTAAATACAATTATTTAAAGCTTTAGTATAATTATTTCCTTATTTCCATTTCATAATTTTATTATATGCTTTATGTGCTTTCTATTACAATTCTGATTGTAGTTGGGTATAATTAACAAATTAAAAAATGAGAAATAAATTTCACTGAGTTTGTTAACAAAGAAACAATAAATAAAGTGACCAGCCAGCCTGCTTTACAAATAGACTATTTTACCTTCTAGAAGAACTCTGACAGAATTAAGGACATTTACCTTTCCAGAGTCCATGTCTAACTCATTCCCTGCCTTTTCCTACCAGAATCTCCAAGTGTCTAACAAAGAAAATTCTCCTGTATTGCTTCTGTCATATTAATTAACATTAATGTTTTCTTTCAGAGACAGATAAAAGGGAAATAAACAGTTTTCATTTATAAGGAGGAATTCCACAGATTCTGAGGAAACAGGCCTATCATTTCTAACTTCAGTGAGTTCATGTTAGCAGTGGTGCCGTCTGTGGTGTCTGTCTCCAGTACCTGGAGCAGCGGGCAGCACAGACAGCACTCATGCAGGAATGAAGGAATGAAGCACTGCTGCTTGACTGCTTTCAATCTTAGGATGTGCAGGAAAACCATTTAGCAAACTTGGTATGGCTGCTCTCAGTCCCTTCTGCCTCTTCTCACTGAGGTACTGCCAAGAGTCATGAGGACAATTATGAAGTCGGCCAGATGCCACCACAATCAATACTGCATAATTCTGTAAATCCTCTTTTTAAAGTCAATATCGTTAAAGCCTCGGGTCATTTATGCTTTACATAAAACTCAAGAAACATTAAAGCCGAAAATTTTCAGATAACACAAATGTTGAACTGAACCTACACAAAATAGTATGGATTTTAATTTTTATAATTAAAAAAACCTACCTTCTCTTTCAAAAGTCGGAAGAGAATCCAGGGTATTATGCATAAAACATAGAGTACTACTGTGTGCTGATTACACAAGCTAAGGCCACAGGAGAAAGCACCAATGACTGCTATCTGAGAAAGAAAAAAGAAGCCCTATGTCAAAACTCCATCTAAAACTCTAAACAGCGGTAAAAAGTCCTCATATACCTGCAAATCTCTGTGTGCCAGGCCGCGTTAGAGCCAAGCCCAGAGATGGAAATAGCCACACTAAGAGTCACTAATATTTATCAGCAGTAGTTTTGGATACTCCCACCCCCATTCTCATAAAACCCTGCAGTTTGACCTTAAGACTATCTTCAAAGTGACTCCCAGGAAGCCCCTTACAATGACTGCCAGTGACAGAGTGCTGTATGAGTCTTAACTGAAATCTCTCCTTGAAGTTCACCAATTCTGCTTTACTTTTCCTCCTACTAAACAAAGTTTTATTTAGAACTCTGGTTATCTCAGGGGAGGCTTTTAGTTGTTACTGAACAAGTAGCTGTTTCTCAGTTGATAAAGATTCTCTCCATGGCCACACTGCGGTCAAGGTTCCTTGGAACTCTTCTCCGCTGTCCAATCGCACTGCGGATCCTGGACTCCCGCCTCCCCACCCACTTCAGCGCCACATCCCACCGGGTGCCGCCCCCTCCTGAGAATCCTGTGAATCTGCTTTGGCCCCAAATCTCCCTTTATCCTTATGTTTTCTGTCAGTGATCTTTCACTGACTCCCTGCGGCTTCCTCAGTTATAAATTTCTACTTTCCTTTGTATTTGGAGTTAAGTCTGCTACCCTGGTCCCTATGGCTGAACCCCAAAAAGTCTGCTGACATTCCTTAACAGGTGCATAGTATGTATGTATTATGTTTTTTCTTTAACACAATCAGAAAAGCAGTGTTTTAAACAAAACACTCGAATAGCACTGAAGATTTATGGGGAACAATGAATAAGCCATGGTGTCCTTTGTTTCTGTACGCTAACAACAAGGTGACCTGAACTAAGATGATTGCAGCACTTTTGAGGTGCAGAGCTAAACACTGAGAAGACAAGGCTTGCAGACTGCAGATGACTGTGGTGGCAATCTTCTCTAAACTAGTTGGGTTTTTCCATTTGATACTCTTCTTCTGGCTAAAAATAATTTATAAATGTGATCTTTCCTGTAATTAGTGAGTAAGCAAGGTACTATTGTAGTATTTACCTTCAGGTGGTCTATCCAGAGCTTGTTGGCCTACAACACACACACACACACACACACACACACACACACACACGCTGGTGTATGAACCAAACCCATCCTTCCCTCAGAACTCACTAGACATTTCATAATTCCCATTCTCTAATCCTACAGAACTCTTGAGCAGGGAAAGTACCATCTTGAGAGCTACCATGGTTCTATTCCTAACAAAAGGTCTGAGGACAGTCTCTCCACCTGCCCAGATTACCCCTAGCAGGAATCAGACTAGATAAATGCGGTCTACACCAAAGCTAAAAAGAAATAAATTTCTGTCTAAAAATTGAAACAAAAACTGATTTCACTTTGATCAAAATAGCTTACCTTTGATCTCGCCTCTGCAGCAGCTGCCTCCTCAAAGCACACAGTAAGTGCCATGAGCAGCCCCACAAACAGATTGTTTAAGCTGAAAACCTCGGCTGCAATGGACCACTGCCATGTTAGGCGAGAAAATGAAAACACCCCCGCAGCCAGGATTCCTCCAGCATACGAGCCAGAAAGCCTGCAAACACAGATAACATGAAATCTCTTTCTCAACAAAAGGAGCTGACTTGATTTTCCTTTCAGAAACTCCACCAGCAGAAATTATGACAATCACCCAGCCCTCTCCCAACACACTTCAACCAACATATTCTTCAGATAATAACTCCAACAGATTTTAGTTAGGAAGGCCACACATTAGCAAACTGACAAGCCTATGGACAGAATGAGGTTTATTTCTCAGATCAAACTCTGGAATTTGAGCCAGGTCAAAAAACCCAAAGAGATAGTAGCTACAGAAAACCCTGTGTCTCCTGAACTTCCACAAAGGAAGAGGACCTAGCTGAAACAGAGATATGTTTACTTGTACAACTTAATGAAAAGGCACAATGCATATTGGAATGTTGGATCCTAGGACCTTCTGCCCTTATCTCCCAATGTAAGGCCAAGGAGGTCTTCATCAAAGTATCTGATGATGTTAATTAAGACTATGTACAGCTACGTTCTTATTTCTAACTGGGTTTTGTTTTTTTTTTTTTTTTTTTTTGCTTTAGACAAAGTGAAGATAAATTATATTTTTCTAAAGAGAGAGATGGGAATATAAATTCCAACAAACATAAAGAATTAAAAGGTACGCTTGGAAACAAACTGCTCACTCCCTGAATGCCAGCGGGAGCCATACAGCAACTCCATCAGGACTCTGCATCTTAATTTAGAGCTATGACTTGTGATTAGGATTATGACCGAACACATAGAGCACATCTAGCCAGAAAATTCCCACCTTTCTATAAATCTTTACTACAAAAATTAAAACAACTACTGAGTATTTCAGGAGTTTTGGAAATCCAGTAACCACTACTCAGTATTTCAACAGTATTAGGAAATCCAGTAACCACTACTAGGCCTAACAATTATGATACTAACGGATCTAAGCCATTAGTCTTCAGATATTTTATTTTGTACAAGAATTATAAAGTAATTTCAATCAACCATTGTAGAAAAAAGTTACATAAAATTTTTACTTCATTTCATTTCATTCCAGCTTCATTTCATTGGAGTTGGAGAGATGGCTCAGTGGCTAAGAGTGCTTACTGCTCTTCCAGAGGACCCAGGTTCAGTTCCCAGCACCCACACAGCTGCTCACAACCATCTCTGATCCCAAGGGATCAGATGCAGGTATACAATGCTCCTTTCTGGCTTCCTTAGGCATTGCATGCACATGCGGTATGTGCACACATGCAGGCAAAACACTCATACACATAAATTATAAATAATAAATCAATCTTTTAAAAAATTTTCAGTATCATGGGGGGGCTGAGGATTTAGCTCATGATAGAACAATTCTTAGCACGCACAAGGCCCTAAGCTTGACACACAGAACCAAAAGTAAGAAATAAAATTCACCCTTATCAAATTTGTTTTCTAATTTCTATTGTGATTCATTTCTGTTCTTTCCCTTATAAAGAGCAGAACTTCCCATGTCGTTCAGTTTCTCACTTTCCCAGGATCCTGACTCAACCACAAAGTTACTTACTCCTCTTCAGTGATTTTCCTATCTACTACTTCTGGGTTGAATTCCTACTGTTTTAGACCCAACAACTTAATACTTCCCTAGTTTGTCTTCTGTTTTCTAATCTATTCTGAAATTTATTATATTACACTTCCTTTAAAACATACTCTTTACGACACTTAGCCCCAAAATTTCAGGACTCTTCATTGTCTGCATGTTGTCATAGATGAGTCAGCCTGGAATCCAATCTTTCAGTAAACTGGATCCCATCCTTTGGCTAACACCAGCATTATGATGAAGGTGACTAGCTGTGTGCCTCAAATGCCTTACCACGATAGGCATTCCCAGAACATGTCTGGGCTCATGCTGTACCCTAAATACAACATCCTTCCTTCTCCGTCCTCTATATTCCTATCGTACTCTTCCCTCAAATTTCTCCTAATTCTCAGGTTTCTAGTTCATCCTTTGAGTACCTCTACCATCTAACTGCCTTCATTTATACCAGAAGCACCCAGCTCCAAGCACGCAAAGGAAACTAGAAGAGAGTAAATTAGCCTGAAAAGTGTTCTGGATTTTGTTTCTTGAAACAGAGTGTCACTATGCAGCCCAGGCTACCCCCAAATCCATCATCTTCTCCTGCCTCCATCTCTCGACCTGTTAGGGTCATAGGTGCATGTCATCACAGCTAGAATTATTTCTAACATTTTAATGGCACTTAGTTTCATCCATCAATTCAATTTTGATAAGTTGTCATAAGACACAAGCATCCTTCCTCTATGTAAGACATAAATTAGCACCCTGGGAGAAATGACAGATTCAAGGGCAGAGGTAATTAAGGACAGAATGAGTTTTTGTCACAGATTTATTTCTTAAAAGTTCTTTGTAAGCCAGGCAGTGGTGGTGCACGCCTTTAGGCAGGCAGAGCTACGTAAGTTCAAGGCCAGCCTGATCTACCGAGAGAGTTCCAGGACAGCCAGAGCTGTTACACAGAGAAAACTTGTCTCGAAAAACAAACAAAACAAAACAAAAGTTCTTTGTATTTTTTTAATACAAATGAAGTAGTAGAAGAATGCCAATGAACTATGAAAAAGTATTCACCATTCTTTGCCATTAGCAAAGATTACATTGAGATTTCATCTCACACATTCATAATGGTTATAATAAAGAAGAACATCCACAAATATTGCGGAGGACGTAGGTAAGAGGGGTCCCCTATAATCGGTAGTAGAAATATAAATTAGTGCAGTCACTATGGAAAGTGGTACAGAAGTTCCCCAGAAACCTAAAAGCAGAACTAGCATAGAGGCCCAAGTCTGAGACACCTGCATAACACCTAAGCTATGGAATCAGCATACAAGCAGCATACACATCACTATATGAATAATGAGAAGAATATGGCTTATGTACCCAATGGGGTACTAATCAATCATAAAGAAGAACAAAATCATGTTCTTGTAGAAAAATAAACCCAGAAACACAAGTATCACATTTTCTCTTATGTAGACTTAAAATTTTAATTTTAGACTTAAAAAATAAAAAAGACAGCCAAGCACGGTGGGGCACACCTTTAATCCCAGCAGTGGGGAGGCAGAGGTAGGCAGATTTCTGAGTTCAAGGTTATCCTGTCTACAAAGCAGGTTCCAGGATAGCTAGGGCTACACAGAGAAACCCTGTCTCAAAATACCAACCAACCAACCAACCAAACAAACAACCAAATAAATCAATAAGACTTGAAACCAGACACGGAACTATTTGAAAGCTGGATGAAGGACAGTAATCAGACAGTAAGAAGGAGGAGTGAATAAGATCAATATATAATCTATACCTGCATGAAACTGTTGCTATAGAATCCATCATCTTTTGCCATTAATATAATATGCTTAAACATTAACAATTCCTTTTTTAAAAAAATAAATTGGGGCATAGATTGGTCAGGTTATTTTTCCAAAGTCCTGTGGCAACTGATAGCCTGACCAGGATTCACACTATAGCAAAGCTGCCTAGTGCTGCTATTTTGTGGATTCAAAGACAGGTATTTGGGTTTTAATGTCAAATAACTTATTCTGGATTAACGGAAACTGTACTTTGATTAAGTGTGTACTGTCTGGAATGATGAATGAACAAGAATAAAGTTTTGATAGTTATTAGAATTGTGTTTGTTCCACGTTACATCAAAACATACTATTATGTAAGACTAAATTATATATTCAACACCTCTATTGACAGGTTTCAATCTACTTTTTCTGAAAGGAAAGTTTGTCAAGGTTTAAAACCACCAGATGAACAATTAAATAGAATCAAAGAGAAAGCACTGATATCAATAAATCCTCAGGAAGAAATCCAAAGATTCCCTAATCTACAATGATTTTAGAGCTATGGTACATACACTCTTGCACCAAAATTTCCTCAGTGTTAGAGAAATAATGTATAAAACTGTTAAGTTATAGACAAAAAAAATAAATGCTTACTATAAAAACCGTGATGGAAATCAAATCTATAATCTTCATCTTTAGCATCTAAGGATCTTGCTCAGAATTGAAACTAATGGATTTGGGGCTGTAGTTCTAAAGGAAGCTGAAGACAGAAGGACAATGAGTTATTTCATTAGTCTGTTTCTCAGCAGCAGAGTATGAGGGGCTGGCTTAGTTCCATTCCAGTGAGCACCTATCACCAATTTGTTTGTTCGCTTGGGATAGGGTTTCTCTGCGTAGCCCTGGCTGTCCTGAAACTCACAGAGATCCAACTGCCTCTGCCCCGAGTGCTAGGATTAAAGGTGTGTCCCATATTGCCTAGCCTTCTCATCCAATTTTGTAATTCTGGACAGTCTAGAAGGTGTGAAGTAGCACCTTGTTGAAGTTTTGGTTTGTATATCTTTAAGGACTAATGATGCCACATGTCTTTTTCTGTGTGTGGCTGACATTTGCATACTTCTACCACCTCAATGACCCTATTGCAATTCTTAAATTGGGTTATTTGCCTTTTAAAACCAAACTATAGAGTGCTTCCCAGTTTCTTTTGTCATTGTTTTAGACAGGGTCTCCTTATGTAGCCCTGGCTGGCCTGAAACTTTCTGTGTAGGCTTTGAACTCACAGAGATCTACTTGCCTCTGCCTTCCAAGTGCTGAGATTAAAGGCATTCATCATCTTGCCTGACCTTGACTTTTTAAAAAATACATTTCTCTTCTACTAAACAAAGCCGGTCAATTTCTTGCAAGAATCCCAACAAGACACACCTCCCTTTATTATAGTTCCCACTGTTTTCAGTGCAACTGTGAGAAAACTTTGTGGAAAGCAGAGAAGAGGAAGTACACATTGAAGTGCAGGAAGTCACATGTACAGCCACAGCATTATTGGATTCTTTTTCTTTGTGAGACAGGCTCATGTAGCTCAGGCTGGCCTTTGAATCTGTGAACTTACTGCCTCCGATTGCTGAGTACTGGAATTATGCATGCAACCACATTTTTTTTAAAAGTCTGGCTTTTAAACTTTTTAATGATCTCTATAAAATGCCAGCGTAGAATATGCCAGGCATGATGGCACAGGCCTGTAATCCCAGCACTCAGGAAGCAGAGGCAAGAGAGTCATGAGCTAAAAGGCCAGCTGGGCTCCACAGTTAGTTCCAGGCCAGACCGAGCCACACAGCAAGACCAAGAATCAAAAAACCAAAGGGAAAAAGGGCAGAATATTAAACATTTTGGAGGACTTATCATTGACTATTACTTTTACTCTTCTTAAAATAATCTAATCTATATAAAATAATCTATATAGGCTGAACCTATATTCATTTCTTCGATTTCAACATTTTATGAATCAAACTCTGAATTTCCCCTAAAATGCACATATTTTAATGCTGCTTTTATGCTAAGATTCAGAATCAGCATTATTGACTGCATAAATTTGCACCATGCATGAAATGGAGGATTAGGAAAAGGGGGTGATTCAACACACCTGCTGTGAGAAACTCCGGCACTAAGAAGTGATCCATACAAGACCCCTCCCAATGCACGCACGAGCGCGCGTGTGCATGCACGCACACACACACACACACACACACTCACACACATTGCTGGGGCTTGATGAACCAAGAGCCTCATGCACGCTAGGCAAGTCCTCCACTGCTAGGCTACATCCCAGCTGAACACAAGGCTCTGTAGACAGTGCTGGAGTGATGAAGTACAGCTGAAGTCGGAGGCTGCAGAGCCTATGGCTATGGAGTGACAGACCTGGACCATGTCTGGACAGGAAAGCAGAAGGACAAGGACAGAGTTCATGTAGAGAAGGGCTGGGCTGGGGGCTGGGGAGGGGTAAAGACAGTCATGAAGGAAGGAGATTAAAGATGCAGAGCAAAAGGCTGAGGACACTGTGGGGCACGAGAGAATGCCCCAACTGAAAGCTAAAGTATGCTAGCAAGGAAATTGTGTTGGAAAAGGAGGTATGGAGTTGTTAGAGCTTGGAGTAGGTCAGTTACTAAAAACTAGACTCCTGCTGAAGGCAGCTCGTGACAGAAAAAAGTCTAGTAAGGCAATTCTCAAATTTCTAGGATTTTCATTAAAATTAAAATTTGTCCTGAAAGTCGGGGCTCACGTGGCTGTGAAGAGAGGGGCTCTCTACTGCAGTGGGGTTGAGGTTTCTGCTGACAAGGCAGTCAAGTTCAGGGTTAAGTTTGGACTCCACAGGCTTTGGAGATAGGTTCCTTCACAGCTCTCGCAGAGAAGCGGCCTCCTCACACTGCTCAAGCTCTCCTTCCTTGGCACTTCCCAAAGTGCTTCATCTCACCACAGTGCAACAGAGAGAACTAACTAAGAAGCAGTATGACCTCAGAACATATTCAGGGAGCCATTTTGGGGCTGCGCCTGGGCTCAGTGGCAGTCTCACCGTTACGTCTGCCTTGCTCTCCTGCACTCTAGTCCGCTTCTGCAAACTGCTCCCCTCTCGACCCCCAACGGCAATGGGCTTCTGGATTTCTGCTGTGCTGTCCACTGCTGTGGTAACTCTTCTAGGCACACTCTATTAGGTTGATAGCTGGGATCCCACACTCCTCTGCTCCTCCTTATATAGCTCTGGATCTTCCTTTTGTGTTTTCTCTCCATGTTTCCATTTTTCCTATGAGCTTTTAACACTGGATTTTGCCATAGTGCCCTTCTTTTCATGTTTAGGTGATTCCTCTTCTGACTGGTTTTATCTACTACTTTTATTTCAACAACAACTATACACTGAAAAAAAATACCCTAGCATATTTCATCCCTTTAGTTTCAAACTTATGTATGTCCAACTGACAACTGAGTTAACTCCAAGTCTGACATAACAGCTAGCCAATGCCAACCTGAGCAAAAGGAACCTTCATCCTCTCTGCCAGCCACAACTCCTGCTATTCTATTGTCTATTTTCATGATTTTCATTATTTACTTTAGTTGTCTAAGGTAAGAGAAACGAGGGTCGATATTTTCCCTTCCTCTCTCCCTGCTGAACTTTTTACAACTTTCCAATTTTACTTCCTAACTACTTTTAAAGAATGTTTATTTTTATTTTGCATGTGTGAGTGTTTACCATGCCTGTGTATCAAGTATATACCGTGCCCATGGAGGCCAGAAGAGGATTCAGATCCCTGGAACCAGGATTACAGACATCTGTGAGCCGCCATGTAGGTGTTGGGAATAGAAGCTGGGCCACCTGCAAAGCAGGGAACACCGACTGCTGAGCCGTCTCTCCAGCCCCTCCCATCACTACTGTCCTCATCTCCCTCATCTGGACCATGACTGCCCATTCCAGCTATCAGTAATCACCCTGAGCTTAAGCCAATTCCAAAGCATGGGAAGCTAGCTCTAAGGTCTATGTCCACCACCACCACCAGAATGAAAGACTCAGAACAAACTCCATCCTGCATCTGTTGACATCTAACCCTTCAATGGTTCCTTTTCTATCACAGCCATAACAGAAGGTCATGACCTTCTGTCAGTTTTGTAATTGTTTGGTGTCAACCCATACGTACCTTCTTCCTCCTTTCCCTCTCTTCTACACTTTCCACTGTTTCTGGGCTAAGTAGAAGCAGAGCACCACAGCAGAAGACCCTGGTAGAAGAAAGCTGCTCACCTCTGGCAGCGAGACAGCCTAAGGACCTGAAGAGGCCATTGATGAGACAGGCCTCCAAAGGCATGTCTCTAGTGACCTGCTTCCTCCTGCTGGTCCCACCCCCTAGCTCCCATCACCTACAGATAATGCCATCCAATCATGAAGCCGTTGATGGAATAAGCCACAGATGACACCAGAGCTGTTCCATCAGAACTAGCGGGAAAGAAAGGGTTCAGGAGGAGGGAAGGGGCCAAGAGAAGGTGATGCAGGAGCGCGGATGAAATCAAAATACATTATAAACATGGATGAAATTATCAATAAGTAAATTAATTAAAAATAATTAAAGCTCATGAGCTGGCCTTCAGCATATGAACCTTTGAGGAGTATTTTAGAGTCAAATCATAAGACAGGTCAGTTCCCCAACTCTGGGTCTCTTCTGTGTCTCTTTCGCTGGAACACAGCTTGCCTTTACTTGGCTTACTAACTTTATATTTTACTTACAACTCAATAAAAGCATCATTTTCTAAGAAATTTTCCCTAACGCACTTTTACTATGAATAGGCTAATTGTCCTTCCTCCAGGAGGCCAATAATTTAAATGTATTAAGTGAATACTTAATAGACAGTTTTTTTTATTTCTAAAAAATTTGATTCTCAGGAATACAAACTTTTTACTGTAAATAGTCAAAAGATAAGAATATCAGAGTTGCATAATTTAAAATTCTCTATACAATGTGTTACAAACAAAACAAAACAAACAAATTTAGACTACTGATTTCATTGGATAACCATGTCAACATAATAGTGTATCACATACATCTCTGGTATGTATGTTTGTAGAAAAGTTACCTAATTTTTTTTTGAAGATAATGTTTTTCACAATTGTGTGTTTTATATTTACGACACAATCGTAAACTTCCAATGGGCTCCAAAGAGCAATGGCTCTAATTACCTCAACCTAAGTCCAGCAATTTTTCTTCCATTCTTTTTTTCCTTTGACGTATTGGGGATTAAACCCACGGCCTGGCACATGCTATGCAAGTTCTCTACCACTGAGCAACATCTCCTCCAGCTTATAATAATTCTGTTATTTAGGAAGAAATCGTGGACTGGCAAGATGGTTTAGTGATTAAGCTTGTCATCAAGACTGATGGCCTAAGTTTGAACCCACACGGTGTAAAGAGAACTGACTCCCTCAGTTGTCCTATGACTTCCACAAGTAGAGCATACCATGGCATCACTGTGCAAGTGCACACGTGAGCACACACACTTAATGTAATTTTAAAATATTAAAAAAATAAACTAGTATTTCTTACAACTGCAAAAGCAAAAGGTATTTGAGGTTTGGGGTAAACTTTGTTTCTTTTAGAAATCATGCCGGGGGCTGGAGACAACTCAGTAGTTAAGAGCATTTGTTGCTCTTGCTGAGGACTTTGGTTCAGTCCTCGGCACCCACCAGGAGCACATTACCATCTGTGAATTCAGTTTCAGGGGAGCCAGTGTCCCCTTCTGCACTCTGGGAACCAGGCATGGATGTGGGAGCCAGGTACACACACATACATTCAGGCAAAACACTCATACATGTAAAATAAAATACGCGATTCTAAAAACTTAAAAAGAACCATGCTCTTTATGGTTTTGTCCCCTACAACTATAAAAATGATACCTTGGCAATAAGCAAAGAGGAACATTAAAGGATTCAGTCTTCGACAGGTTGATTCCTAAAATGAATATGATGAACATATGGACACATCTTCTAGAAGCTAAGGCATACTCATTCCATCAGTCTGTACTTTAACCTTTAACTATTCTTTTGAGAAAACTACTGAAATAATTTATGTAGAGAGCACCTTTGACTTTCATATTACTCGATTTACTCTTTACTGACAAAATAAGTATTTCCAAGGGAACAGTAAATACAAAAGGTTCACAGTTACGCTGCCTTTCACACACAGATGTGTAAAAAAGCTCCTTACATGTCCCCAATGTTTTGACAAAGTTCAACACCATTCCCATGGTCTGTTTCACTGAATCAAGTATCAGTGAACCCTTCATGTCAATAAAGCGCAGCACATCAGGGACAAAAATATTAAATGTGCAGAAGGTTTTCCTAGGTGATGCCACGAGACTTCTTAGCGGTGAAACTGTCTGAAACTGGTCTGCTCTTAAATGTTACACAGAGAAGTGGCTGGAAACCTGCTTCTGAGTACAAAAGGGCTTCTCCAGGAGTCTATGGAATTGCTCATCTCCAATGAATTCCCTGCCCTGTTTGATTCTTGGGCACTGTAGTCGTCATTAGTGACAATGAGGGGATATCTTTTGAGTGATTAGATGCAGTAGTTGAAATCTTTTAGGAAATCAGAACACACTCCATATATCCCCTTTGCCCCACAAGGCTATAACATATAATTTTTTTTATTTGAGTTAAATTATATAAGTAGAAAAATATCATTAATAAAGTTCATCCTAGTCTGGACAGTGGTGGCTCATGCCTTCAATTCCAGCACTCAGGAGGAAGAGTCAGGTGGATCTCTGTGAGTTCAAGGCCAGCCTGGTCTACAGAGTGAGTTCCAGGACAGCCAGGTTACAGCAGAGAAACCCTGTTTCGAAAAAAAACAACAAAAAGGTTCCTGTATATAATAACTTCTCAATGAATGACAAGTACGTCTGATTTCACAGGTAAGAAAATGGATTTTCAGGCAAAACAAGTCAGTGTTAGAAAGACAAATAGAGCATGCTTTCTTTCATATGTGGAGTCTAGATTTAACAACAACAGAAAGACATGGAAGTAGATTATTTGAAAAGAGGGAAAGGACAAGCAAGATAGGAAGGGGAAGGTGAGGGGGTAGCAGAGGGATGAATGGGACTACGGTTCTTTAAGTGCATGCACATACACATGCATGAAAATATAATAGCACCCACTACTTAACAGAGTTAATACATACTAATGAGAACGAACGGAAAAGAGTGGGATGGGCATAGGGATGACTGACCTTATGAAGCAACAAAGTTGCAGCAGACACGTCAACAAAAGTGTTCCAGTGTCTTCTTAAGTAGCCTGCCAGTGATCTGGCAGTCCACTGTACAGGTGGAACGAAGAAAGGTAGAGAGTCTTAATTAACAGTCCTAATTTGTTGCTAAGGAGTCTTTCTTTCAAAAATAAATGGAAGGAAGCAGGGTATGATGGTGTACATTTGTAATCCCAGAACTTGGGAGGCAGAAGCAGGAGGATAGTGAGTTCGTCAGTCTGGGGTACCAAAGAAGAAGACCTTGTCTCAAAAAACAAATCAAAAAAGGAAGAAGGGGATATGTAATCTGATATTAACATTTGAATATGACTTTTAAATGAAATTACTGACTTAAGCTCATACAAGCGGCTTTTATGTACTACACATAAAGTCTCAACTAGCACATAAATAGGAATATCTCCTCAAAGAAGACAAAACAGTTGTTACCAATTCATAGACTAAGTCTGATGATTAAATAATTATGATGATGATGACTTAACCAAAAGCCCCATCATGGAACTGGCGAGATGGCCCAGCAGTTAAGAGCACTGGTTGTTCTTCAGAAGGTCATGGGTTTAATTCCCAGCACCCACATGGCAGCTCACAACTTCAACACCAGTTCCAGGACATGTAACACGCTCTTCTGGCTTCCACAGGCATTGTATGCACATAAAGAGATAATAATCTGCTAAAGTAGAATTTTGAAATTAAAATTCAGTAAAAATTTTTAAAAAACATACAAGAATGTATGACTGATTCATAATATTCGGCCACACCAACAGTACAGTACACAGGAGGGATGGGCGTTCAAGTGAGGTTGTAAACTCACTAAGATATTGAAAACCGTCTAAGACACTATTTTCCATTTTAACTTAAGAACATTTTGTGATGTGTTAACTGTAGTATGAAGAAAAAACTTTCCCATTCTTAATCCAATTTTTATAATATGAAGTCAATGAAGGCATTGCTTCAAATGAACTATGCGTTTTTAGGATTTACTACAAGATTCACAGAAAGGTAAAACCTTATGAGCCATTTGAAAATCACACAGTTTGAACACCACTGCTGTGATAATTTAAATAATATAACTATTATGTTGTAAAGGGTAGTCGTATGTCAATATCAATAACCCAAATCAAGTTTTATACTGCTGAAGAGGTATACTTAATTCTAAGGCTTCACACTAGCAGAAAAAAACAAAAAGAGATGATTTAACATATCGGATTAAATCACTGAAGTATGTTTTGCTTTATTTTTTTAGTACTGGGGTTACAGACACAGTCAAGTGAGCCACTGAGCTACATGTCCAACCCTCTTTAAATTCCGTCTGTCTGTCTGTCTACCTACCTACCTATCTACTCTTTGTGTATTTTACTGGGGATTGACGCCAGGGTCCTTGCACATACTGAGCTATATCTCCAGGCCTCCGTAACTTTTATTTTGGGGATGAGGTCTCTTTAAGTTCACAGACAGGCCTTGAACTTGCTGTATTATTACCTCATCCTCCTGAGTAGCTCAGATTATAGGCCTGTGCTGTAAGGCCCCGTGTATTTTATTTTTATAAACATATTCTATGTATAAATATATTACGTGGTACATTTGTAGTAAATGAAGCTTCTTGATTTTTTCTTTTTTGCTTTGATTATCACTAAAATCATGGGATTCACATTTCAGGAGAACGCAGTGTTCCTGCACAACGACAGACACATGAAGACAGTATGGGAAGGATGCTCAAGTCTTTTCAACGTCACTGAGTTATGCAAATGGCAGAAGTGCTCCCGTGAGGTAGAGCAGCTGCATCTTACTAGTGTGAGCTTTGTACTCCTTTGGTTAAAACACAGTTGCCTGTTTTGGGTCCATAACATCCGCAAGACCCAGAGAGGGCTCCTGAGGAAGCCGCTGGTTGCGTCGCCGTTCTTTCACTGATAGAACAGTATTACTCATCTGTTGACCCGACGGCTAAATCAGGAGGTTACAGTTTATACCACTGACACAGTTTGTTATCGAGGATGATGTGCATTTTCTTTCCACTACATGATATTTGATTTTCATGTATAGTGACATATTTGTCTAACCCTCAACCAGAAGGCAAATAACAGAAACTTGAAATTTGATCCAAATACACATTTGAGGAACCTCATAAAATTCATGAATGCATTTGACTTCGTGTTACTTGCATATAAAACTCCACTGGGAGGTAGGTGTACTAGCTTTCATCTGTACTGAGCGCTCCTACTTGAAGCAAGTGGAACTGGAAGCAGGCGGCCACAGAGCAGCATATGAACATTAGTGGTTACTAAGTTACTACTAGTGTCACTTCCTCTTGATAACTGAAAGGCACAATGGACTAGAGAAAGGAAGCATGCTAAAGCAGGGTACCATCACCTACACACACGTCATTCTCTTCCTCCCATGTTCTTATCTTTCCAGGCCTTATTCATGAAAATAATGTAAAGGTTTCCTCCTGGCTCTTTCAAATAATCAACGTCATATTTTTCATCTCTCCAGGACATGTGGAGAATGGTCAAACTAGGATCTTAGGCTTCAAAAACTTAAGTACTGTTACACTTCTTCCTTTTGCTTTCATTCAACACTCTTGTAGCAAATATGCTCTGGGCATCTAATGTGCCAAATTCTAGTCAGTAGTCAGCTGACAGCATATCTAAACCTTTTCATTTCCAAGTTCGGACCTAATGAACAAAAACCAGTAACTAAAGAAATGGTATATTCAAGTTTCATCTCTTTACCACCACAACTGGGCCTCAAAAATTACAATCCTCCTATCTTTAATTAATTTGCATGTAAGTCCTTTCCCCGCATTTTATAAAAGTTTGTTGTTACTCCTGAGAAAATCATGCCGAGGTTACTTCACTTCATGAGCTGCAGTTACTCTTGATACTCTGAATGGAAATTATTTTAAACTATACTAAAGTGGAGGAAATTCTGAAGCCTTCAAAGAGGAAAAACTACATAGCACAACTAAAATAGAAAAAAATAAGACTATGAACAGCTTCCATAAATAAATGTAACCTATAAATTTCCATGAGAGTTGAGGTTTACAGGCTGCAAGATGGCTCAGCAGGTAAAGGGGCTTGCAGTCAAGCCTGAAGACCTGAGTTTGAGCCCTGGGACTCACATGGTGAAGGGAGAGAACCCTCCCTCAAGCTGTTCTCTGAACTCGATAGGTGCACTGTGGTATATGCATGCCTCCTCAACCCCCATGAAATGTTTTTCAAAAAAGATTAACTAAAAGAAAGCTATCCAAAGTCGAAAACAATTCACTTTATTATAACGCACTATCTCCTATCTGAATTAGCTAGAAGAAGGCACTGTACTAGCTTTTAGCGTTCCCGCTGTCTCTTGTATACCCAGTAACTCGCACAATGAAATGCAATACCTGATGTGCTGCTTAGTTCAAAACAGTGGCCCGGTGACAGCTCACATATGCACAAACAGGTAAGACCTCAAAACGTGCTTGCTTCTCAAGTCCTGACAGCGCACCTGGCATCCTGCAGCAGAACTGAAACTGGCTCCAAGTATATCCTGCACATTATTGTCAAAGGCACAGGCCGAGGCACCTACCTCAACACCTGAAGTCCTTTGAATTAAAGACTTAGAAGATATGACCTCATTTGCACACTGTGAAGACGTTACAAGTGTAGGAAGTAAACACAAAACACCCAAATAATTAAAATCAACAGAAATGATAGCAAGCTACTTTCATCAGCAACACTAAAAAACATGAGAAACCAGAAAATGAATGTGAAGTAGTTGAATTACCTAAAGTTATGAAGTGCATTTTAAGATCCAATTCGTTAAGGCTGTCATCTGTCTTTATGAGTTGGAAAAGCTGCAAGACTGTGTGACTTATAAGTTATCGTTTTATTTGTAATTTTAAGAAATATGTGCATCTTTTAGCCGAGCAGTAATAACTGATGACTGGTTCCAGTAGCAAGAATCTCGGCAGGAAACAGATTTAGCAATTTAAATGTTTTATAAGTTTTTGTAATTGAGGAAACTTTTCATAATCTGACATTTGTTAAAACCACTTATTAGAAATTATGCAGCACAGTAGCTGTGGAAATATGAGCTAGCTTCACAATTATAAAGTCAGCCTATGTAGCCCTTTCCTATTGTACATAGTGGCATAAGCCCCACGGCGGCCTATCAGCTAACTGGCAGGCAGGGGGCTGCTCTATTCAAAGTGAGAGATACAAGCTGCAGGGCAAAAACCTGGCAGCTCCCATCTGACCCCACAATCCCCTACTGGTGACAGCTCCAAGCTCCATGGCAAATTAGGCCTTCTCATATTACAATTGGAGAAGACAGATTCCATTAGCAGTATCTGAAATTGAGTGGAGAGCTGCACTGTTATCAGACTTGACTCATAAGCACTGCTATTAATCAGAGCTATGATAGCATTTATATATTTCAAGCTATCTGCTGCCGCTGTGATATTCTGCTACAAAGGGTTGATGGGACTTAGGAAAGTGAACAATAGAGCTTTCTGGGAAAAGCAGAGTAAATCAAGAAAGTCTATGACTTCCGCACATTCTGAAGGGATTGCGGTTTACATAAATTTTCTCCCAATTGGAGATTGAGCTCTTCCTCATCTTACACATGGGATTTAGTTGTCACTCAATGGTAACAGCTGTGAAAAGGTGAAGCGGCCCACCGCTCAGAATATTGCCTTCGCTTTTAAAGCAATTAACCCATGAACAGGAGGATACCTGGTGATATCAAAGGGATTAGGCCAGGCAGTGCATTATTAACATCTCCTTGAACTAATTCTAACTCTGACTAGCTGTCAGAAAAGACTCTACAGTCTTAAAAGAGTTTTTGCCCTGCTTTTCTCCCTTCAAAATGAAGCACTGCTATTTGAGCCTAATATGTCCCTCGACTTAGAAGAAAATGCAAATCAACTGGGCTCTTAATATGCTTAACCAGCCTGAGTCAATGCAATTTTAATACAAGTATGAGAAAAATATATGATCAATTAACCAGGGATCAAGACAGATATCCTCCTGAATGGAAATGAATGCTCTGGTACTTTCCATTCTTCTCCAAGTACGGAAGCGTGGTGATGATTCGTTACTTATGCATAGTTACTTCTGAAATTAGGAAGCGCTTCACATTATTCGCCATGGCAATAATCTGAAACACTCTTTGAGTTGGAAAATCCAAATGTCCCTTAAGCAGGAGAGTCTGCATTCTCCAAGGTATGGCATTTTAATTTTCTATTCTTTATTGAATGAAATCTTAATGAAGCTGTAAGAATAGTAGACACACTGCTCAGAATCAGACACTTTACAAAACTATAATCAAATTAACTTTTAGCAGTGAATTAATATTTAGAAATACATAATAAAAAATGACAAAAACCCATGCATAAAATATGGACATAAAATAATCTTTCAGAAGATACTCAACTATTATTGTTGTAATTGATGGTAATTTATTTGTAGTTCCAACATATCATTGATTATTTAATGATACACATATAGTCTACATAACATATTTGACACTGGAGATTTGATTTCTTGCCACAGAGTGCTAATGGTCTTAGTGTTTTTATGAATTTCCAGAAACCGGGATTTTAGAATATCTGAAAATCTGCTTACTAAATGGATGGTTTATCTTACTTTCTTTAAAAGTGAATTTTGTTATAAAAACTAGAAGCGTTTTACTTTCATGTTTCATTAAGTGCTCAATAAATACCATGGCACAGATTTTTCTGTAGTTCCATCTGGCCACTGACCAGGTGGAAATCATCATCATCACCACCACCATCACCACCACCATCACCACCATCCTCAGTTGCTGACCTTCAAGGCTTTCGAGAGTGTGTTTCTTACCTTGTTCCTCCCCCAAACAAATGATGTAAGAGTTGCCCTAACCAAGACTGTAAAGAGCCAAGCCTTCCTGCGGCCCAGCGTTCTATACGACACTGTCAGTGTGCTTTCCTCTCTTGAGGGGACAGCAGCACACGTGAAAGGCGTTTGATGGCGATGTGTGATAATGACTTTAGCAATTCCTTATTCACTACACAGATCTAGTCAGATGCTTCCTGGAAAATAACTGAAATTCTAAATAGCAAGTAAAGGTAGATGACATTCGTATTTATGATTTAAATTACCTATAACTTTAAATTTTTACATATATAGCATCTATGAATTGCAAATAGGATATTTTAAATTAAATATTTTGAAATTTAAAAATGATTTACTTCAGCGGCCTTAAAATTCCCTGTTCTTTTAAAACAGTAACTTAACTACATGGCCTCGACATAAAGATATAGGGATGAATTGAGTATTATTTCACAGAAATGAAAGATTAAGTTCCTCTGACAAGTCCCTCCGGCACTTTAAAAGGCTCCAAAGGGAACGGTATCTACAGAAGAGCTGTTCTCTTACTATTTTAATTCAGTAAACCACAACGACACACACTGCTTTTAGTGTGCTATTTTACTCATATGCTTTCTACATTAGAGCAACTAAAATACAAATGAGTTCCTGCCGACCATTAGGAAAGACTGACAAAAAATGCAGTGTTAATGACATCTTATGGCTTTTAAAAGCAAGAGAAGAATACAAAAAAAAGCAAAAATTATATAGTAATTGGAAATAATGAATAAATTGTTCTTTCAATCTAAGTCATGTTTACTGAAAAAAATGGAGCTTTCTACATCAACACATTTAAACAGAAATTTGCTTTTGAAACACAATCTTTGTTTAAAAGGTGCAGAAGGTCTTTATGTCCACCCCACGAGCTAAATATAGTGAATGCTATGTGAACAATTACCTGAAAAAAAAAACCCTAAACCTGTTAAAAGAATTAATTTACTGCACACCAGTCAGCACTAATCCCACATGTACAGTAATGTTCTCTTAAGTGATGGGAGAAAGACTCAAACTGCTTCCTGGATCAAAACCCTTCAATATTCAACAACAAAATGGAAGGATGCTTTGGTCTGTAAATGGATAAAGTAGTGAAATGTCTCCTAAACAAATTCTGAGCAAGGAGGCAACCTGTAAAGGAATATATTTACCGTACACTGGGACTGGAAAAAAGCCACCACTGTAATGGCTGCACAAAAACTCTCCTGCTGTTGGGTTTATATTCACAGAAGAAAGGTTTTAGAGGTTAAGTTCAGGTCATACAACAAATGAAATTGTAACAAGCCAGCTGACATTGTATAATGTCTTCTTCCACTCAATCAATAGGCTACTGTTAGTCCTATTACCATAGAGATGGCTTCTCCTTTCTGAAGGGTGTCTATTGTTTGACAAAACAGATTTGCCACTTGAACTGAGTTGTTCCCAGGGGACGTGTACCTTGTCAGTTATTTGTATTGAAAATAATGAAGTATTTTCATATTAAAGTGTATGTTAGCAATAATGCTGTTAGATTCATTTTCAGAAAGAAGACAACTCTTCTGAAAAGTATTTGGAAATACTACATATTTCTGAAAATCCTAGTTTAATGGTATTAGAGTTCTGGTTTAAAATGTCAGCAAATGTAATGATCCATCAATGTTATGTATTAAAATCAATGAGTCACATGCTAATTTGCTCATCTAAAACTCATAAAATCAAGCACACAAGTTATTTTTAAACTGGACAACTAAAGGAAAGTTATTGTCTAAAGCTATTTGCATTTGGAAGAGGTTTTTATATATGATTTTTAAAAATAGTAGCTCCCTGTGGAATAGCATCCACAACACGTGAGAAAATATGAAAAGTTTTAGAATCCAATTGCCTCACTGCCTCACACACACACACACTACACACACACACTACACACACACACACACACACACACACACTACACACCTCACAGTACTGAAGCACCTATGTTAAAGTCTTTTGTGAAAATTAATAATTCATGTCTTCAGTATTGAATAGGTTAAGTTTCAAGTTTCAACCCAGATATTTAAAAATGAAAGATCAGTTTTCTCTCTACACTGGCAGGTACTTAGTCATAGAAGATTCAGAAGAAGTAGTTTTTATCAAATTATTCCAACCTATTAGAAGAAACATTCTTAACACTAAACATTCCAGGCATAGACCTTATTTTAAAAACTGCCTATTAAAGGACTGACTGTCAGTGAAAACATGTAAGATTAAACAGAAACAGATCAAGTGATATGGATAAAATTTAGTAAATGTTCAAAACTATAATAGTTGGTTCTGAACTCTTTCTACAAATAGAGTTAAAAGTAACTTTTAGAGTTATTATGTTAACTTTTCCACTTCTATAAATAATTCAAAAGAATTTAGAAAGAATTTAAAGGGCAATACTATGACTATTGTATTAAAAATGCTAGTTGCCAAAATTAACATTGGAAATTGAATATACTCAAATTGTACTATATTTACATTCTTCTTTTTTTTTATTTACAAAAAGCTTACAAAAGCATTTGGAAACACAATATTGTTTTTTCCATTTTTCAGAAAGTACAATTTGTATTTTTTGTATCATCCTCTTAGGAAACAGGTTTAGCTAAGGTAAGCTAAGAATGGAGACAGAAACATCAAAGGCAAATGAATTTACCAATATCCTAAACTAGTAACCAATCTATTACAAGCATAGTAGCTCCCAACTAAGAACATCACCACCAATGAGGTAGAATCCATTTTGTCTCCCTTTCCTAGTGCTACAGGGAACAACGTGAAACCTCACTAAAACCTTACTCCAAAAGTGATTTCCTTGGCTAACAGCCTCATCTACACAAGCCGATAGTACATTCATATTTATAATATAATCAGGTATCAGGCCCAGCCTGCGAGGCAGCTACCCATCAGCAGCAAGGGAATTAATGGAATTTACCATTTATAAGAGACAAGCTTATATGTGTTGCTGAGTTAAATCAGACCATCCTCATCTTTCTAAAATGGCAAACATCATTAGTTCTGCCAAACCAGACAACTGTGACAACGAACAGGTGCCACCTTCACCCCACTGTACAAAAGCCAACCGTGTAACCATTTGAGGGGTTATAGAATTCCCCTAAGAAAGTGAAATCACGTGTCCGCGGGGACGCCACTTAAGCAACAAAAGATTTTACTGATGTATATAGCTGGCCATGAGGAACCCGCATCTCTCGTCACTCAAAATTAACTGATCAACTACTTTACCTGAAAACGGTGAAAAAAAGGAGTGAAGCAGCTACCGCTCCAAATAAGCCACAGAGAAGATTGACTCGGTAGGCGATGGAACCAAACGGAAACAGTGTGATTGCCAGGCTAGCCAGCAGTGTGAACAAAGGGTAGCCGGGGGGATGGGCAACCTACGGAGAAAATGAACAGCAGGTAGATGCTTCCATCTAAAAGACATGCCATGCTGGCCTTAACTGAGGAGTGGCCCTTTTCTCAGGCAGGCATGAGGACTATGCCTCGATGCCTAAAGGTCGAGACACTGGCTGTCTACTGTAATCTTCTTGTGTCAATACAGTTATTTGCTTCAGAGGATCTGGCCTGTCTATCATATGGTACGTCACCTGAAGAAAAGATGACACATTCCACCGTCAGACCGTAAGTAGTTTGTGCTCCAGGTTCAGAGTACATTTGGGTTCACTTGAAAAGTTATTGAAAACAGGCAGGTCCTGAAATATCATCTTGGTTAGAGTTGAAAGACCACACTGCTCCCAGATTACCACCATGCTGACAGTCGTAAGGTCTTGACTAAAGGGATCACACACCATAATAAAGTTTATTAAATAATAAACTTATTAAAATTGTTAACCCGATTTATTCTCCACAGCTTATACAAAATTTGGGGTGATAATAAGCCAGCTACTGTATATATAGTAAAGGCTTTGCTTTATAATTTCAGTTAATTGGATTTAAAACTTAAAGTAAATTGTCACGTACTGTACTTATAAGTTACTAAAAACTAGGGCTTGAAAATAAATTAATCTACTTTAGTCCATGCTTAATTAAACTTCTTTAATTCCTAAAACTGTTAATGAGAGCATTGATTAAACAATAAAACTAATACTTACTCCAAGCTCATGTGCGGCTGTGATCAGTTCCCCTGTGAAAAAATAATGTAAAACCAATAATTACTATTACAGAATGACACTCCTCCAAAGTTTCCAAAATCCGGATGCTTGCATTGGGGTTTTGCATTAATTTAACTGGATAAAACTGTAAATCTGGAGAGATTTAACAGCATGAAACAGTCTAAGAGTACTTTCTCCCTTACGTCTTATTAACAAACTATCTTCCACAGTTTTAAGTAACTGGTCAGTGGAAATACAGGTAAATTCTCACTTAAAAAAAAAAAATCATTCTCCTTCCTGAAAGTTGTATTTACTTGCAAATACACAAACACATTTACAGAGCCTGAACGCGACGCGCTGCATTCTCTCAAGAATTTATAACGGCAGGCTTATAAAGACGCAATTGTAGAGCTGGGTGGTGATAGCTTGGGCCTGTTATCTCAGTACTTGGGAGGCAGAGGCAGGAGGATTACCATAAATCCATGGCCAGTCTGGGCAGTCTGGTGAGACTGCCCCTCCAACAACAAAACAAGATGCAGCTAGCTGTCTGCCATAAAGTGTACAGAGGTCTGAGGTTTGGACACTCTGTCAAATGTACCACGTTACCCAAACGCTGGCATTGGATATCTTGGATCTTTAAACAATCTGCATTGTTTTGGTAAGCTCTCCCATAATATAAACCGTTATAAACCAAGAAATCATTCTATTCCTTACACGTAGCACCTCAGTGCTAACGGTTCTAAGCTTGCAGCTCAGTAAGTAATGTTATTATTGCTACTAGAGCACGTCTGGAATCACATCTCTACACAGCAGCACAGTGAGACATCAGTTCATCAATAGTGACTTGTGGTTGCTATTGCTTATTAGGAAAGGCACTAGTATGCATGTTCTATTCTTCAACAGATAACAACTCTCTGCCTTTAATCTCCACTGTGCTAATTACAAAAGTAGACCTCAACCTTACCTGGCTTGGACAGGTAAGCAAAATGGACCTGGTTAGCAAAATGTAGCTAACCTACTTTTATGTATCTTTGTTCCAAAACTATCCTTGATTGCCACACCCCTCCTACAATTTATACAAAACCAAGAAGCTGGATCCTATCCCTAGTCTACACTTTCTCACTGGCCGCTGTTACTAATGAAGTTCAGGTATCTTAGCAGGAATAAGGACTTCTCTGGCCAGGCCTAATGGCTTCAAGTTCCCTTCAGCAGGCTTGTTTCCACACAATCTATGCTCCCCAAATCTGAATACCGATGTCTCGTGGGGGGGGGGGGAGTCCTTTTTCACACCCCTGCCACTCACTTTCTCACCCTGGAATATTTCTCAACGCTTCTTCCCTAACCCCTTCAAAGCCCAGTTCAATTGTCACTTCTGAACAGCACCTTCGCTCACACAGCCCAGCGTCCTGTCAGCCAATCATCCCCTTCTCCTCCACAAAACCTGCTTGGCACTTTCCTCCATAAGATTATATTCTAGCTAGTTGTTTTCATTTCCCTCTCTCACTAAGTTTAAAAACACCGCTATATCCATTTCAGGATCCCGCCGGGAAAACACCACTCGTCCCCTCTGGCCACCCACAAAGAATCAAACACAAATCCTCTGCACACACAGGTTTGTGAAAACATTCCACATTGTCATCCCTGCTACTCAGAAACCTCATTTCTTAAGTGAATGACTGCTTCGCTGAAGCCCCCTAAACACAACCAGATACACCCTGCTTACTTAAGTCAATTACTGATATTGGACCTCAGAAATAGAAGTACTTTTCATATTCTGAATATTTTTAGAGAAATTGTTTATAGTCTAATTATATAACTATCCCCTTTGGAACTACTAAAGACAGGACCTTACAATTTTGCTCCATGATTTAGCTGTTTTGATCTATTTCTGGTCTTATCTGTGGGACAAAGTCTACCTTAAGTTCCAGCTTCCATCAATTCATGGCAATGCTTAATCTAAACAGAAAATATGCCACTGTTCAAAATCTATAATGTATCATGGTCAAGAGCAAAGGAAATGCTCGTGAGGTGAATGTAGAAAGAGGAAGACAAAAGTAAATACTAAAATAAACTTAGTCCCTTCTGAGTTCTTGCTTTTTCCTAGTCCTTGTCAGTTAAATTCAAGGGTTACTGTATCAGAACATAACTTCCTGAAGGTCTTCGGACATCACCACTTAAACTTGCTGGGCAATTCTGATGTACATTCAAGTTTGAGACACACAACTCTGTTGTCTCAGATACAAACTAGCAGCAAGCCCAGAGTTGTCTGTAGATGCTTCAAGTGTACATATGTATTAAATGGTCATATATCATCTATTAAAATCACTCTATTTAATACATATAAACCATCTATAAGTTAATTCTTCTCTTTTTCAAGGATCATGAGAACTGTCCATGAATGAATATGCATGTCCAGTGGTGCAAAAAAAATAATTTTGGGAATGCCACACAATGTGATAGATCAATAGAGTAAAACTTAAGACTTATTAGGAAGAGTACATGCTTTATTTAGTTTTGAGATGTGTTCTGTTTATTGACAGAATATATATTCCATGAACATTTAAGTACATCCAACACAATATGATCAAAGGTAAGCTTAAACAACATTTCTACATTGGCATATAATTGAATAATAGCTCACTGATGATTCCTGAAAATGACCATAAAATATCAGAAGTAACCACTTTTCAGCATCCAACTAAACAAATCAGAGCATGTAAGAAGTCTAGCAATTAGATGAATATACAACTTTATTCTTTAACACGACATACAGAATTATAAAAGAAAGCAATAATTTTAAAATAGATTATCACTATGTGCGATGGAGAATTTAACAATATCCCAAAATTCTTTTGAGTAGGCATTAAGAATGCTCCTAAGTCAATCTGCTTAGGTTCTTTTCGGATGACCCTCACTCACTGTGACTTTGGATGTAGGTTAGCCTTATGATTCTCATCCACAAAGAGAACAGTACCGACCTCCTAGGGAAGCTGGAAGGGCAAAGATCCATAAGATCCATTTAGAATGATAAATGGCATATAGTAAATGCAGTATTATTAGTCTCATCCCACATCTGTGGCTCAAACAACCATAAGTTGATATATATTTTAAATGTGTGCAGAGTTACCTAAACTCTAAATAATACCCTCCAATATCAAACCTCTTGCCACCCTAAAATTACTTCATTATTTAATATTAATCTTGGAAAGTTGGTAACTCCATGCCCAGTCATGCTAATGAAACACCGCCCCTATTAAGCGCTCAGTGGTACCAGAAAGAGATGACTTGAAAATGGAGCATGGAGGATTCTTCACGTGGCAGGCAATCTTGAAGACAGTCCTGGTAATCCCCATCTCCTGGCTTTCTTGCCGTGTAATCCTCTCCCCTTTGAACTGGTCTAGATTTACTGACTCCCTCAAATAAAACAGGGCAGTGGCATATCACTTCCAGGATTAGGTTTCAAAAATGACAGAGGTGTCACACAGAATGCTCTCTCTCTCTGACAGGAGTCAGCCACCTTATGGAGAGAGCTACACAGCAAAGAACTAGACTGAGTTTGGAAGTAGATGGTCCCCAAATAGGGCCCTACACCTTTGTTCCGTATTAAACTGCACTGTGTGCTACCGATCCACAGACCAAGGGATGATGAACATTCCCTGCTCCGGGGTTAACTTGCCAGGTAGTGAAATGACAAACAGCTCATGGGTTCTTCAGAAAACAGATTCAGTATGTTAAGTTCCACCACCGTTCTGCAAACATTGCTGGTTATTGTAAGGTATTATTGGTCACTTGCTCTGGCTGCAAAACAAAACTAGGAACTTGTTTCTAGTCTCAAATACGTAACAATTTCGCCCCTGACTAAATCTGTGTGAAAAATTATTTTGTTTTTCACAGAAAGAGGGGTGCTTTAAGCGTTCCCCTCTATTTCTGCATGGCTGTTTCCTTCTTCATATTCAGGTTCTAACTAGTATCACCCCCTATGAAGCCTTTTCTGACCTTCTGAACTCAGTGCCACTCTCAACCTCTGTAATGTACCACCACTTAAAATGTGGTTTCTTTATAACTCGTGCTGTGTCTAAGCACTCTCCACGCCGTTCGTTCACTACAGTCAATCTTCGTCTGCGACACTGTAAGGGCTCGACAGCTGACATTTATGGACTAAAAGGGAGCGGAAAGTAAGAACGATCTGCGATAAGCGGGCAGGTCGTTAAATTTCATCAGCTGAAACCCGCGGAGGCTAGTCAGCTCCAGAATGCAGAAGCCAGAGATCCAGAACCGGAAAGAACCGGTTCTGGAACTCAGCGCGGCGGCGGCCGCACCGTGACCGGGGGCGGGGAGGAGGGCGGCCCGCGAGTACTTTACCCGAGTCTCCCCCCGGCAGCGAGCGGGGCAGCGTGAGGGTGAACACGGCAGCCACGGCGGCGAACACGGCCACGCTGCCGCGGAGGCCCGCGGAGCGCCACGGCCCCGCTCGGGCTGCCGGGCCCACGCCGTCGCCATGGAGACCCATGGGCTGGGAAGCGCGCAGCCAGCGGACAGCGCACCCCACCGCGGCGCGGACCGGCGGGGCCGAGAGGCGCGCGCAGCCCGCTGCGGTTTCCGGCCTCGCGGGGTGGAGCGGGGCGGGGCGGACCGCACCTTTGCCCGCCCGACGGGGGAGGCGGAATGGCGGGCGCGCCCTGGAACGGCCCGGGAGTCTTCTGGAAGACACCAGGCGTGGTAGCGTGCCTGCCTCTGTACGCTTAGAAGTAATGAGTCACCAGGGAGCCGAACCCCCTATGACAGCAAGCCTGGGCCAGGCCCACTGACACTACGTTCTATCCCTCCCCCCCTTCCGCGCTGACATGGTCCGTTCCGACAGAGAGGGCAGCGGCGCGGGTCACGGCGAGCCGGAAAGCCTTGCGCTGCCCCCTATGGCCTGGGGCGGAACTGCACCAAAGAGCCCCCTAGAAACCTGAGCCAAGTAAGCCACCAGTACATACGTTGCAATTATGTTTTTCAGGGGACACATTGATCGCGGCTATGTATCTATAACGAGTTGCCTCATTAATAATGTAAATCCATGTTCTAATTATTAATTCACTAATCTTAAGATATTCAATTGTGCTGCTTTGCCTTGTTTTCTTCTAATACAAGAACTTGGTAGGTGAGTTGGAATACTTGAGTTCTGTCACTTTCAAAAATTAACTCTTCATGATATAAGTGCCTCCTACTTAAATGAAGAAGAATGTTTTGGTAAAGACTTGCTCTAGAAGTGGAAAATGAAATGGAGACACTACACAAATGGTGCGAAAGAAATGCAAAAGAGAGAGAGAGAGAGAGAGAGAGAGAGAGAAGACTCTACTGGACAACTACACAGAACACTGCTGGGAATTGAACCTTGAGCCTTGCACATGCTATGTGGATGCTCTGCCACTGAACTAAATACCCAGCCCTTAGTAAATATTTTAAGCTTACAGTTTGCATTATTATAGCAATTATTCAGCCTGGGAAGAGGGGGGCAACCTCCATAGAATGTATTTCAAAATACATAGAAAATGAGCGACATTCTCAAGTGTGCTGCATGCATTCTGACAGGAACAAAATGTCCCAACTGTAGAGCTGATTGGTAGTAACCGTGCTCCCGTGTCTTTGTCACGGTCCTATGGCTGTGAAGAAACACCATGATCAAGGCACGGTCATGCCTCTCCAGCAAGGCCACACCTCCTAATCCTTCAAGCAGTTCACCAACTGGTGACCGAGTAAATATATGAGCCTATGGAGGCATTCGTATTCAAACCACCACACTCGGATTCTCTTTCAATGAGTAAAGGGAGAATACATGCTGGGAGCTAACTAGCAGGCCTTCATCATTATATTTGATGACCTGTACAAACTTGAATCTTGGACAGTCAGGGGTTCAGTTTCAGTCGAGTGTAGATTGGAAACCAGGTACCAGTGGGTGAAGACATAGATCATTAAAAATAGAATAGTTTGTAAGGCATTGAAAGAAGGAAGAAGTGTGGAAATTCACTGAAGTGCAGGTGAGAGTCATTTAATTTTGTCTTGTTTAAAGGAGTATCTGAAGAAAGATGAGGATATTAGGAACGGAGCCAAGGAAAACAGAAGAGGGTTGAAGGGACAAGAGACCACATTAGCTTACACATGACAGTGGGGCTTACGGTCTGGGGCAGACCGTAAGATACAGGAGGAACACTGTTCATGCTCTACCTCATCCCACTGTAGATAGAGACAAGTACTGCAATAAAACCCACAAAACAGAAAAATATGTAAATCAGTTAGAATTTAACAAAGAAACAACATTCCCCCAAATCATTGTCAGATGTGTCTACGGGAACTAACTAAGCAGGTTAGGAAACCATAGGAAAGGCCAGCGGAGAATGCAGGCTAGACGTAGGCTTGAGTGAAAGCTTGCTGTTCAATTGAAGTGTCAGGGAACAGAGCTATGTTGTCAGATTCAACAGCCATAGAGGCCATGTGAGTTAGAAACAGCATCAAGTTTAGGGGGGGAGTCACTTCAAAGTAAATATCCTTTATTCAGAATGCTTAGGGCCAGGGATCCTGGAGAGGTGGCTCAGCAGTTAAGAGCATTTGCCAGTCTTGCAGAAGACCGGTGATGAACTGCCAGAACCTACACCAGCTGCCTGGAACTCTAGCTCCAGGGGGGCCTCCTCCCCGGCCTCCATGGGCACCCACACTCAGCTGCACACACCCACACCCACATAAAGGCATACACATAATTAAATTATTTTAAGTCTGCAAAAACATTTAAGGTCAGAATTATTGATGATTACAGAAGTTTTTTTTATAATATTTGAGATATTTATATAGACTCTACTAATTGAGTATTCCTAGTATAAAAAAATCTAAAAAGGCCCAAAAGTCCAAATCCTTTTTTTTTTTTTTTTTTTTAAAGACAGAATCTATGTAGCCTAACTTGGTGCAAAATCTCTGACCTCTTGCCTCAGCATCCTGGACTCTGAGATTAAAAGCATTTTCCACTATGCCCAGCAGCCAAAATCTAAATGATCTAAAAAAAAAATCTTAAAAAAAAGTTGAGCATCTTGTTGGTACACAAAGTCTTCTAGTTTTTAGGGCATTTCAGAATTTGGATTTTGGGGTGCTCAACTTATACGTAGTGCTAGGCTTCTCTGGTGTCCCAAACGTGACTTCAAGTGTATTGAAATCCAAATAGGTCGTTTGTACTGTCTCTTAGTTCTCCAGAGAAAGACTTTCCCCTGGCATTTACTTAAAGTATTCCATCCCAAGCAGGTTTCTCCTTCCTGGTTCTGCTGAGTGCCCCACTTACCACTAGCCTTGACTGCTCCCTCTCTGCGGCATCCATTCGCACCACACTGTGGGTGAGGTAAGGGGGTGACTCTTTTTATGTGGGATAGTAATAATAAAAGTCCTGACCCTCTCTGGCTGCTGGTGGCGCACATCCTTAATCCCAGCACTCAGGAGGCAAAGGCAGGGGGATCTCTGTGAGTTCCAGGCTAGCCTGGTCTACAGAGTGAGTTCCAGGACAGCCAGAGTTCCAACAGAGAAACTCTATCTCAAAAAACAAAACAAAAAAGCAGAACAACAACAACAAAAATCCTGACCCTCTAGGCCCCTCTGACTATCCATCAGGGAGGGAGAGGGACACTCCATTACTGAGGAATGGGGACAGAAGCCTAGGAAGTAGGCTCCAATAATGCAATGGAAAAATACAAGGGCCTCATTTATTATGTAAGGAGAACAAAACTGGCTTCCTCCTCAGCTTTCCTTGGTACCATCCTGCTAATGGTTAAGGTCTAAGCTGCCTCCTCTCTCAGCCCTTGTCACAGCTTTTGCTGTGATTTCGGTTAGAGTAGAGAGGTTTTCTAAACGGTGTGTGTGTGTGTGTGTGTGTGTGTGTGTGTGTGTGTGTGTTTTGCATTTTCTTGATCCATTGACTAAACCGAGTAACCTTTCTTGGTTATACTTGTTGTTTGCTTACATTCACCTGTGCCCATTGGCATCTGTAGGTTGCCAGTTGTGGGGCTGTCCTAGAGCTAAGAGTGAGTCGAAGCTGGCCTGGAACCCTGTCTCATCCCGAGAGCGGTAGGAGTTTGGCTGCTCCTTGCCTTAGCCTGGCCTGACCTTGAGCTCAAATTTCTGGTGTGTGCTTGCAGCTATATGCCTGTATCTCATTTGGGACAGCCATTGAGCAGAGCTGAGTCGTAAAAAAAGACCTGCCTGGAGACGATTTGTTTCAAGGAAGTCAAGGATTGCTTAAGGAAACATCCCTTCTTAGTCTCACAAAGCAGGATGATTGTTTTATGGTTAACTACAGGACAATATATATATATGCATTACATATATATATATATATCTTGTTGATTGTAATCTCATGCTTACACATATGCTTTTTCCCTTGTGATCAGTAGTAACCTTGTGATTGAATGTATGCCTTTTCCCTTGTAATCATTAATCTCATGCTTGCATGCACACCTGATTTGCCCCTCATGATCATTGCCTTGATAACTGCATGCACACCTCTGATGAAGAGGGTGTAAGAACTTAAACCAAGAATAAAGCTTCAGTTCGGTTCGGTTCCTGACTGAGCTCAAAGATACAATGTGTTGTTCCGGTTCAGCTTGACACCCTATCCAGCACCGTTGGACTTGATAAGCAGGACTTATCAACAACCCAGCTTCACAGGAGCAAAGAAATGTGGCTTGGTTGATGCTTTGTCTGCACTGTAGCTGGAAGCACAGATTCCCCACATGGAGATGAGGTGGCACCAGTGTCCTTGTCTTAATCAATAGGTCCCATTCTTGGGACTAATGACCCCTCTCCTGGCTGCACCCTATAAATGTACCCTAAAAACCTGCATTAAATAAGATTGCCCTACAATGCACTTCTCCCAAATTCCTGTGTACTCCTGCAACTCACTGAGCTCCAACCAAAGGCAAGATGGAAATGCAGTAAGAACCACGCCCTCCTCGCCTCGTTCCCATGCAGCTTCCCGACTGACTGGGGACACGTGCCTGTGGGTGAGATTTTTTTGTTTTTTTGTTTTTTACAACAGCTAGCTCCTCTAGCAATCAGTCTGGGGAAAATAAGGCAAAAAGCAAAGCAAAAAAAAAAAACTCCCCAGGTTCAACTACTGTGTCATTCTTCCAAGTGCAAAGCTGTTGGCTCTGCTCCTTTCCTGCACTTGTCCAAGTCGTGTTCTGTGTGCTTTGTGCAGTGTCAAACGTTCACTTGTACTCAATGGGTGGAACAGAGAAAAGGGCATGCACGTCTCTGTTCTGGAAGCAGCAGTCACTTCCCTTTGCTTCATTCTCCCCAAGCATTAAGAATCGCTATATAGGGACTGGAGAGGTGGCTCAGCAGGTAAAGATGTTGTCACTCAAGCCTGAGGGCATGAGTCCAGATCCCCAAGGCCACTGCAAAAATGATGTAGCGGTGGTGGGAAGTGCTGTGACCCCAGCACTTCTACGTAGAGATGGAGATAGAGGCAGAAAACCACCTTCCCTGGAGCACACGGCACAGCAACAAGAAACAACAAAGATCTTCTCTGAGAAAAAAAAGAAAAGACAGAGGGAAAGAACTGATTTACACATGATGTCCTTGGACCTCCATATGTGTACCAAGGAATGCACACATACGCATGCGAGCACACACATTTCTTAACAGAGTAGCTTTGTAATTATTAATGCACTGAAATTCAACAAAAATCCAAAGTCTAATCATTCCCAACCCTAACTGACACTAAGTCAAATGTGTTTATCTCCCTAATATTAATGACACTTTGTATTAAAAAATTTAGATTGAAAATTAGATATCTGAAATATTCTTGCATAAACCTTCTATAATAGAATAACACAAGAGTCACAAACATCCTTGTCAATTGCCTTAAGAGAAATATTTTAAATTTCAAAGAATTTGAAAAATAAAGCCTAGTCTTCACCTTTCTAATTTTCAGAGACATTTAATACTTGTAAAATATAAGTAATAAAAGAAATTGGTATAACACCTGAGAGAGCAACTTAAATATGCCTATCAAAAAAGACAATAATGTAATTTTATCTAGAATTGTCAATGAGCACACAAAAATGGCGATCAGAGAAATAAAATTAAAAACCATAGTGGCATACTGTATAGCTACTAGGTTTGCAAAACTCAATCTGAAAATATATAATGTTGGTAAGTGTAACTGTCTCAAACACTTTAGAAAACACACATTTTTTTTTTTTCCTGACAGAGACGAAGATACACAGAGCCTACAATCTAGACACGACAGGTGAGGCTCATAGTTAGAGAAGACAGGAGACTGATTTTTTATTTTTATTTTTATTTTTTTACTTATAGCACTGTTGCTCATAGATACCAAATAGGAACAACTCCAACCTGCTATGGACAATAGAATAGAATCACTGTTATATAGGATACCCAATGCAATGGTATAAGAATATGTAAAGTTATTCACTTATTTTCTGTGTGTGAATGCAGTTGCATGGGCCGTGGTGTGCATGTGGAGGTCAGAACACAACTTTTAAGACTTGGTTCTCACCTTCTCCCATGCTAAATAGCATCTCTCTATTTCTGCTGTTGTGCTGCACGCTCTAAGCTGGCTGGCAAAAAGCTTCTTGGAGATTCTCTGTCTCTACCTCTGTCTGGCTGTAGGAGTGCTGGGATTGCAGGTACACTGACTATCGCATCTGCCATTTTATGTGGGTTCCGGGAGCTGAACTCGGGTTGGCAGGCTTTGCAGCTAGTAACCATTACCCATAGGGCAACCCAAGTACATGGCCCAATTTATGTTGGCCTAGATGTGTGGCTGTCTGCTTAGATGAAGAAACTCTAAACCTCATAACAGAAGATCAATGACGCAGCTCCAGTTCAAGGCTGAAGAACCTGAACGCTTCCTGAGTGAGTCCACACTGAAGGGCCGAAGCAGCTCCAATGTTCACAGGTAACAGCAGCTGTGATAGTTGCACCCCGTTGGGAAGAATCAACCTTGCATGCTGGCTGGTTCACTCCTTTTTGTCTATCTAGGTCCCCAGCCTATTGGATGTTACCACCTCCATCAGGGTGATTCATCTGGGCCCAAAAGAAGAGTCTTACAACATGTAGTAAGGCACTGCTGTTGCAAAATGTCAGTGGATTTATTCTTGAATAGTTAATTAGATTTTAAAATGTGGTATTTTAAGAATTTTTTAGTCTTGATCACATTGAGAGACATTTTGAAAGATTGTAAGAAGATGTCAAAACGATCTATCATATGGAAACTGCACGCTGAGTATCAGGACTATAGATTCAGAACATGAGTTCTCAACAATTCTTTGATGACTGAAAGGATCTAGGAAGCACATCTGACCTGCTGCTTTCAGAAAAGATTGTGTCCAAACCACTCGCCCTAAGGAGGGCGCCACCTAACATACATCAACCTGGAGAAAAAACAAGTGGCAAAAAATGTAGGAGTCGTATGAGTGTGCAAGTTAGGAAGGCAAGTGCAGAGCTTATAAAATCCTAAGCATGATAGCGATTCAGGAAGTGGCCCGTGTTCAAATTCTGTTTCTAATCATTATTTTTGTGATCATGAACAAGTTTCTTCCTTTTCTTTTTTTCATGTTAGTGGTACCAGGGATGGAAGACAAAGCCTCTTATGCTAGGCAAGCTTTCCAACTATATGGCACTATATCTCCAGCTCTTGAACATGTTTGTTAAAGTCTCCAATTTTCTTATTGCTTTTCTGAAACCTGACAATAGAATAGTGTCAATCACATAAATTTGGACTGAAGATAAATGGCTGGAGAGATGACTCAGTTCTTAAGATCATCTTCCTGCGTTTGCAGAGGACCCAAGTTAGGTTTCCTACACCCACATTGGGTGGCTCTTGATCCCCTACCTGGGACTCTACTTCCAGGGGATCGTATGCCTTCTTCTGGCCTCTGTTGGTACCTGCACACACATGGGTGTATTCCCCACTCCCCTACCCAACATGAATTAAAAATTTTAAGGGGGCTAGAGAGATGGCTCAGCGGCTAAGAGCACTGGCTGCTCTTCCAGAGGACCCAGGTTCAATTCCAAGCACCCACATGGTGGCTCACAGCTGTGTGTAACTCTGCTTGGTGGTGGTACACACCTTTAATCCCAGCACTCAAGAAGCACAGGCAGGCGGATCTCTGTGAGTTCACAGCCAGCCTGGTCTACAGAGTGAGTTCCAGGCCAGTCAAGAGTTATAACAGAGAAAGCTTGTCTCCAAAAAACCAAACCAAAAAAAAAAAAAAAAAAAAAAAAAACTTAAAGGTTAAGTGTAATAGTAACAAGAACCTGGTTACCATTTAGAGTTAGGAAAGGGAAAACACCTATAGCAGCAAAGTTATAACTCAAACTATGTCTCATCTTGCTGTGCTGCATCCCACAGCCTTTATCCTATAATTGAGAATTTTTCCAAGGGCTGTGAGCCACATTTTAAGAGTGTTTACTCTGGAAAATGGAGAAGAGGGGCTGAATAAGAGGTAGAGAAGTAGCCACAGAAGTAGGCAGAACTGACTTTGGCCAGAGTAATGGTACAGAGGTCAGGAACAACTGGGTTAAAATGTTATGATCCTCATATTTAAATATGCTATTTTCAGACCATATGAGGTGACTAAGTGCCCCACCCCATTTTTCCATTTCGTGACATCACTTCCTTTCTGAGTAGCTTTTAATTTTTTTTTCCTGAATGACACTTTTATATACATCAGTTAGCACTTTCTGAATGCATGAATGTCTGAACTTGTCTTTCTTTCACTCTGATTCTGAAAGATGACTTATCTGGATAGAACTTTAAGACTCGGTCCTAGTGTGCCGGTGCACACCTGCAATCCCAGCACCTGGGAGGCAGAGGCAGGAGATCAGGAGTTCAGGGTCATCTTTGGCAAAATCATGAGATTGAAGCCAACTTGAGCTACTCTGTTTCAAACAACCAATTTATTAATAAATACGTAAATAAAATTTTAGGTTAATCACTTCCTGCCTAGGAGCCTCCATTTCTCTTTGCTGATAAGAAATTTACTATTAGTTAAGCTACAGTTCCTTTAAATGATTTGCCTTTTACCTCTTGAAACTTTAGGGTTTTCTTTATTTAAAAACTTCAGTAATGCACAGATTTCTTTCTTCATGCTACTCGGTTTTTTGTTTGTTTGTTTGTTTGTTTGTTTGTTTCTGCCTGGAGACATTCATCTTTTAGTTTCAGAAGGTGCTGAGCCATCATGTTTTCAAATTGCTTCTCTGACATGCTATCCTTCCTTTTCTTCTGGACCTCAGGCTTCTCCCTGTTTCCAATCTCTTCGTTATTTTATATCTCTTATCTCTCTAAATTACATTTTGAGTTATAGCCTGAGTTCTTATTTTCCAACCAGCTGATTCTGTTTGTAGCTATAGGCAGACGACTGGCCAGCATGTCTGAAAAATTGGGGGATGGTGTATACAACCAGCTGCATTTTTCATTAATCACTTTTAAATGATTACTCTCATTTTCATACTATTTTTAAGGTTGACTTAAAGATGTGTGTGCACCTGCACATATGTGTGTGCACGATGCTGTCTGCAGAGGCTGGGAGAGGGCACCAGAGCTCCTGGAGCTGGAGTTAGAGGCAGTCGTGAGCCACCGTGTGCTTCTGGGAACCTCACCTGGGTCCTCTGCAAGAGCATCTGAGTCATCTCTCCAGGCTCTGCTAATTGTGATAAGATAATATAAAGTGTACCATCTTAACTAGTTGTTTTAGCTGTGTCCCTGAGTGTTCCTTTCTTCCTGTCCCCAAGTGCACCACATTCTTACACTATAGGTAGGTCTGTTTTCAGTTACTGAGCTGTACCATATTTTCACATTTACCCTATTTCACATTTTGTTTATTTTTTATATCAGTTTTAAATTATTCAAACTAATGACATTTTGATACATATTTGTCATCATATTTTGTTCTAACATCCCCACTGTCCCTCCTCATGCCTCCTGATGCCACTGGCTAGTTTTTTTTTTTCTCCTCCTAAATAGTTTCCTTCTGTTTTCATATCACCTTACTCTCCCTCCTTCCTGCCTTTCCTTAAAATTTCTCCTTCTCCACTCCTGATCTCCATTTTAGATTCATGGCACACACACACATACACACACACACACACACACACACAGTATACATATCCATGCATACATGAATAGTGCAGTAATAAACATGGATGTGCCAGTATATCCACGTTTACACACACGTGCAAGCAGGTACTCGCACATCTTTGAGTCAGTATTTCTGTGGTATGTTGACCCTAGTCTTTGGTGTGCATACCCAGGATTGGTATAGCTAACTATATGGTAGTTCTATTCATTTTCGAGGAACGTCCGCACTGGTTTTCACAGTGGCCACACAAGTTTACGTCGTCACCAGCAGTGAACAGTAAAGGTTCCTCTTTCTCCACATCCTTGCCAGCATTTGCCGTCCCTGTTTTCTTGATGACAGCCCTTCCTAGACTAGAATCTCAATGACAGAATCTCAGTGCAGTCTTGCCCTGCTGGCTGTGGATGTTAAACTCTTCTTCATATCTCTCAGATGTCTGTGCTTCTTTTGAGAACTGTCTGTTCAGTGCATTGACCCATTTATTGATGGGATGGTTGGCTTCTTAGTGTTTAATGTTCGCAGTTCCTTACGTATCTTATATATTAACCCACGTTTGATGAGAAATTGGCAAAGATTTTCCACCATATTCTGCGGGCTGTCTCTTCAGTCCCGTGATTGTTTTCTTTGCTGTGTAGGAAAGCTTCTTAATGTCTTGTAATCTCATTTGTCAATTCTTGAAGTTATTTCCTGTGCCTTTGGAGTCTTTTCAGAAAGTCTTTGTTTATGTCACATGTTAAAGTGTTTTTACCTGTTTTCCTCTGGCGGTTTCCGCTTCTCAGTCTGACATCAAGGTCTTTGATCTACTTTGAGTGGGTTTTTGTGAAGGATGAGGGCTACAAACTACGTTTCATTCTTCCGCATGTGAAAATCCGATTTTCTCAGCACTGACTGTTAAGCAGGCTGCCAATGTTTTGATCGCCTTCTCAAAATTAGACCTCTAAGGCCTCTGGGTTTATCTCTAGGTCCTCTATTCTACCCCATTGAGCTAGTGTCTGTTTTATACTATCATCATGGTATTTTGTCCTCAGGGCTCAGTGATGTAATCTGAGATCAGGTACTGTGTAGATCCAGCGTCGCTCTTCCCGCTGAAGTTCCTTTCCATGGGGGTTTTAGGATATTTTGCTAATTCTGTGGAGGATATCACTGCACTGAATTTATTGATAGTTTTTCTGTACTCTTGCCAGTCTCACAATATTAACTCTGTCTGCGAGAATGACAGGTCTTCCCGTCTCCTAGCGTCTTCTGCAGTTTCTTTCTTCAGTATTTCAAAGTTTTCATTCTATATGTTTTTCCCTGCTGGATTAGATTTATGCCTAAGTAGTTTTTGGAGAGATGTTACTGTGAATGGGATTTTGTGCATTGGTTTTGTATCTTCCAACTTTGCTGAAAGTATTTTAATAAGACTTCTCTGTTGGAGATTTTAGGATTGTGTTGTCTGCAAAAAAGGAATAATTTGACTTCTTTCTATTGGCATCCCTTTTAATCTTTCTCTTGTTTTGTTCTAGCTAAGACGTCAAGCGCTATCTTCAGCAATAGCGGTAAAGGTAAGACTCTTCTCTGCTTCCAGACTTCTCCAATTAGTGCAGTGTTGACTGTAGGCTCTTCCTGTACAACCTTACTATTTGGAGAAATGTTGCTTGTAGTCTTAGATTTTTTTTTTTATGGCACTTACTATAAAAAGATGTTGGGCTTTGTTGAAGGCCCTTCTGACTTTGATTGAAATGGTCCTGTGATTTCTGTCTTTACATCTTTATATATATATAAATATATATATATTATATATATATCATGCTCTACTCACCGATTAGTGTACTCTGACCTACTCTTGTATCTAGACTCATGATTTGCTTAAAGCCCTACCTACTTAATGAGTGCACTTCTGTTATCGACATTCTGCTTTTACTTAGTGTTCCTTTGGAAGGGCTAGCAGAGATTATTCAAAGGGTTCAGATTCCCTAGACCAGCTCTCTATGTCTGCAGTACACAAGAGAAACTTTTAGCTGAAGAGTGTTGGCCACTATCACCCTCAGCTGTGTAGCCCAGACTGGCCTCAAAGTCAGAGTCCTTCTGCCTCTGCCTCTGAGTTTCTGGGATTACAGACATGCTCCACCACTGCTTCAGCACCTTCTAAATCAAACTTAACATTTCTGGGAATAGGGGAATGTCAACCATGACATATGGTAAAACACCTTTGGGGATCCAGACCCATCAATGGCAAAGGAGACCTACCACACTTGGCCACCTCAGCTGTGCATCTGTACTGTAAGGCCTCCAGAGCCAGTCTGTTTCCAAATGACTCATAGAGCTGGCCTCTGAACTGGAACTCCACTGTCCAGGCAGAACCAGTGATATGCTTTTGTGAACTCAAGCAGCCTTCTGGTGAGAAAGAGAATACGAGCCTCAGAGGCAGTGATCACTCACCCTGAGTGGAAGACTTGAACAGCCATAGAGGAGTGATCCCGGCCTCTAGAACCGTGTTTTAGGGTTTACTACAGCAGCAAGCATGACTGGCACCCTGGAGGAGGAAGTTGTTTGGGGGTGTGAAGCTGTCTAAAGGTCTGGTATTGAAAGACTACACATTTCTGAAGAACTGAAAGTCCACAGGGCGTGGGGAGCTTTGTTGATCTGTTCTGCCCTGGAAGAAGAAAGGGGAAAGGATACCATATTCTCAAAGAAGTTTGCGGGAGAGGATGCCGCAAAATAATGCTGCCGAGCATAGTGCCGCCCCCGCGTGTCCGCTGAGCATGCCGGGACTATGCGATGAGGACCACCCGGAATACTGAAGACAGAGCGAGCTGAAGATAAGGACAGCAGACACTCAAGACAAACCTTGTCCTTCTGGCCAAGGTATTGACACTGGAAAACCTCAGCTCCTCTTATGGTCGTTGAGATGAACCAAAAGGCTGAGAAGTAATGTGTGGTTGAGATTAAAATAGAAGAAAGGATGATGTTGATAAAAATGGTAGCTTGCTGCCTTGCTCATATAATCCTCTCTCTCCAACGCAGTTAATTCTGTCCAAGTACTCTACATCTAGGTGCTGGGACTACTGTGAGTTTAAAAACGTTATAAAGTAAAAGACTTGTTGCCCGAAAATATAGTTTGTAGATAGAGGGAAACAGTACCTCTTTCCACCTTACTAGAGTTAAGTGAAGCAAATTCAATGACCCCAAAATGAAGTTGCTGATAATATTGTCATGTGTGACTGTTGAGGCTAAAGCCTTTCAGCTCTGATGTAATCAATTGATATGCATAATCCAGTCTAACTAGGACTATTAAAAGACACGTCTGTAATTAGAGGGAGAGACTTTTCTGGGCATTTTACCCACTCACCTTGCCCACTGTGAGAGACTCTGTGATCTTGCGGCACTAGAGCATACTCTAGTGGTGGGGAGGAGAAGCAGTATCCCCCAAACTCAACACTGCTGGGGAGTCCTAGGGAGGATAAACTCCTGATGGGCAAAGGTCAGGTGGGCTTGTTTCAAAAAAGGAGCAGAGGAAACTAATAGACCATTTCAAGACAAACCCCCCCCCCCATCGTAGGATAAGGAAACCCCAGGCATCGTAGTCTTCAGAGAATAAGGCAAACCCACTCCTACCCTTTGCTCAAGACCAAGAGCAAACAAGCAAGAATTATTAAATATCTTTCGGCAATCTAAAATGACATCTTACACAGTGAGGTTTGGGAAAAGCTTCGCGTTCGCTTCTCTTCTTAAATCCAAGCCACATTCAGATTTCTCCTTGGAAATTCTTCAAGGGAAGGGAGAGGGAACAGATAGGAGACGTAATACGGAAAGCAAACTCCCGTCAGCCATGACTGTTATTACAGACTTGAGTGACTGCCATTATTTTAGATAAATAAAAACAATGGACCAGAACCAATTTTACATAAGGAGATATTGTTCAATTTGTTGCCAGCTTTGCTGAAGTCTCCTCTGGTCTGTGGAGTGATAGTTAATTATAAATAAGAATGTTTGTTTTTGCTTAGTGATAGCACCCTTAGAAAATCACACTCAGACATTTAAGCAGGTAACAGCAGTGCCATCCTGTGTGTGTGTGTGTGTGTGTGTGTGTGTGTGTGTGTCTCCAAACTGAAGGAATATGTTCCCTTAGTTCTAAATGTAAGTTCTACTCTGAAAATCAAACTCACATAAAGTGGAAGAGGAAAAAATTCAGCACCTCCACTATACACCTAAAAAACAAACAAACAAAAAATAAACAAAAACTCGTTCTTAAGCCAAATGCTTTGTGTTCTACTGTGTTTAGATTTAAAATATAGAACTATTTAGAACGAATTAAAGAGATTATGTTTGTTTGGTTCCAAGTTATCTCAGCAAGAAACACATTTTTCACACCTCTTTGGAAGAACAGCAGGTCAAATGACACACTTGTGAGTGACTCTTTGAGATATTTCAGCCACACTGCAGGGTACACCTGACCCAAGCTCCATCGCTTGAGGAAACAAAAGCTTATGTTTTAACCGTTCTCTCTAAGACCTTTTCTGGGGTTGGGAGAGTCAGGAAGCTGTCGCAGGCTTTTTTATTTTTGTCACTATGATGCTAATCAGTTAATTATATTTCTAACCTGAGACTTGGGATGATAATTAATGTCTCCAAATACAAACATTATATAGCATAATTTTGCAACTTACCAAGAATAAGCACAATTTGCTTCAGATACCCATATCCTTTAAACTCAGAAGAGCTCCAGTATGTACAAATTCCTTCCTCCTTTTGGGTAGCTTTTCTTCTGGACTATGTTCAATAGCAAAGATGAGTCTTTATTATTAATGCTAAAACAAGGAACCAAACATATTTGTTAACAAAGGAGATCTAGACTCAGGAAAAAGTAATTGGCTTTATTACCAAAATAAAAAAAAGCACTCTGGTATAAAGTTAAATGGGGCTGAGGTTCTCTTATTAAATGGCACAATTAAATTAATATCACACATGCCTGGAGATCACGGTCAAGAGGACTTCATTGACTGTTTCCAAAAGCAATGATCCTGAATAGAGAGAAAAACCTCTGTTCAGAGCGTAACTCAATATAAGGACTTTGTGAGGCAAATGTTGAACTCTCTAGAACTATAAACCTTTGTTCCTGTCTTTATGAAAGCAATTCTGTCATTTCTATTAAGGGAGAGATTGCCAAGGATGAAATAAAACACCATAACCGGAAACAAAAACAGTTCTGACCTCCTTGCTACACCTGATGCTTCCAATACTGATTTCCTCTGACTGCTGCTTGCTTCACCTCCCTTGCCCCAGGCTTTCATAATCCAGAGAGAGAAAAAATGAATTTCACTCCTCAAATGCTAGAACTGCTGGTGCAGAACGTAACTAAATACCAGCAGCTGTGCCAGGGCACCTGGGGCCATAGAAAGAAGCCTTACAAAAGCCCCGGTGATGAACAGGATCCTGGCTCTCTGCTTCTCTTGGTTTCCAGTAGTTTAAGAAGTGCAGGGAAGATTACAACTATGCTCTGTGCAAAGCAGAAAGGGTGTGCATGGCGGGAATTCTCATGGAAAATAAAGGATGAAACAGATGTTTCTACAGCTACTAAAGGGGACTTGAGTCTTGTTGCTACTGCTCACGACTACGACTTCTCAACCAAGTGTACAAATCCATCACGAGGGAGTTCATTTAATGCGTATTCCAGTTGGGTAGATGGGGCCTAGGATTCTGCATTTCTAACAAGCTCCCATGCAGTGTGAGTGCAGCTTAAACAGGGGCTGGAACAATGTATTGCCTCACCATCAGTTTGCCCCTGTCATAGTTACACCTGCTGCTCAACTCAGTGAGAGACTTTCTTGGAGAAGCATCATACAGTGTTCCCTCTGTCCTCCCCTCAGCTCCTGGCACAGCACAGCAATAACAAGGGGAGTAGACAGCCTGGGTGCCCGGAGGGAGACTGAGGTTCCAGAGTAGTGGTTCGGTTTGGGTGGAAAATGTGTCCTAGAACCTCGTCATGTCTTCACAGGCAGTGTCATGTTGAGGATATAATCCCTGGCCTCCTCCTGCCTCTGTTCCTCTGCGATGTCACTGCCATCTCTCAGGAGAGGCAGCAGGAGTGTCAGGGAAGGACTGGATGTGCAGTGGGAGGACTCTCAGTGACCTTTCTTTCAGCCTTGAAAATGAGCATTCCTTCTTGGGAGTGGATCTGAAGAATTACAAAGGATCAGCTTGGTGGTGTAAGCTTGTAATTCCAGCCAATCAGGAACTGAGGCAAGAGAGTCACAAGGTGCAGTCCTGCCAAGGGATGAGTTCAAGGCAGGCTAGGTAAATTAGCCAGACTCTCTTCTGAAATAAAAAGGCTGGACATGGTCCAGTGGCAAAGCACTTGTCTAGCATGCACAAGGCCCTAGGGTTAAGCCCAGCGCCACAGAGGGAAGGAAGCACCCGTGTAAAGCATGGTCGCTCCTCAGCTAGTGATGGGCACTCACTCTCCAGCTGGGCTTCTTGAAGCCCAGAGTTTTCACCTTAGCAGCTAGTGCATTAGAATGACCCAGAGTGCTTTCACAAAGTCCTATATTCTCTAGAGCATATCCTTGACTAATTAATGAATGTCTGAGCAAGGCATGAGAAGAGCATCATTCATAAAGCGCCATGCCTGCAGCTCAGGTTGAGAAGGAGTCTAACTGTAACTAAGAAGTGAGCAATGGCAGTAATTTCTTTCCATTAGTAGGCAGCTACATTGGTGGCTAATAGACAGGGACAGTATGGGTACTGGGGGATGGTAAGAAGCATGCCCCCAGTGTCCCCAAGGCTTATCTTCTCTTTCCTCACCCTATAGAGGACAGCAATCTGCAGCGGCTGGTGCAGGCCAGCCTGCCTCTCTATACCACAGTTATGTACTTCCTGGTGTTTGAGGGAGACTCTTATTTTCTGTAGCCCAGTATGATTATTTTATTATCCTCATTCACATTTTTCAGAGTTTTACCAATCTGTGAAATTAAATGGACTTTCATAAATAAAATAGTCACAATTAAAAAAAAAAAAAACTATGGAAAACTTTACAGATGTTGAGTCCTCAAGCGTACACCCCAAGTATGTCTGGTCCCACTGGGATGTATCCCATATGGACTATACATTCTGCTTTTAGGAGGTACAGCACCCTGCAGTGAACCTAGTTCGGCCTGGAGCTCACAATGCTTCCGTCTCAGCTTCTCGAATGCTGGGTGTACGTCATGGGCTCCCCTCCCTCTTCCCCACCCAGCACAGCTGACTTTCTTGTGCATTCTTCAACAAATCTAGTTAGTGGCTCTCCTTGTTCTCTCACAATGCATCTATTAAATCAAAGTCTGCCATGGGACAGGGAATAGTAAATAAAATAAAATAAAATGCGCGTGGTACCTCACCAGGCAGGGTCAGTGTCTAGGTCTTAGGATCAGTAGGTGGACCCTGCAGAGTGTGGTCACCCTGGCCAGGTGCTACCTTTGCTAGGCTCTCTGGCTCCTTCCTTGCAGATTGGGTTCCCCATCAGCCTGTCCAGTGCTGTTCGTGTTGTTGTCTGCAGATCAGGGGGTGCACAGAGATCTGTACAAAGGCATGGAGATTCTAGGCAGTGCTTTGGGGCTCCAACATCTCATTAAGCTTTCCCTCTTTTCCTTTTTTAACCACTGACTCAGGAATAAGTCTCTACCTTATACTAGAACCATTCTGCCCCTTATTCCTAACACATTGCTACCAGACCAGGCTCCCTGGCTTACTCTCCATTTCCTTCCCAGAAGACTGAGAGAGGGCTGCTTTACAGCACCACCAGACATTGCTACATACAGATGATTCTTCAAGGAATAAAATTTGGGCTTTAGATGGTATATTGATGTGCTTGCTAACCACAAGGGAAACAAAGCCTTTAAGGATCAATGGTCTATACAGGTATCATCTTTCACGACCAATGATGAATAATTACTGTCATTTGGTAGGTGAGAAATACATTTACCTTGGCATTTAAATAAGGGCTAATTCAGAGCTACAGAGTATAAAGACAACAAAAGGTCATCCAAGAAACTGCTTGAAGTCAGGCATGGTGGCACACACCTTTAATCCCAGCACTTGGGAAGCAGAGACAGGAGGATCTCTGAGTTTGAGGCCAGCCTGCTTGACAGAGCAAGCTCTTGGATGACAGCAGAGAGCCAGGACTATACAGAGAAACCCCGTCTCAGATTAAAAAAAAAAAAAAAAAGGTAACGAACACATCGAATATGACATAGATGTAAGAACATATCTGCAAGAAAGGCACTAGTGTCCTAAATGAGAGGAACACGCAGGTCACAGCGGGGCACTGGCAAATGGAAGGTACATTTAACAACCAGGAGACCAGGTAAAGCAGTGCACCTTTATTCTCACCATGCACAAGCCTAGCAGTTAAGAGATTATCCCTCTATCACTGCGGTCTACTGTTGTTTTAGTAGCCTCCGGCAAGCCACGTGACCTCGACGCTTTTACGGTCACGCAGGGAAGTCAGCCATCTTTTTGTCTTAAGTGTTTAAACCCCCATTGCTTCTGTCGAGAGATTTTTTGTTTTAATTTGTGGCTGTCACTTCCCACTTCAGGCCACGCCTATGTATTAGTTTACTTTTTTTTTTTTTTAAATCATGTGAAAAACAACTTAAGGGAAGGAGGGTTCGCTTTTGGATCACAGTTTCAAAGGCTTTAGCCATAGTCCTTGGCTCCGTCGATGGCGGTCTCATGGTGGTCAGGGCATCGTGGTGGCAGGAGCTTGTGGTGGAGGCTTCTCTACCTCATGACAGACAGGAAGGACAGGGAAAGACAAGGAAGAGGCCAGGAACAAGATACCCGCAAGGACCACTCCTAGTGACTTTTTTCTTCCATCTAGACCCCTCTTCCCGACATTTTCAGCTCCTCTTCCAACACCACCACCAACTGGGGAACACACAGCTAATGCATGATCTTTGGTGACAGGTAGTGCACTTCATATTCAAATTATGACACTAAGGGCCTTATGCTTTCTGAAGACCTTTCTGGAAAGCAAGGGGCTTTAGGAAAGTTGAATCATTGTTCCAGTTTATGATGAATATAGGGAGATTATGGACACACATGGTTTTTGGGAATGAGTCTAGAATTATAGAATCCCAGAATTATGCCTTCAGCCTTCTCTCTTGTGCTCTCTTATATAACCTATGGTCCCAAACCAAAAAAGAGGCAGCCCTGGTTTTGTGGGTGGATGAAGCACAGACTCAGGAGGAGGGCAGGGGCCTTTGTTCTCTCCCTTGACACATTCAAGAACTAACAAGGGCTAGCAGGGCTAGGGAGCTGCTGCTGAATGAATGTTGTTGCCAAGGAAAAGTGAATAGTCCAAATGATTCATGTAGAGTTTAAAGTCCTCATTCTCCTGATGTGGCCCCAAATCTGAAGACCTGGGACTCCTCAAGATGAAGCAGCATCAGGGTCATCCATGAAAAGAGAGGATCAGAGGACTTGTGGTCTGGTGCTGTTGGCAACTTGTCTGAACTGCCGTAGGATTTACCTTTGGAACAACAGTAAACTGCATGGGGTTTTTATGCCTCCTGCTTGAGATTGCTGGGGCAGTCACATGTCTGCAACTGGCACAGCTGTTCTTTCAAGGAAGGAGCAAAGGAGGGATAGGGGAGAAAGAAGAAGGAAAAACACGACAAAGTTGAAGTTAAAGCAACCAAGATCTATTCTAATTCTTTAATTGTCAAGAGAGTCAGTGAGCAACCTACCTTCTCCCTCCTCAGCCATGGATTCCCACCTGGACAGTTGCTAGAAAGTCAAGCCAGCTACTTTTATTAGATACGAACGTGTTCAAAGCCACTGCTGCTGAGATCCACTTCTACTTTGATTCCAAAGCCGCTGTTTTGGAAGTCGTGGAATTAAAGTCACATTCACCAGAGGTGCTTTAACATTTTCTTAGCAGTGGGATTCAGACTCGATGTCCCCACGAAGAGCTTTGAAACACATTGCCAAGAAAAGCAAACCAGCCAACTTCTACCAAGTCTGACTGTCTTGTGTGAGCTGTGATCTGCTCCGGGGCTGCAGCCTGAACATCCAGCCCGAGTCCAACCCCTTGGAAACACGTGGTCATAAGAGATTCTGAGAAAGAAGGGAGAAATAAGCTGGGGTAAGACCATTCCTACCCCAGCCTTGACTGACCGTGGGAGCAGCACCTTGTTGGCACCAGGTCAGCACTGTCGCTGTTAGCAGGAAAAAGCCCTAAGCGTACGAAGGTATTCATTGATAATCAAGCACATGCTTGAGTTAGGAACTGGGGAGGTGGACTAACAGGCCAAGTGATATTTTACTTCCTGGAAGGACTTAAAAATCTCATCACCCTTTCTTGAAGCAGATGAATCCTCTGTGCTCGCCAACCTCCTGTTCACCTATTTTGGAGATGGTATGTGCTGGCTGAGGAGATGAGTTGCCAGCAATTTTCCTGCTTTGAATTCAGGATATAAGCTTGCTAGTTTTAAATCAGCCATAGTCAGGGGATATGTGGAAATCAACAAATAGTGACAGTCAAGCTTATCCATCCCAACAGCTGCTTTTTACCAGCACACTGCTGGCCTTACTCATCTTGCAGGAACCAACTTAACGCCTGTGCTTTATTAAAACGTCAACATCCATCCAGAGATGACTCCCTGCCTGCCACAAGCACCCATTCAACTGAGCCATTCAATTGACACCTGGGCAACAGACCATGGATAAAACGTTGACTTAGTGTCATGTTCTTAACCTACCACCGTTTAACCTGGAAGGATTCTTGCAGATTGCAAGCTTCCTGAAGGCAGGTGCAGGGACTACACTTCTATGTAGCTGCAGTTTTTGTTAGAGTGAAAGCAAATGGCTGATGCTAATGTTTTATTTATTTATTTATTTATTTATTTATTTATTTATTTATTTATGGTTTTTCGAGACAGGGTTTCTCTGTTGTAACTCTGTCTGTCCTGGAACTCACTCTGTAGACCAGGCTGGTCTTGAACTCACAGAGATTCTCCTGCTTCTGCCTCCCCAGTGCTGGGATTCAAGGTATGCGCCACCACCACCTGACAGGCTGATGCTAATGTAGAGGCTCAAGAAATGAGTTAATAATGGATACTTGGGGAAAAAGCTACAATCAATTGAATGAAAAATCAAAGAGATACATTTTTAATGAGTGAAATTTTATTTTCAAAAAGTAATTAAAAGGAAACAAGTCTTCAACAGTCTCCTCTGCATTCACAAGTCCCACATCTTTAGAGTCAATCAACTATGAACTGAAAATATTTCTAAAACCTCCATCTATACTAATCATGCCAAGTTTTTTTCTTGTCATTATTCTCTAGCAATACAGGGTAACCATTTACATGACACCTACAATGCATGACGTATAAGTACGCTAGGGATGGTTTATTTAAGGTATACAGGTGATGCACATGTGCTGTATGCACATATTTGCCATGTGATAGAAGAAATTTGAGCATCTAAGGATTTTGCTGTGTGTATGTGTGTGGGGATGAGATGGTCAGGTTGGGGGAGGGGAGCTGTCCTGGAACCAGTTCTCAGGGGCACAGCAAGGTGTGATGGTTAATCTGCATTGTCAGTTCTATCTGTAATCTTGAGTCATAACAGAAACACACACTTGGGTGTGTCTATGAGGTTATTTCCACAAAGGTTTAATTTAGCTAGGAAGACCCACCCAATTGTGAGAGGTGCTATGTCAAGGGCTGGAGTCTCCAGCCTACCTGCATCCATAGCTCTCTGTCTCCTGACTGCAGGCGCAATGTGGCCAGCTGCCTCATACTCAAGCCACCATAACTCCCCCACCACGATGGACCATGCCTTTCAAACCCTTCAGTTGCTTCTGCCAGCCTCTGATTACAGCAGTGAGAGAAGCGGCCAGTCCACAAGGCCAGCTGCAGCTGCAGCTGCTGCCAGAGCCACTTTCTAACTCAACTACAGCGCTGCTCAGTTGTGAACTTGGTGCGCAGATCCACGGTGTGCTCGTGGCAGACGCCCTTCAGCACCTCAGCGTGTCACAAGCAAAGAGTGTGAAGCAAAGCTAGCCCCAGGGCCCCTCTTATGTAACACACTGTTCACTTACCCCTTCTCAAATAGTCACCATGTTTTCCCCCTGCTACTAAATGAAACAGTGATCTAAGTCTTAATCAGCATTCCCTACCTAGTGTCACACATAGTGACGCCTCCTCGTAAAAGGTTGGGGGATAAAGAGCTAAAGCTCCATACATAATAGCCAGTAATGGGCACGCATGTTTGTAAATGTTTGTTTTAATACTAATGTCAGATTATTTAGGACCTAATCCTTCCTGTTGATTGGACTGAGTAGACGTGTAAGGATAAAGATTTCTATCCCTACATTAACACATTTTATGGGTTGCAAAGCCACTTTCCCCTCACTAAAACACAAGGTCATGAACTAATAGAATCCTCATTTTCCGAGAGTTTCGGTAATCTGCAGAGAAGGCCTGTAAAAGTACTAGGTAAACAAGTCATCTGAATTCTTATGAAATGCATCAAACCAGTGTCTGCTCCTCGGAACATCTGTGGGAAATGGAACAGAAGCAAGCGTTAAGACGCACTCTGCTCCAAGCCACTTATGTAATCGTGCTGTCTCAGATTAAAATTAAGCTATCTGAGGCAATCCCCACCCCCAAAAGAGACTAAGAGGAAAGAGACTTCCAGATCTTTTCATGTCTTCTCCCCACTCCAGAGGATTACAATGTCCATCTTTTAATCATTAGTAGTTGCTGTTCAACGTGATTTTCGGTTACTGCTTTCATTGTTTATTTTTCCTTTTTTTTCTATCACATGAGTTTTTGTTATGTGTCTGTTTTTCATCTCAGTGAATCACCATTTTATGGATTGAAATGAAAAAAAAAAAAAAAAAAGTCCAGGAGTCTAGAGAGATGGCTTAGCAGTGGTCCTCAATCTGGGAGTTGAACAACCGTTTTACGGGGGGCCACCTACAGCCATCTACATAACAGATATTTACATTACAATGCATCATAACAGTAGCAAAAGTACAGTTATGAAGTAGCAATGAAAATAATCTTGTGGTTGGGGTCACCACAACATGAGGAGCTGTACTAATGGGTTGCAGCATTAGGAAGGTTGAGAACCACTGCTTTAGAGGGTAAACCTGCTTGCTAAGCCTTCTTGAGTTCAACCCTTCATCCATATAAAAAGCCAAGCACGGTGGCAAGTGGCTGGTACCTTGGCCCTTGGGAGGCTGAGTAGGGGAGACAGGAGATTGGCTGTGGCTTGCTGGCCAGGGAGCTTAACTGAAAAACCCGAGGTCTCCAGGTAGGGTGAGAGACCCTATCTCCAGGAGATAAGGTAGAGAGTGGAAGGGGACACCGACCTTCCCCGGGGCCCCCACAGACACACACCTCCCCACACACTGAAGTCCAGAGAGGAATTTCATTATCACTTTTGTTTAAAAAGTACGCCCATCAGCTGTCTTTTGTGTTCATTTGCTGTAGCCTCCTACCTGACACCAAAGGAAGCTTCTTATTTTCCTCCTAATTTCCAGGCTTTACTAGCTGTCTGGTAGTTTCTCACTTCAGCCACATTGTTGACTTACACGTTCCTCGAGATCGATGTTAGCCTTCGAGAACCGAGCTTGAGGACGGTTACCTGTCACTTTCCACCCTCTGTCCTGGCTCTCTGTGACTCGCAGCCCTGGGCCAACAGACAGTCCTTCTCCCAGGAAAAGCAAAAGCCAGCAGACTCTGCCCCAGTGTTGCTACTCTGATTCGTAACCAAGCAAACATTGAGAGTTCTTCCCATCGGAAGTGAGAAAGGCTACTGTAGGGTGTTCTCGGAGCTGGGACAAAGCTCCTGCTTCTGATGCCCCTAGTCAGTTCTATGTATCCAGGCAGGAACATTGGATTTTTCCTTTTCTGGGGAAATAATTCTATAATGTCAAATTCTTTCTCCCAGTTAAATAATGGAGATGGACTATGTGCTTCATAATTTTGCTTATTCCCCTCCTTCCCACCCTGTCCTTCCCACCCTCTCCATCCTCTCTGCCCCCGACACTGTCCTTGCTACCCTCTCCTTCTTACTCTGCCCGCCCCCACACTGTCCTTCCCACCCTTTCCTCCCCTCTGTCCCACCCTTTCCTTCCCACCCTCTCCTCTCCTCTGTCCTTCCTTCCTTTCCTTCCTCTCCACCTACTATCTTTGTCCATTCTCTCCTTCCTCTCCTCCTCTCCATCACACCCTCTCACCCCACCTTTTCATTCCATCCTCTCCATTCTCATTGCGGGGTCTTTCCAGTAAACAATGGCTGCTGAGTGATTAAACGTTATGAAGATCCTAAAGTGTCTCTTGTACAAGAACCAAATTCAAAGCCATTAAATACCAGGACCTGGGCACAACCTTTGGGAAAAGCGTGTGCTCTACTCTTTCATTGGTATAGAGTGTATCTTAATGCTGATCCCACCATATTTCCTAACACTGTAGTCCTGGAGCAAGGCATCCTCAAAGGATAAAGATGAGCTTAACACGGGGATGTCAGGTACACATGAAATTTCAGTGCCATAGAAACCACTGAATCTTGCAGATGAGGTGTGTGGGTATTGCCTAGACAGTCAATAGGAAACCTGGGGATGCTACAGTCTGAATAGGGGTGCATGAGGCATGTACGTATGTAACAGCAATCAATCTACACACTCAGGATTTTAAGATGTTCCCAAACGCAAAGGAAATCAATGACAGTTAGATTCACAGTGAAATTGAAGCTATTAGAATTCAAAACATTTAAAAAAAAATCTTGAAATGTATATTGTTGCGTAGATGATAGAATATGAAATGGGGCCAGAGGCTAATTATATGGAAACATTTCTACCTGCACATTTCTTCAGAAGGTAAAATAGAGATCGCAAGCATTGTGTCTACAGCGGTGACGGAGGAACTGAGTACGTCACCTTTGCCAGTGCATTCCGCCCTCGTTCCCGTGAAGGTGAGAATAACATCAGACTCATTAACTGTCTACGTTTTCGATATGATAAGACCTCAGTGGATGGTGTTAATTAAATGGCAAAACAACTCCTCTTGTGGTGGTGTGCATTCCAAGTTAGAGCAATTAATTCACTCACTTAAACTGATCAAGATTTAATTACCATCACTCTGTGCAATTACTCCATAATTAAAGTAATTTGGTTCCTTCCACTTGCTGACAGTGTCACTGAACAGCCATTCACAGCACCAAAAGAAGTGATAATTAACTTAAAGAATAGCTCAGGGCAGTTTTACACACACAGGCTCACTGCTGCTTGTTCCCAAAGACCCTAGAATGAAGTAAAGCCTGGAAAGGAGAATCCCGGGATCATTTTAAAGTAATAATAATAATAATAAAAATAAACAACACCTTAAGGCTTTCCCCCCTCCCCAAAATAAGGTCCCTAGAAGCTTATGCATTTCTTAGAAACTTAAATGATGGTGGTTGCCGTCACTATAACCTAACCATAAATTAGTGTCATGGGCAAAACAAACAGAACTTGAAAAAAATTAAGCACTTAAATATTGGTTAGGGCTAATTACAGTGGGAGATTAGAGACGACTTGGCAGTTGGTAGGAGTGGTACAAAATATGCTAGTACAAAAAGAACACTCAGGGTCTTTGGGAAAGGACAGAAAAAGATGTTGAAGAACTGCTTCGCTACGGGGCTGGAGAGTTGGCTCAGCAGTTAAGAGTGTTTGCTGTTCTTCTGGAGGACAGAGTTTAGTTCCTATAACCCACATCAGGTGGCTCACAACCTGTGACTCCAGCTCCAGGAGATCCAGCATCTCCTCTAGCCTCTAGCCTCCGCAGGCACTGCGCACAGACTCACACATGTCCACATAAATAAAAATAAAAGCAAATAAAAAAAGGAGTTGCAGTATTGGAGAAGAAACCTTGGGACACACACACACACATACAGAGAGAAAAAGAGAGAGACAGAGACAGATGGACAGACAGACACACCACACACAGAGACATGGGGGTGGGGTGGCCAGCTGCCTGTATTTACTGGGGAATCCATTTACGGAGTAGCTACCTGACGGATTTCCAAGCAGAAGAAGATGCAAGAGCAGTGTAGGAATTCTGGAATTGGGACAGCATTGTGGAGGAGTGCTCAGTCCCAGGGATGGCTGAGCACCTTCACCCAGTGCCCTAGGTCAAGGGAGACGAGAGCCAGGCAGGCTCAGCTGCTTCAGAAGGCACAGAAGTGAATTACACTGAAAGGTGCGGGCTGGGGGAAAGGTCTGAGTAAAGCCCAAAGGGAACACACATTAATGAGCTAAATGAATCAAAATTCAAGGAGGTGGCAGCTCTGCCGGCGTGTCAGGAGTAACTGAGAACAGGCATGAGTGTCCTCTGCTGAAGGAACGTTCACCCTGGCACAGCCTTCCCCTGCCCTCAGTGTCTGCCATTATTCTAGGGGCATCAGCTCTGGGTCTTGTGCCGAGAATTTGGGAGGCAGCAAGAGGAACCACGTCCTTTGCCTTTTCTGAATATTATTCAGATGCAACTTTTGTTGTTGCTGTTGTTTTGTTACGGGCAGATTTACTGAGGTCCAGCCCTGGCAGGAGTTCAGTGACCCGGGAGGGAGAGGCAGAGTTGGCGAAATAGTAAGAATAAAACCACACCTCTTATGGACGGGACATGCTTCTCTCTTTATTCTAAATGTTCTTTCCTCTACTCCTACTCCCACTCGTGTTCTTTCTTCTGTTCCTCTACTGTTCTTTCTCCTACTCTTACTACTCTTACTGTCTGTCTGTTTTCCCATGTATCATATATATATATATATATATATATATATATATATATGTATATATGTATATAGTTCCTCATGGAGAAAGATCGCATTACAATCACATCTTAATCACAAACTTAAACTTCACATAATGATTTCAGGTTTTACATTTCAGCGATTACAAGTTCAATATTTTTAAAAAAACAAGTTATCTTAAAACCCACACCTGAACACCTAGTTTTCCATATACATTTTTCCCAGTGTACATCACATCCTAGAAGCAATAGTTTTTCCATTATAAATTAACAGAGTTTTAGCAAGCCAACCAATTTCACAGCCAGCTTCTATTGTAATTGGTATGAGTACACGTCCTGGTATCCTAACGGGCACAGTTCTTATTTAGTTAACACAGTGAGACAAGTTTATTATAACTAGAAAACTTTAAGTCAGGGGTCTGTTTGCCTTTCTTAGGTAAAAGGAAAATCTGCTGCACGGCTCAGTATTCCTAAGGCACATCCTAAACCCATCAGTAAATTTTTGATGATAGAGACCAGGAAAGAATTAATTCTATTTGTGGTTGAGAAAGGTCAAGCCTAGCAATGGGCACTGAAACTCATTTGTTATTGCTTGATCATGGGTCTGCTTTTCATAGGTGAAACTCATGGGCCCTAGCAAACTAAACATGTGTTTTAGTTACTTGTTCTAGAATTTCAATAGAGTCACCATTCAACTGAGTGGCACTGTCTTGCTCAAGTGGCATTGCTTGAGGGAAAATCATCACCACTGTTATGTGTGCCAGCAACACTGCCCAGTGAGGGGTTGGAGACCCCCATAGAACTTTCATACCACAAGAGAGATAGGGAGACTATGGTAGGAACAAGCATGATAAGGCCCAGCTGTAGAAGAGGGCATTCAGGAGACAGTCCCCCGGGCGGTCAAGGTAAAAATCCACTGTCTTGCTAAACAGTAGGCCGACTCCTGAAGCTTCAATGTTGGCTGCTGTTCCCCCTGCATTGCTCCCAGCAGGCATCAAACCAGGGCTTTCCACAATCCAAGCAAATACACTGCCCGGGAATTACATTCCCAGCCCTGAAATGTCCGCCTTTACTAATATATCCCACGGAACCATGGAAGATGCTAAGAGTGAGGCCTCTCTTCTGCCACAGTTGCTGCAAGCAGTCCACACTAGGGCTATTGCCCTGGGAACAGAGCCATTCACAGGAAAGCCTGCCCACAGCGTCCTCATTATACTGGTAAGAAAACTAAAGGTTCCAAAGGGTGTCATTCACCATCTGAGAATAAGCAAGGTCTTGCTGGTCACAGATCACAGGGCTTGCTGGTGCCAGAGCTGAGTCTGGAATTACGGTCCCAGATCTGTGTGACAAACGGTTTTTTGCTGGACAACTGCTAAAGCAAATGATGGCACCGGTGGCTCTCCAATCAAAGCATTATACCATATTCATGTCACATCCAGGAATGTAGGTGGCTCTCCATATTCAAGGATTCCACAGATTCAAACAAACAGATCAAACATCTTCAAACTGTTTATTTATTTTTTAAAAAAATAATTTATCTAATTATTATTTTATGTGCATTGGTGTGCGTTGGGTGGTACTGGAGTCATAGACAGTTTTGAGTTGCCATGTGGGTGCTGAGAATTGAACCTGGGTCCTTTGGAGGAGCACCCAGGGCTCTTAACTGCTGAGCCATCTCCCCAGTCCAACAAACTGTTTCTTTGCTGAAATATGAACAGAATTTTTTCTTATTCCTGAAACTATTTACATAATGATCATTTGTATAATATTTACATTATATTGAGTATTAAAATTTATGGGATGATTACATAGGTTATACACAAATTCTATGCCATTTTTATGTGTGGTTGGGTAGTCACCAGAGAAGTCTCCTCAGACATGGATTTAAGACAATAAAAAGTCTCTATTAGCTGGCTGGTAACTACATTGGGTGTTTGGAATCCCAGTGTAGTCCTGAGCCTTTCTCAGGATGAGATTTTAAGCACAAAACCCATGTTCTGGATTGAGGTAACTTCAGTTAACAAGAACAATTATTCAGAAGCAGAACTACAGAAAGAAGGTAAAAAGCAAGGTTAATACATTTTGAGACTTTCCCAGAACTATGGACTTTGATGGATCAGATATTTGTTTTAGTTCTGGCAGGTGGTGCTGCCTCAGTGCTGAGTCTTACAGCCTGAATATCACTTCCATCATGGAGGCAGTTGTGTTAAGGTCTCAGGGCCTACTAAGGTCTGGGACCATATTACAGTATGAAAGGGACTTGAGCTTTCTAAGGCTTGGGCATCAATGGGGACAAGAGGGTGGGCTGTCCTATAACCAGTGTCCTGCCAGGGACAGGGACAATAAGCAATGAAAAGTCTCTGCGGTGGTTCATCTTGCTAACTCGATAGTATCTAAAGTCACATAGGAAACAAATCTGTGGCCATGTCTATGAGGCAGCTTCTGGATTAGGCTACTTGAGGTGGGAAGCCCCACCCTAACGTGTGTGGTACCATTCCATGGCTAGGATCCTAGGCTACATAAAATGGACAAAGTGAGCTGGGCATACGTATCCATCCTTCTCTGCTGTGGACTGCAGATGTGGTATCGCCAGCTGCCTCAAGCTCCTGCCCCAGACTTCCCTACCACGATGCACCGTGTCTCCTCAAAATGTAACTGGAAATAACCTCTTCTGCCTCAACTTGCTTCTTGTCAGGTATTTGGTCACCGTAACCAGAAAAGTAACTGATACTTGTCAGAGGTTGCTATTGAGTTGAAGCCCCAGCTACATTCATAACTATCTACCACCCTGCTTTAGCTGCCTATCTAGATGTCTGCTTGTCTGTCTGTCATCTATCTATCTATCTATATATCTGTCTGTCTGTCTATCTATCTATCTATCTATCTATCATCTATTTACTGTGCACATATATATGTGTATAGATTGGAATTAGGTCATGCAGGGACTGGGGTTGGCAAGTCCCAAAGTCTCCAGGTGCACTGGCAAGTTTGAGACTCAGAAAGTTGATACTGTAGCTATATCCTGAAGGCCAGTGGGCTTCAAACTCAGGAGGAGCTGATGTTTCCACTCAAATCTGAGGTCAGGAAAACCATTGTCTCAGTTCAAAGGCATGTAGGCAGGGCACCGGTTTCATTTCCTGTAGCTGTGAGAAAATACCCCGACAAAAACAACTTGAGGAAAAAGAGTATACTTTAGCTCATAATTCCAGGTTATGATCCATCACAGCCTGGAAGTCAGGGCAACAGGAACTTGAAGCAGCCAGTCACATCTGCAGTCAAGGGCAGAGAGAATGGATGCGTGCTTACTTACTAGTGCTCAGCCCCTTTGTACACTTACCCAGTCTGGGATCCACAAGCCCAGAGAATGGCACCTCCGGCAGTGCTCAGGTTTTCCTGCATCAGTTAATCAAGATACTCTCTCCCAGATATACCCAAAGGCCAATTTAATCTAGTTTTTAGACACTCCCTCATCAGGACTTCTTCCCAGGCGATTTTAGGTTGTGTCAAGTTGACAGTTTAAAATAACCATCCGGGAAGGAAGAATTCTTTCCTGCAGGACTGTAAGCCCCTTTTCCCTCTCCAGGCTTTTAGATGAGTATGTCTGCAGAGTGGAATCTGCTTTCCCCTCAGCCTACTTATTTAAATGTTAATCTTATCTAAAGCTTCCCTCACAGAAACACTCAGAATGATGTTTGACCAAGTATCTGGGTATCCTGTGACCCAGTGAAGTTGACACATAAAATCAACCATCACACCTTCTGAAGTCCCCTTCAATCCAAACCTCTGTGATATAAAGACCCTAGTTATCATGAATACACAGTGGAAATCCCTGCTGTAAGTGGAAGCTGGGCTGTCTCCACAGCCGTTCTCTACGTGCAGGGAGCTAACAACAGCCATAAAAGAGGTGTGGAGAAGGAAGACACCACGCAACAGAAAAGGCCCCATGGTTCTGACCACGGCCTTCCCAGACGGCTCAAAGGCTGGAAATGCTTCCTTCATTTTGCAATAGACACCAAGTAATGACTCCTTTTCAAATATAAAGATCAACTGAGCAGGAACTGTGTAAGCAGAAGAAAGAAGGCAAACATCCTGAAGTAGTGTGATACTGAACTAATCATCTAGGATGAGACATAGCAATGGGAAGAAGTCAGCAGGGCTGGTTAGTAACAGCCAATCAGATTGAGATATTCTGTAAGCACAAAACACATGTTAGGAGGTTTAATAATGCTGCGGTCAAATACCAGAGCAATTTCTACATATTGACTATGTGCTGAAATGAAATTACACAGGACATGGCTCTGGTTTGTATGTAGCTGGCGTGTGTCTGCAAGAGATTACAGTGGAAGTGTGGTCCCCAGTTCAGAGATGTAAGATGTGGTAGGACCTTTAATAAGTGGGGCTCTACTCTTGGAAAACATTCTCATGAGCTGCTGGGAGCCCTCCAAGAAGCAAGCCTGGTCCTTCCTCAGCTGCTCTGGCTTCCCTTCTTACCATGAATTGTTTTCTCCATGAAACCATCCTCCATGAGGTCCTCACCAGAGCCAATGCCATGCAATTTTGATGATCACCTCCCAAACCTGTGAGCTAAATAAACCCCTCTGCTTTATAAAGTACCCAGACTCAGGTACTTTGTTGTAGCAATGGAAATGGACTTTGAACTTACGCACTATGGCGCACAATGATCGCTGCACCTTTGTTACCTGCTTAAACAACTTGTATTTTATTCGGGCATAAGGCTGAGATGCACTAATTTTAGGAAAGATAGTCTTACTCCCGGGTTAGTGAGATAATTTTATTATCCCTTGCTATGATCCATGACCAAATTTTGGCCAATGAAATACAAGAAGGATGAAGTTTTGATAGCTTCCCCCAGTGTTAAGCACAAAGCTAATAACTATATGAATGAGATACATTTGTTATATATACTCACAGCTTTAAATAAACTATTAAAGTATCATTCAGAAAAAATATCCTTATACCTGTTCACCTTTGATCATCATGTCCTCTGAAACTTGAATTACAGATATGATTTTTGTTATAATAGCCACTTTATTTAGACTTAAGTTAGGCAAAAAGGGTTTCCAATCGATAAAGATACAAATAAATAAAGGATTCTTTCTCTCTCTCCATCTCCCTCTCTCATAAGTATTGGGAAGGAGAATGGGGATTCCATTCCAGGCATTCCAGAAAGCTATTCTTGGATGGATTACACAGTGATCACAATTTAAAACCACCACAAAGTTAGGTTTTCCTCTCTCAACTGAGTTATAATCACTCAAGCATAGACCTCACCCTAAACTTATATATAAAAAATGTACTTGTCCACAGGTACATCAGCCCAACTTTGTAAGCTGTCTAAGAAATATTTTCGAAAACTGAAGATCCACCGACTTTCCCAGGACTGGTTCAGCAGGCTTTCTTGCCTACGAATGAGGCACGTTTAGTAACAGGTGGATGTGGGCATAATTCATACTAACCTCAAACGTTTAATACCATTAATTCGTCAAAACTAATAATATTAATTCATTCAAAAATGAGATTAAACCGGGGCACCCCTTGCAGCCAGAATCCGTGGCTGATGCCTCCGTGACATGGATGGCTGGGAACCTCCCGCAGAGCAGGAGCTCACGGGTGGCCAATTGCAGTGGGGACCATCAGCATCTCCCATCTTCAGTTGAAGTATCTCAGAAGGAAAGAAAAAAAAGATGAAGAAGAAAGGAAAGGCAGCTTGTCTCTCTGCACACCTTGAATGATGTATTTGAGCAGCCAGATCAATGATTGATGTTTAATGCCAACAGGGTCCAGTCATACAATTATTTTTCTGAGTAGCATTTAATGGAAATCAGCAGGTATGAGGAGCCCAGCTAGGCTCACAAAATGATGGTCGCTGCTGCCGACTTTATTTCTGACCATGTAAATCACATGCGGGTATCATTAAATGTAGCTATCAAGAATGGTGCCGAGTGGCACATGGCATCGCTGTGAATTATGAAGGGTATCCACATCCCCTTTTCTGCTTCCCTTCCTTGCTCAGTTTGCACTACAATAATACTCTATGCCTACCTTCCTCTGGCCTTTCTCTACTGTTAGGCACTATAAACATGTACTGAGCATTTACTAAGAGTTCTATGCCCAACTAGAGCTGGGCACAGGAAGGTTAACAGAAAGCAGTGATGTCTCCTGTGTAGATTTTCTTCATCCTCTCAGGTACCACAATAAGAGGAAATCAACATGCAGACAGCACAGAGCCGTGCAGCTTCTGTGTCTCGCTCCAGCTGGAGCGAGAGGAACTGATGTGCTGATCTTTGTCTAGTTGTTCTAACCTCACTGAGCTTCTGTGAGCCTCTGTTTTCTCCTTTGTAAAGCAGAAATGACATTTTCATGCTTATTACTTTATCTTGAGAATAGCATGAACAAAATATACATATCCAACAGTTAGCACAATGCTTGTCAAATGGTTAGTATTTAATGACTAATAGATAAAGTTATTTCATATACAAACTGATAAAATACATTTTGTTGTTGTTGAGACAGGGTCTCATTACGTAGCCTTGGCTGGTCTGGAACTCGCTATGTAGACCAGGTTGGCTTGTAACTCACAGAGATTCTGTCTGCCTCTTCCTTCAGAGAGCTGGGATTAAAGGTGTGCACCAACATATCTAGTAAAAAATATAATGTTTTATATTAAATTATAGCCAATGTTTTAATACTTTATGTGAATAAATCAAGAGGCTCATTATAGTCATTTATTCTAGTTCTTACTCTTCAAACAGACCATTAGCAAACAGTGGGGTATTTTCTCCCACATAACCGAGTCTCATAACTATATGAACTTAAGTACAATTTGTGTTTCACCATGATTTTGTAAACTTTTCCTTGTAGTGTCTTGCATGTCTAAGCAGATCACCCAAATCCATCTGCTGGAGGCAGCTGTTGAGTCAGGGCTGCTTCTGACTTGGGAACTTTTGGCTGCTAGTGCAGATGACTTAAATGGATGAGCCCATGGCTTGAATGTACTCATGAATATGTGGATGAAGCAGTGGCGCAGGGCGGGGGGGTGGGGAGGCTCCCTCATGTACTCTACTGTTTGTCTTGCCTAAGAGCTTCGCCTAAGGAAGGCCTCATATCTGAAGTACATGCACAGAATAGCACCTTGGAAGCAGAATTTTGCTTTCAAGTTTTTAATTAAGTAATCACTCATTTAACTAGCTAACAGCCTAACTTCTCTACCTTTAAAAAACTTTATTATTGATTGAGATAAACTCTGTAAAGAGCCATGTAATGTGTTTTCTAGGGTACTATTTCCTCTTCAATCCTGTTACTGGGTTTGTGAGGATGTATATTAGATGAGCAAAAGCAAATCTCTGTCTTGTGTGAGTTATTCATATCTCAAAGGACTATGACTTGCCACTTCTCTTGAGACAAAGGCAAGGTTCTGGACAGTCTTTGGGCTACTTGGTAGGACTTGGTGAGGGATACAGAGGTCCCTGGTCCATTCAGGGGTCACTAACTTCAAAAAGGTCTAAAGATGTAACAAAATCAGCTACAAAGCTGAGCTGAAAACTAAACATCATAAAAGACTGAAACTATCAATAAAGTAAGAAAAAAAACTACAGACGGAGCTACTGCTGAACTCTTAAGACAGTGCACACCTGTGGGAATGGTAAGAGATGAGTCCACATTCTTCCAGATCTTTTGGAAATTTTGAAACTCACAATCAAATATTTACCACACTGGGGTCGGGTCTGTCTTTTTACCTTGCAGGTGGGAAAGGAGTTTCCATCCTGAGCATCCAGGGAAGACTGAAATGCACACAGGGCATTAGATGGTGAGACTGACTGAGGACTCATAGGCATACACTGAGAATGGGGAGCATCACACGTCACATAGAACTACATGGCGGTGGCCCTTGGGCAGAGTGACCCGTGGCTGGCTGGCTGGCTTTGTAGAGCAAGAGAGTGAAATGACTCCTGATTGGTTTAGCTGAATCATCCCATAGGCTGGCAGGGAATAATGCATTGGATAAGAATCAAGAGGAGAGTGATGGGTCTGGTAGCAGGGGCCGATAGCTGGATGGGGGAGACTTTCCTGATATGTTGGGCATGGCAAGCCCTCATAGTTAGGCTTTGGGGGGCTTCATTAAATCCCAAGATGCCTTATTAGTTACATTTCTTCATTGCTGTCACAAGATACCCAACAAAGTTAACTCAAGGGATTACGAGTTTTGTTTTGGTTCATGGTTCCATGGAACAGTCCACTATGGTGAGGAAGGCACAGAGGCAGGAGTTTGGAGAGGCTGGTCCCATGTGTCTGCAGTCAGGAAGCAGGGAGAGAGGGAGAGATGAATGTTGGCTCTCAGCTCACTTTGCCCAAGACTTTGCCAAGTCTAAGATCCCAGCCCAGGGAATGGTACCGCCTTTACTCGGGATAGGTAGGCCTTCTACTTAAACCTTTCTGGAAACATCCTCACGAATCCAATCAAGTTGCCACTGAAGATTAAACATTACAAGTCTGACTCTTGTCAATTTGACACTCAAATGCATCACTTTTAACTGCCACCAACGCCAAAGCTGAGCATGGAACCTCATGTTAGGCCTTAAAATAAAGCTGTGTAATATAGTAGCCCCTGACCACATGTGACTGCTGAACACATAAAATGTAGCTAATACTGAACAGAGATATGCTGTAAATACTAAATACAAACTAGAGTTACGGACTTCGTAGGAAAAGAAAGTGTAAGAGTATTTTATTTAATTTTTAGGTTGATTATATATTGGAATGATAATATTTTGGAGATAAGCAAAATATCTTATTGAACTTAATTTAACCTATGTCTTTTTATCTTTTAAAAAATGTCACTATGTAGGTGCTAGGGATACAGCTCAGTTCTTAAAGGGCTTGTCTACTGTATACAGAACCCTGTCAGGTCCAGTCCCTAGCACTGTGTAACTGGATATGGTAGCAAACCCCTGTAATTCTAATACTCAGAGGAAGGTGGATCAGAAGCTCAAAGTCATCTTCTCCCATATAGTGAGTCTAAGGTCAGCTTGAGGACACAAGACCATGTCAAGAAAAAGAAAAAGGAAGAAATATTCTAAAAGTCACTACAAGAAAATTTGAAGTAATTTATATGGTTCATATTTGTGGTTCACCTTCTGTTTCTGTTGGACAACACTGGCATAAGCCTTTCTTTAAAATCTTGGAAACTGCAATATACTTAAAAGAGTTGATTGACATTTTTGTAGTATAAATCCAAAGACAAAAGCATCTATTTGGACAAAGAGGTGCATTTTAGCCATTTATTCTAATTATCACCGCCTCCATGGGCCCCCGACAAACAGGCAAGTTTTTTAAAAATTGTTCATTTATTGTGTACAAATACTTACAATGCACACACACACACACGCACACACACACATACACCAAGACTCATTGTGAAGGTCAGAGAACAAGTTTGGTTCTCCTTTCACCATGTGGGTCTTGGGACTGAACACAAGTTACCAGGCTTAGTGACAAGCACCCTTATCCAGGGAAGTCAGAGGGAGGAATAAGCCCTAGAGTTCGATAGTACCGTGAAGTTAGTAATTTATTATATGTTTAAAATAACTTGGGATGAGCCATCTCTCCAGCTCCAACAGCCCCACTCACTGCTAGTCCCCGACTCCCGCTACCTCTGACTCAAACTCAGTCTTCCTTTACTAGTAAATTTGACCAACAGAAGTTGAGAGGAGGAAGCTTCACTGTTATTATGTGGCCCTAGATCTCTCCTAGAGTACATTTCTTTTCCAGTTGGTAATAATCGTGCATATACATGAGGGACAGGGCGGTGTGCAATATGTGCATCCAAAGTGCAGTGAGAGAGTCAGGGTAACTAGCATCTTACTGCATTTGTGTTAAGAACATTCAAATGTACTCTTCGGGTTTTCGTTTTTAAGATTTGTTTATGTTATGTGTGTGTTTGCCTGCATGTATGCACCTTGTGTGTGTCTGGTACCCGAAAAAATCAGGAATGGGTATTAGATTCCTGGGAACTAGAGTTACAGACAGGTTTGAGCACTTGGGTCCTGAACCCCAGTCTTCTGCAAGAGCAGCAAGAGTGATTTCTTACAGGCCAGCTGTCTCTCCAGCACCTTCTCTAGGTATTTTAATGCATTACTAACGCCACTGTGCTATAGAACACTAGGACTTATTCCTCCTTCTAACTGCAGTTTTCCACACACTAGCTGACTTCTCTGTCCCCTTCTTTCCAGGCTCTGATAAGTGCTATTCTGTCTTTAGGATTTAGTCTCCATGGATGAATGTGGTATTTATCATTTCATGCCTGGCTTGCTCACTTAGCACAACACCCTCCAGATTCATCTAGAATGCTGGAAACGATGGGTTTTTTTTTCATTCAGTTTTCTTTTCTTTTTGGGGGGCTGGGCAGGGTCTCAGGCAGCCTAGGGTGCCCTCAAACTCCCTATATAGCTGCGGATGACCTTGGACTTCTGACCCTCCTGACTCTCTATCCCAGGTGCTGGGATTACAAGCGTGTGCCACCAGCAGCAGCTAGGAGTCCATCCAGTTATGACTGAATATAATTCCATTGTGTGCACAGACCTCACTTTATTTGTTGAGCTGAGTTACAGACAAGGGAGAGGGCCCGAGCTGGGGCAGTGCTCCATGGCCTTGAGCTGTTTGTGGCAGTGGAGGCTCTAAATCATTACACAAAATGTATTTTTCAGTCCATATTCATTGCTTTTCCTTGACCAAAACATGGAGGCTTCAACTAAAGCCAATTATAGGTTTAAGAAAAAAACGAACCGCCACTGACTGTGGTGTCCACAGAATCAAAGGGCAGTTATGCACCACATAAAATTAACCAGGATTATGATTCTTCTGCGGATTCCCAAGGGAAAAAAGTAGATGGTGGGACCAACTGCCTGGGGACAAAGCTTGCGTAACCAAAGGCTGTTTCTCTGAGTTTACTGACATGCTCTATTAGAAGCTGGCGTGGCTGCTGCTCAGAATGAAGTGCGGACAAGATATTTAGTTTCACAAAAACAGAGTGACGGCTTGCTCCAAGTATTAGTAATAACCAGTGGGGGTTAATGGAAGCAGGGCATTTCCTGCGGGAAGGTGGAGGGACACAGGCAAGGGTCCTTATAAAGTGGAACTTCCCAGAAGACAGTGCTCTCTCCTCAGGGAAAGCTCTGCTCCTTCAAAGTCTCTCACAGAAAAAGATACTTGGTGACTCCTGACAATTGTTCCAGCTGTTACTAAGAGCCAGATGTTGGACTAGGATCTATGTCTGCACCTGCTAGTCTTCACAGCAAAGCTTGAGAGCAGGTAGAGATTACATGCCTGGTTTGTGGATGAGAAAAATGAAGCTCAAACCCACTGCCCATTTCTCATTCAGAAATGCACTTGGCAGCAAAAACTATAGTGCTTGACACGAGCAAGTTGAGCTAATTTCGTTCAAGGCACACGACCTGGGAGAGGCAGTCTGAGCTTGCTGACTTGGATCACAGACCTCAGGAACCCAGGCTCCTTGTGTCTTTCCACTCTGCCCTTTGTGGTTTGGTGGCTTTGGTCTTTGGATTCATCAGCTCAAGAGGAAGAAGCGAAGCTAGCGGGGCAAAGGAGCCTTCCAGCTCAGGCTGCCAGCCTCAATCCAAATTGTTCAGAATCCAATTAGCATCCATTGGCTGGGATGTGTCTCATGAATTCCTGTTTGCAGGGAAGGGCATGAATCAGTATTTTCCTCTGAACGCAGCTTCTGGAGCAGGTGTCAGCTACAGGTTCCGCCACCATGGGACTGGATTCTAGGGACTCTGATCCTAAAACCCTCTCTCAGGCTGTGAGTGCCCTGTAGCTCCTGAGGACCGGAGCATACACGTTCCTGGTGACTGTCACATGGTAGCCACAGGAGATTTGTTGACTCTAGGCACTGTGTTGAAATCCCACCCAATGGAGAAACTCGGATAACCCCAGCAGGAAATTCGAACGCTACAGACCTGGCCGGGGCTTCAGGACACTACACGAGAATAGTGTCTGCTCAGAGGTGCTCAGCCTTATGACCACTTTGCCAAGTGGCGATCTTAAAAATCTTGAAGGCCTTGCAAGAAAAGACTTCCTTCAAGCTGGATGTAGAAAACTGTCCCTAGATTATGCTTGACTCTTCCTCTATCTAAGCTTTGACTCAAATATCTTCTATGCCCCCATCTGCATCAAATCCTGTGCCTTCAAGCACGGATTTATGAGCTTCGCATCTGCGCTAAAATCACGTGTTTTCCTTAGTTCTTGAACTCAGGAAGATTTTGGTAGTCAGAAACCAGAAAGCCTCTGTAAGTATGCAAGTCATGGAGCTGTGGGGGCCAGCAGTTCTGAGACCAACAGCTGACGCAGTACACCTGTGATGGCCAGGAAGACATCAGGGCAGCATGACTTTGTCTCAGGATGGTGAGAGAACCCCCATCATGGGAAACTGTTGCAGACAATCATACTTTTGAGGACAGTCTCGGTTTTCAGTGCTTTGTCCCACAGGATATGAAATATTTGGTAATATGTCCTGTCTACCACGTACAAAATATGGCTCCAAAGCTAAGAGCCACTGCCTCTTGTTTTCTGTTTCAAGGTCTAAAAACATCTCTCTCTCTCTCTCTCTCTCTCTTTCTCTCTCTCTCTCTGATTCAACACGAGTGAGGAGTTAATTCTAATCTCTTCTGTTCTTTGGAATGTGTGTCTAGGAGAGAGACTCCAGACACTGGGCACAGTCCAGACCCCCCAGGTTGCTAAGCTCATGGGGTCACTTTTAAAACCCAGAACCTCTTGGTGATTAACAAGTACACTGTTTCCTTTGCAATCATTGCGTCTGATTACACACATACTCATCAAATGAATATAGTTACAACTTTATTCAGGACAAATTTTGAAAAACTGTATTTTATAAGTGCTAACCCTTACAGGCACATTTGGATTTTACCACAGACAAAGCATAAGTGTAATTGAACTCTATAGGTTACTTGGCTACTAACAAAAATCTCAGGCATTATACAAATAAAATTATTACAGTCGTGTTTTGCCCACTGGGCTGCTACATTCATTTTGGTATTTGCTTCTGATCTCTTCTAAGCAGATATTTTTACAGTGAAAAATGCCCACTGCCTCCCTCTGTTCCCAAGGCTATTCTAAGATACCTTAGGCCAATAACATGGAAGTCATGGAACTATGTTAGAGGCTGGGGTTCGGGGCCTGGTGGGGGCTCATATTCTTCCTCCAAGATAGTGACAACTCCTCTGTCCTCACCCTGCAGAAGACACATGGGAAGTGGAGGCAACTCTCCAAAGCGTTTTGCTTATTTAAATACTTCATTTATTTATTTATCTATTTATTTATTGGCAGGGGGACCCGTACATGCCATGGCGCATGTGTGAGGTCAGAGGATACTTTTTTTGTGAACTAGTTCTCTCCTTCTATCACGTGGGACCTAGGGATCAGATTCAGGCTGGCAGGCTTGGTGGCAGATGCCTTCGCCTGCTGAGCCACCTTGCCAGTCCCAAAGATTTATAAAAGCATGAATCTAATTTACCAGAGCGAAGCCTCTGTGCTTTAATCACTTCCCAAAAGGCTCTGCATCTGAATACTGTCTCACTAGCAGGTGCACCTCAACATAAATTTGAGATATAGTATTTGAATCATTGCATCCCCAATGTGTTCCTTTTTAAAAATATTTTTGATTATATGTACCTCTGTGTGAATATGTACATGTGTGTGCAGCGTGTGTGGAGGCTGGGAGAGGATGTTGTATCCCTGGAGCTGGAATTCCGGGCTGTTGTGAGCCCACTGTGGATGCTAAGAACCGAACTTGGGTCCTCTGGAAGAGGAGAACACAGTCTTAACTGTTGAGCCATTTCTCCAGCTCCCTACACTGACTGCTTATGAGGCATGGAAAACGCTACAGTATGTATTTTGTGATAGCCTAGGGTAACTAAATCCCACCACCTTATTTTAAATTCATTCTTATGACATTGTTGCCCTTCCTTCACCCTCGAAGCTCTGGCACATCAGGACTTTGACTAAACTGCACACTTAAAAAGCTACTGTGGTGAGCCCATATGGCTTTTCCTGTAAAGGTCTTCTGAAGAACACAAGGACAAGATTAAAAGGGGCCACTAGTCAGTTCTTTCTCTCATCTGCTTAGCTGTAGTTCCCAAATTTTCAGTCCTATGGTGTGTCCCTTTAAGTTGAAACATGGCTGGTGGTTTCTGAGACCCCTTTCTATAGTCAGAACCACATCATCTCAACACCCCAACCCCACATCTGTACTCCCAGGGTGGGCTCAAATGGACCAGGCTGTGTGAAATGTTTTCATTTCCTATTGACTGGTTGTGTACTTCCCTTGTGTTAATCCCTTGTTAATGGACACGTTCTTTGAGCCAGCTGAGATTGGAGTTGTGCTGTCTTTGTGATTCCAGCAGATTTTATGACTTGGATATCTTTGTTTTTGTTATTTTGAGATTTTAGGATTTTGTCTGTTTCATCCATATTGATTCTCTCAGTGAGAGATGTCCAGCCTCCCACAGTTTCTGTTTGTGTTTGATCTACAAATGGTGGGAGGGACTCCACCGACTGCAAATGTTTTCATTCTCTGCTTCCACTGGAAAAGGCAGAGCCATTAGCAGCTTCCTCCACTAAAAACAGATGAATGGGGCTTTAAACCTTTCGGGGAGGTCATTTAAATGACCTCAGTCCTTTGCTCTGGGCACTCATTTTAGAGGGCAATGTGGAATACTGAAGGATCTCAGTGATTGCTTTCTGAGAAGTCTGAGGAGAAATAAAGTTCATTCTTGTGATTAGCTCCGTCCTTCATTAGCTGTGTGACTCCGGGCAAGTCATTTGACTGTCTGGGTCTCAGTTTCTTTAACTCCAAGATGAAGCTGCAGCAAGGCTTGGTGGTACATGTTTGTAAAGGCTGAGGGAGAAGTCTGAGTTCGGGGCTAGCCTAGGCTCTATGGTGCCATTCTAGGCCAATGAGAGACTCTGTCTCAAAGGAAAGGTGCCAAGTGCCTGAAGACTCACAATGGAGGCTGTCCCTTGACTCTACAGGTGCACCTGCACCCACACAGGCACCCAACACCCACACAAATGTGTACACACGTACAAAATAAAACTGAAACAGAAAGGCACTATGTTAGATGATTTGTAATTCCATGAATTAATAGATAAAAAGGAAGAACATTTCTCTAACTGTTACTATACCTCAGGTGCAACAATAAATGCTTATTTTATTGAGCAGCAACCTAGTGAGGATTATGGCACTTTACAAGAGGGAGACATTAAAACATGGGTACGTTTTATGCTGTGTATGCTATGCTGAGCTGTAGTTTGTCGTACAATGGTTTCATATGGGAAAATGTGCTTTTTTTCCCCCCTTAGATTGCAAGTTCTTAAAGGAATATTATAGTTGGAATATGAAATGCCCCCTCCCAATGCTAACATATGTGAGTTGTCTGTTCCCCGGCCTGTGGCGCTGTTTAGGGAGGTTGTGGGACTTTGTTAGTGGAGTAGCTGGAGCATTTGAGGGTGTTGGAAAGGAATAGTCTCACTGCCCCACAAAGGAAAACAACGTGGCTAGGTGGCGATGAGCATCAAGGTCATCCTCAACTACAAAGAGACCCAGCTGGTTGAGTTTCTTTCTGAAAAACGCTCCAGTGGGAGTAGCCTCTCCATCCTCTCGCATCTCTGGAGATGACAATAGCTTTCCTGATCTCCTCACATCTCTGGAAGTGATTTAACAGGATCTTCACAGTGATTATTTTGAGCCACATTTTAATTCCTTTCAGGGCTGTGGTTGTAAGCTTTGATGCCTGTAACCAGCCTCCTGTGGATTCTTTTATCAGTCTATGAGAAGATCGTCACCAGGATTTCTCAGAGGTCGGTATCTCTCTCTAGAACAGTTTTCTGAAGCCTGATTGTATTTCAGAACTGCCCGAGCTTTTCAAGATGCCCCATGCCCAGAGTGTGCCCCAGACCAATATGTCGGAGCTATGGGAAGGCCATGCAAAGGCTGGGGTGGTCCTGAACCCCCTTCCCTGACCTTGAGTAGTTACAGTCCATAGTTAAGGTAGAAATCCATGGTGTTGAGAGGGTTCTGCTTGGCTTCTAAGATGATAGTATGTCCATACTAATGCCTACTAAAATTGTGGTTGAATTATTTCAAAGATTTCTTTAAAAAAAAAACCAAACAATTTATTTAATTTTATATGTATTAATGTGAGGGTGTAGGATCCCCTGGAACTGGAGTTACAGACATTTGTGAGTTGCCATGTGGGTGCCAGAAATTGAACCCTCGTCCTTTGGAAAAGCAGCCAGTGCTCTTAACTGCTAAGCCATCTCTCCAGCCCCCTCAAAGAAAATTTCTCAAAAAGATTATAAATATGTCATCATAGAAATGCTAAATATTTGAGATGACAAATATGTGAACTAGCTTGATTTGATCATATGGTCCTGTATACCTGCAGCAGAACATCGCACCACACTCTATACAGTTACTATTTGTCAATTAAAAAGTTAAACAACCCCTGCCCAAAGAGAGCACCATGGCTCCTTCACCTGCTGATCTTCAGGGCTCTGAAGAAATAGATTTTTTAATTTTCTTTTTTAAAAAAGGGGTTGGGAGGAGCACAAGCAATCAGAATGTAGCTAACTACATCAAACCTCAGCATGTTATTTGCTCACTAGGATAACAAACAGGAATGTCTGACTGGCTTTGCCCTGTGGAAGCAATTAGAGAACAGTTGCCTTACAGTGGGTAGAGACAGAGAAAGGAGATGGTGGTACACAGGGAGAAGAGGACAGAGCCATGGATCCCACATGGAGCCTGTCCTAGGAAACAGGTGACTCAGAATGGGCTGTTACCCCACCAGGCACCTTGTTGCCTCAAGACATTTGCTCTCCTTCCATGGCCATAGCTGCCATGTGTTCTGCTCTGAGACCCTTCCTTTCCTCTGTCCTGCCCGGTCTGTGTCACACTCCCTCAAAGGCAAGCACCCATCTTTCCATTCATTAAATTTTATCAAGCACAGCAGTGAGACTACTACTGGGAGGCACATCACAACTGCCTGGGGAATATGTTTTTGGTAGCATGTTTTGACACCAACCCATTCCTAATTAAAAACAAACAACTCTGACACTCATTCCAGTACACTGGAGTTAGCAGAGCTATGTGGGAGTGAACACACCCCACCATGTGATTCTGATAAAGGTGATCTGGGAATCTTAACTTGAGACACTGTCCCAGAGAGGAGAGAAGGGGGGAAGAGTCAGAGTCCTCATTCTTGCCTTGACAGCAGATGCAACAGGCGCTGTGGAGCCAGAGTGTGGGGCTGCATCATGGCGCCCAGGCTGGTTGTCGACAAAGCTGGCCCAGCCCAATCTCACTCCTCAGGCTCTGTCGTCTTAAGCACAGAGGAAATGTAAGGAGCGGCCATATCCTTGACTGAGTGCTAACTCAGACCATGGTGAGGGTTCACACACAATGACTTGATCTTCCCAAACTGTACATGCTGTACACCATCCTTGTCACTTCTCCTCCAGCTTCTATGTACTGAACTACACCATCTCTTCATCATCCAGTGAAATATATCACCTTCTAGATAAAGTCTACTCCGTCTCCCCAAAGCCCAGGTAGTGCACACCCTGGGCTTGCTGCCAATCGTGCCTATCCCTGTGCTCTTCTCAGTGTCTCATCATGGTCCCTGGAACAGGCAAGTCTGACATGTCAAGATCAGAGTCACCTTGCGAAGGGTTGGTCCAGGCCTGGGTTCCTTAGGGCAGGCACAGCTTCTGTCCACCAACAGGCAGTTGAGCAGTGTGGGAGAGATGAGCCAACAGTGCCTACCCCAGCAAAAATGTGCACAATTTCCCCAAGGAACAGCATGAGAATCGTACTGCCAGGACAGCTGCATCTGGAGTCGGGGGGAGCTGATAATGCAGTTCCTCCAGATCCCACAGTCTCAAAGATACAGCCAAGCAAAGAAGGCAGGTGGAGCAAACAGAACAGCGACAGCCTGTGTTCCCCATGTGCGAGAGCCTGTTCAGAGCACTCACAATGGCAACCCACACACTGTTCTACATCACAGATGAGGAAACAGAGGCAGAGAGCTTTGTTGACTCCCTCAAGAACACACAACTGAAAGTGGCAGAGCAGTAATTTATAGTGTGGTGGTCTGACCCCAGGATTGGGGGTCGTAAGCATCATGCTCTAGAGGACCTCTACAGATATCGGAGAGTACTCACGCTATAGTAGGAGGGGGAGTCATTGTTCATACAAGATTTGGTATTTTCCATTTCATTAGGTTTTAGGGTCATTAAAAGTCACTGAATCCCATTTGGCAATCTGTGTGGAGTGACCACTGGTCCCCATCTTCAGGTATTCCACACGTCAGTCAACTCTATTCACCGAGTTGGGCTGTGTGGGATTCATCAGTTCTGCTTACCTCTTCAACTGTGCCACAAGAAAGCAAATTGACCATGCAGAATCTTCCCCAGTACCGCATATGATTTTATAAAATAAATTATTCTTGCCACTTAAGCTGAAATAATTTTCAATGATAATTGCTTAATGCTCTCCACTGAGCTCAGTTTTTGCCTACTTCTTTCATGGCTTCGAGGTACTCAGAGAAAAGGATTTAAAATTATTGCTTAGAATGCTCTTTCCTTCAGCCAAGAGGAAAAGCCGTTACACAGCCAAGAGCCTGCTAACTCACCTTTTCCATTTACTTTTCAGCAAAGTTATCCTATGCTGAACATTTCAAGCAGTAGAATAAGAGAAAAAAAAACAGGCTTAGATACTGATGGTTTCTTCAGGAATCAATGCAGAGTTGCTTAGGGGGAGTGGCAGGTGCAATACAACAGAAAACTCAAAGTAGTCTTGGTTGGAGCAGGGACAGAGGCCATGGACGATGGCCAGATGTGAGGTCTAGTGTCAGAGACTGCAGCAGACAGCGGTCTCCTGCAACCCAGAGCACATCTGTTGTGCCAGCAACCCAACAACCAGTAGCTGGAGACACGCCCTTGTCAGAAGTCATGCATTTAACTCTGACGCATTCGTATTTTGATGGTTTAGAGAAGAAAGGATGGAAAGAAAAAGAAGGGATAGAGGGAGAAAAAGGGAGAAAGAGGAAGGAAGTCAGCTCAAGCACTCAGAAAGCAGAAAGAAATGACCACTCTCTGATAGTCTACATTTTATTTGTAATGATTTCTAAACTTTCTAAATTTCTATTATTTTCTTTCTTGGTATTGGTGGTTGGGAAACCATCTATTCCTAATCTAGCAACTTGGTAGAAAACATGGTAAATGCTAAGCTGACCTTCTGGCTCCAAAAGAGTAGTCTTCCTCCCTCCCTCCCTCCCTTCCTTCCTTCCTTCCTTCCTTCCTTCCTTCCTTCCTCCTCCTCCTCCTCCTCTTTTATTCTTATTCTTCCTCCTTTTCCTCTTCCTCCTTCTCTTCCTCCTCTTCCTTCTACAACCCATCTGATATTCTCTCTTGTAGAGAGTGACTCTCAGCCCCCAGCTGGCGCATACCACACTGTTAAACAATGGAAGACTTATGCTTAGAGCAAAAGTCCCCACCTCTTTGTCCCCTGGGCCTAGAACATGATGCAGTGTCTCCATTAGGGGCTGTCAGGATGATGTGCTAATGAAAGCACTTTGCCTTTTCTTCAGGCAGGCAGAAAATGGAAGGTGGGTCCTCAAAAGAAATCTAATAAAACTGTCAGTGGCTGATACTTCTTCAGAAAGCTGATTCAGGGCTTGATCATATTCTTCAGTGGAGAATCTTTGGTAAATTGGAAGGATCCATGTAGCTGGTCTGATACTCTATAAGGCAATGCACTTGGATTCCTAGTTTAGGACTTGAACATGGGAGACACTATGAGAATAAAAGACATGGGTTTAGATTTGGCAGAGTCAAAATATTTGGTTTATAATTTGGGTGTGACTATGTTTTCCCGGCTTAGTCATGGTGGATATGTGGAGCTTTGGAAAGCATAGCTGATTCTGGACTCCAGTTCACCCAGTACAGATGTGACCTTGGGCTACTTCTCATTATGGAGTCCAACTAGCCCCTCTGAGAAGCTAGAAAGAGTATGACCGGTTATTCTCTTGGATGCTTGAAAGCTCCATGAAGGTTATTATACCCACAAAGGTTATTATACCCAGTGCAACTAGGCAGTGAGCCAGGCCCATAATGCTGAATATGACATTTCAGGAGGTTCTAGTCATTTCAACCCAAGACAGCACCCTGCACATGATTTCTAGTTCAGTTTCTCTGGGGTGGAGTAAAACCTGAACATATTGTTTAATTTCACTGTTTTATTTTCTTGACCTCCTTCCACCCCAAGCTCTCTTTCCTCCCATCGCCAGCTCTTCGGGTCCTTTGTAATTAAGTACTTCTACAGTGTTTCTTTAAGGATCACATTTATCAAACCTGATTAAGATGTCTGACTGAGTACTCCCAGGCACAGCCCTTGTCTTTGTGAACTCACATTTCATAACTTACATAATAATTAAATAGCATAGCATAAAAAGACCTGGGAGCATCCTTAAGGGACTCTCTCAAGAGGCAATGGGAGTAGATGTAGGGCACAGGTCCTGATGCTGAGCTCTGATCAGCCCTGCATCCTCAGGCAAAATGTTCTAGTCTAGAAGGGGGAGAAGGCTCGACTTGAGTATTATAAGCTAAAAGAGATTCTTACTATAGGCAATACTATGCCATCTTTCCTTATTTGCATAAGCATACTTTACACATATACACATGCATGCACACATAATGATTGAGCATATTTATGGGACACAATGTAATATTTCAGGACATATATACTGTGTTATAGTCACATCAAGAACTGGTATGTCCATTTCCTTAGTTCCCATTTATTTGGGGCTAGGAGAGTTCAAGACTCCCTTTACTGGTTATTTTGAAATACACTGTGCATTGTTTAACAAACACCACTATTCTACTGTGCTACAGAGCATTATAAGGTATTTCTCTGTTCAGTTGCACTCTGTGATCATCAGCCATTTCTTGGGGAAGTTTATTTCTAGTTATGTTTATATTAATTGTTTTGTACATTGTTGAGGGCTGCCTAAGCCTTGGTAGTTTGTATTATCTGCAGGTGTTGTCTTTATGTAAATTTGTGATTAACGTGTTTGCTCCCCCATGATCTGCATCTGCTCACTGTTCTCTGGCAGAGCCACTGGGGAAGAGCAAAGTTACTGTGGAGGAATTCTTGTAGTCCCTCTCCCACAGTCTCTAGCAACAATGAAAGAACACTTCCCTTAGGCCTTGAGTTCCCCCACCGTAAAGGTGACATAGCTCAGCCATTATAAAGTTGCTGGATCCCCTTGGGCCTTGAGTTCCCCCACTATAAAGATGGCATAGCTTGGCTGCTAAAGGATTGTGGGATGAGATTAGGCTTTATTAAAGATTAGGTTTCCTTTATTGTAGTGGATAGCTACTGAGTGGCTCAGCAAGAAAGACAAGGAGGCATTTTCATAGGTGCAAACCCTGCCTCAGCAGAGGGAGCCTGTCATGAAGTACACCATCTTGGAAAGTGGAACCCTGATCACCTCATCTCAGGGATTTTTATTGATACCTAAGCTCCTCAGGTGTTCTGCTGATAGTATGTGTAGATCATGAGGAATCAAACATCTTTTACATAAAGCCAATTCCTGCACACAACACAAAATGCCAAGACCTTGCCCCAACAATGCATAAAACAACCGTTTCAAACATAACTGGAAGTAAACTTTGTTGTGGAAATTTATTTTTTGTTATATTTAAAATAATTGTTTTGTGCACTGTTGGGAAGTGGGATGCGTAGGCCTTGGCATTTTGTATTGTCTGCAGGTGTTGGATTTCTGTGGGGGATGTTTGACTGCTTATGATCTGCACCTGAGGAGTTCTGAAGAATAAAAACACCTGAGTTGAGACATTTGGGAGTCTAATGTTGATTGAGTATGGCGCTGGCTAAGAACGTGGTTCCTTCTGCTGAAGTCTGGCAGAGTTTGCACTTCTGAAAAATGACCCTTATCATCCCTGGTGACCCGCCCTTTAGGTGTACTACTACAAATGACGCCTGTAATGCAGGGCCAGGGTTCTACTGTGAGCCATGACAGTGGCTCCCTCTGCTGAGGTCTGGGGTTTGAAGTTATGAAATATGCCTCTTTGTCTTCCTTGCTGAGCCACCTCAGCAGCAGCAGTGTACTACTACGGAACTTCTGCAACATTTCATCATGCAAATAGGCCTTCGGATGAGGGGACAGCGTTTTGTATCAATAGAACACCCGAGAACCTTCTGTGTCAATAAAAACACCTGTGATCAGACATCAGGATCCCACCGTCCAGTATGGTGCTTGCCATGACAGATGGTTTCCTCTGCAGGATTCGCATCTATAAAAATGTTTCCTTGTCTTCTTTGCTGAGCTACCCAGTACAGCCATTTTTCATCCAAGTTTCCCAAGCTGTGGTAGCTAAGAGACCATCTTGCCTATGTTACACCCATAAGTGAGAACATACAGTATTTGCTGCTATACACCTGACTTATTTCACTTCACATAATATGCTTCTTATGCTTTTCAAAAAAAGATTTGTATTTTTTAAAATTTATTTGCTTTTTGGTTGAGAACGTGCGTGTGTGTGTGTGTGCCTGCGTGCATGATTGGCATCCATATGGAGGTTAGAGGACAACTCTTCAGGAATCAGGTCTTTCTTTTCACTGTGTTTCTAAAGCAGGACATGATGGTTTCTATAAAAACGTCGCTGGCTATTGCAGAGACAACCTGATGGTAAGGCCCTACTGCTGAAGACAGCACTCACATGTGTCATCGAACATGGAGAAGTAAAGCTGGTGCCTAACTAGAACCTTCACCTCTACTGACCAGTGTTCAAAGTGCTGGAAGGTCCCCTGCAAAGCAATGGAGGAGAAGGATAATCACCAGTCTCTCCAAGCTACAAACCCCGATACCTACAATAGTGACCTGCCTGGAAGATGTACAGGCGCACAACTGGCACAAACGTTATGGGAATAACCAACTGCTTTCTGGTTGGATTTAAGGGCCGTTCTATGAAGTAGAACCCATACTTGATCCTGCTAAAGTGACCAAAACCTAGGGAGAAAACCCAACACTATAATTCTGCTAAAGGAACACAGCAATAAAATATCTCTTAATGCTATCTTGCTTACCTACAGACCACTGCTTTAGTCAGCACTCATCAGAGAAGCGTTTTCTTGCAGTATATGAGAACTAACACAGAGACCCACAACTGAACAGTGCATACAGAGTGAGAAACCTTGGAGTAGTCAGTCCTTATCTTAAACTTTTCTATCGTTGTGAAGAGATACCATGACCAAGACAACTTTTAAAAGAAAGCATTTAATTTAGGGCTCACAGTTCCAGAGGGTAGGCAGGCAGGGTGCTGGAGAAATGGCTGAGCTCTTACATCTGATGCCTTCATCAAATCCCTCTTCTCAAGGTTCAGGGATCTCTACCGAAGAGGGGGCAGAAATATCGTATGAGCCAGAGGCGATAGATGATTCCAAGAAACAGTGTCTTTCAGACACAACGGTACTGATGCCCATATGAACTCACAGAGGCTGTGGCAGCACGCACAAGGCCCACACAGGTTCTGGTATTTGAGAGGGGGAAGTGGACACCAGATCCCACTTAACTAAGAAGCTAGTTCCAACTGGTTGCCGTTGGCAAAGGGAAAAAAGTCAGTTTTCTCCAATAGAGTCTCACTGGATGTAACAACCACAGTTTAGGGCAGGCCCCATCTCCAGATGTAGTTGACCAATAAAAATGAGCTCACTGGTATTTCTGTAGATATTTTGTCTCATTTTTCTTTGAGTATTTCTGTCCTTTGGCTTTTGCTTGTTTACATTTTATTTTTCATTTTTGTGGTGTGTGTGTTTCATTGTTTTTTTTTTTTTTGTCTTTTATGGAAGAGAGGAGAAAAAGAAAGAGGAGAGAGAAAGAGACAGAGAGAGTGAGAGAGCACAGAAAGTTGGGTGGGTAGGGACAGGACCTGGGAGGATCGGGGTTAGGAGGGGGAAACATGCTAGGGGAGGGAATGCCATCTTTCTTTTTCCCTCTATACCATTTTTTAAAATTAAAATATCCTGTATTTATTCTTTGTCAATTTTGTACACGTAAACAGTGTATCCTGATCATATGCATCTACTCGGTTTTAAAGGCGGTAGGCTGACCGTGCTGCAGTGGATGCCCTGCTCTCGTGCATAAATGGGTAGCACTGATTGGATTCTGTGGGGGTTTTGTTGTTGTTGTTTCAAAACAAACAAACAAACAAACAAAAAACTGATATGAAGTTGGATGGAGGGTTGGGAGTAGATCCAGGAGACATCCTGGGGACTGGGGACGAATGATCAAAATACACTGTACGAATGAATGAAACCTCAAAGGACCCATGAAAAAATTAGAAGTAAAGTAAAATATATATTGCTCGAGACTTTCCATTTTAACCCTTTGTGAGTGCACAGTTCAGAGACATTAAATACGCTCGTTTTGTTGTGTGATTCACCCCTCTGCCCACCCTCAGGCTGCTTCCTCTTCCCAAACTGAAATTAAGTCCGTTAAGCCATGGCTACTCTTCCTCCTTTACTCCCAACTTCTGGAACCACTGTTGTACTTTTTCATTTCTACAGCTGTGTCTACCGCAGGCATCCATTTGAGGGGATTCATGAGATCTGCTCATGGCGTTTAGCATTTGGACCTACCTCTGCCATTCTTGTCTGCTTTCTCCTAGACTGCTTAGACCTCACTGCTGAGGCCTAGAGTCCTCCAGACCCTTGGAAGGCCAGTGTGACTCGGCCTTTCATCTTTCAGACTTGTTCATAATGACAACCACCCTTTACCCAAGTGTTAGTGTCCATTCTGGGTCTTACACGGGGTCACCCCATGGCTCCAGACATGGTGGCTGAGTCTCATTTGTCCTTTCCAAGGTTCTAGGATTTTCCAGTGCCTAATAAATCTTCTGCAACAATCAATTCAAATACACAAGTTTGGCCATCCAAATTACTTTTTACAAAAGTACTTTAAAATGCATTAAGTTATTAATTGCCTGCTGGCACTTTAATCAAATGGGAAAATTGACATAGCCAGAGGCATGTATTTTTGTGGAAAGAAAATTTATTTAAGAAGAAACAGCAGCTCTTACTGCTTAATTTAAACTGAGAAAACTGTAGAAAATCAACTGCTCTGGAAAATTAATAAAACATTTCCAGCTGCAAACAGTGACTAATTGTACGAGATGAAGACTGCCCGGAATTAATAACTTGCAGTCTTCTGTGTGAAGAACCCCCTACCACTTCAATTTACTGGGAGATTAAATTACTTCTAAGTTTGCCATATTAAAACAGAACATGAATAAAACGTCGGTGGACGCACATCTATTATTTACTGTCTGTGATATGGATATAATTATTTCCAAACAACTACAATGTGACGTGACCAGTAATATTTAAATGACTCTTTTAGCAAGAGGATCTACTCAACATTTTTTTTTTTTGTAGGAAAAAAAGTCTTTCCCTTCCTTTTACAATAATAAAACGATGCTTACTGGATTTCTACAAATAGTGTGTCCCTGCCCCCATAGATTGGGAAGTGTTCCTGTCCCACCTTACGTGTGTGTTTCTCTCTGATATCAGACACTACGTGGAGAAATCTGCAGCAGAAAATCAAACATTTCAGACTCATTTCTGACCCCTGATCTTAAATAGAAGCTGATCCCTGATCCCACTGAGCAAAAGAGATTAAGGTAGATGTTTACAGACATGTTGTCATGTCTGACGCAGCCCTGATCTCGTGTGCCCAGCAAAACAGATTCCCTCATGGAGATGGAAGGAAGACCCAGGACAACTTCCAGAGGGAATCATTATTGGCAAGAGGCATACATTAGCGGATGCTCCGTTAACTATCAGCAGTGTCCTTCAAGCTTGCCCAAGACGTTGCGTCATCTCATAACCCCTTGGTTCCTCACCAATAAAACGAAGATCCAATAACATTTTCTATCTTTGTTCCTAAGATTGGGTTATTTTCTTGTCTGAAAGAGCCACAAAGAGGTCATCTACTTTCTTAATCCACTGACATTCTTGGACATTTTTGAGAAGTAAGACATAACAAGAAAATACCGTTCAATGACTAGCATAGACCTATTTAAGGGAAATGGATCTAGTCATGGTATTTGGAAAATTCACTTGGAGTTCTTTTCTTTTGAAGAGCAGTTGGTGTGTTTTATTTGTTTGGTTTTCATCTGTTCGTCTGTCAAATTTTAGCTATTAAAAAATAACTCAATAAACCAGGAAGGAAGTCATCAACTTGCTGCTCAAACTGACGAGACATATCAAAAAGAGATTTTCTCAGTGGAGAGACACTGCATCATCCTTCAGCGGCTGATCTTTAGGACACACGCACAGAGGATATATTGAGCTTCTCACTATTTGATATGGTTGGCAGGAAGGTCGGAGCATTGGCCTGGACAGGAGAAAGGCACACTGTTTAAAAATGCAGAGGCTAAACCTGATGTGTAACTGGTTTGGGCTTTACCACGGAAGTTATCCGGACACATCGTTTGATCTCGCGGTTTTAAATGTAATTCTGAACAAGATCTGGCAGCACAGCCCTCCACTGTGTGACACACAGAGGCTTTATCTGCCACCAAATGCCACTCAGGCTTACTGCTGTAGGAATAAGTTGTGTAAACTGGGCCATTCTTTGAGGCTCCAAAGAACACGATTCTCCCGGGAGCAAAAGGGAGGGAGGCCCGGCACCTCTTCTTCATCGCTCAAGCAAAAAACCATCAAGATATTTCCTCTCTGATTGGGTCCATTTCAATTTTCTCTTTTTAAAAACATTTACTTTAGCAGTTCAAGAGTTACTCATACTCTTTGGGGACCCCTAGATTTGAGGAGTCAATGGGAAGACTACTGACCCAGGAAAGCTGTCCTCCCTCCTACAAATAGAAAATGCTACTGCAGACACGAAGTCTCCCTTGCCACTTTGAAATAACAGTCACAGTAAAAAGAAGTCTCCTGCCTCTGGAGAGGAAATGAGTTGACTTGGAAAAGCAATCAGGGGATGTGTGTTAGATGAAACAGCTGTCAGACGGACTGGTGGACCCAGCCCTGCCTTTGGAACCGGCAGTCTGTGCGCCTCTTACCCCGGCAGCATCAGTGTATGCTGAAACCCGGCCTTGAACTGAGACTGAAAATGCAAGCTTTTAAGCAGAAGCTATAGCTCAGTGGTAGAGCACTTGTCTAGCACGCATGAAGCTAGATACCTCCCCCACGCCCCCAGGCACACTACAACATTGCATGCTTCCTGGCAAGAGCTGTCTACCTCAGTTTCCTCACTCTCACCCCTTTCAGGCAGATGCCCTCATTCCAAGGCACCTTCAAGAGCTGCCACGGCCAGGTTCACACAACCTTCACGCTGCCAACCATATGGCCAGCACCCCCTGCTGCTAGTGCAGTCCTTCTCTCAGCCATGAAAATTTGGCCACCCTAGCTAGCTTCCACGAGGACATTTTCTTCTCCTCTGCCTCTAGGTCACTCTCGGTCTATTTTTCAAATATTTTTAAATTATGTTTATTTTTTAGGAGGGCATGCATACGCCATGATACACTTGTGCAGGTCAGAGGACATTTCATGGGAAGCAGGTCTCTCCTTTCACTCTGTGGGTCCTGGGGATTGAACTCAGATCTTCGGGCTTGGCAGCAAGCCCCTTTACCTGCTGAGCCATCTTTGTGTCTCCAGATCTACTTTTTAATGATGGTCTCCTTCCTGAGAGCACGGCACCTATCACCTCTAGTGCAAAGTGTTATTCACTTACCACTGTCTTCACTACAGTTAGAATACAGCCCTCATGATGGCTTGGAGTTCTGAGAGCTGCTCAATGTCGTCCTGTTACACTGTAGGCACTTATTAAACAAAGAACTGATACAATATCAAGGGTTCAAAACATTTAAGTTAAACCAATACTAGGATTTCCCTGTTTGTAAGGTGTTTGAAATTACTATAGTTGGATCCTGCCTTACATAGGGATTAATGTCTGAAGTCAGCTTTGAAGGAGAAAATCTCATATAGTAAAAAATCAGCCTTGAAAGTCTCTTGGATTCAACATATTAATTTCAGGCTTAAGCCTATCGTGGTCAGTCTCTCCCGTGATTGGAAAAGGACTTGCTGTTTCTTTGGTTGAATACTGGATGAACTTGTCAGCTTGACTTAGGAGTCAGGGTGTATAAAACAGCGTGTTTTAAGCACTGGCCTTACACTTGGGTAGAAGCACTTGAGAATGGGTGGCACAGCATAGAAAATACCCGTTTTTCTTAGTTGTGATTTCCATGACTTCTTAGAATTCAATTCACATCTGTAAACTTTGCTTCTAGAACACTATGAAGACTGAAGAGTGAGTTTCCTTTGTTGCTGGGCACTAGAATTACCTGTAGGACTATAAAAACTGTGTAAGACCCCATTCCAGACTTACTCTGGAGTTACTAAACCTCTCTAGGGATGTTGCTCAAGTTCTCTCTGTCTTGTTTTTCTCAGATTCTACAGTACAGTGGATGCACAGAGAGGCGGGATCACTTCTGTGGCCCTTGACTCTGTTTATATTACCACAGGCAGATACCAGTAGACATTGACGGTTTCTGGGCCCACCGTATGTCAAAATCAAATTTCCATTCTTCTATATTCCTGTGGAGTTCATAGAGTACATCATTAGGCAAATAAAACAAGTATCCCATTCTGTCAGAGTCCTTTCCACCATCCCTCTCCTAACCCACCAGTACTTGAAGACTGGCCGTAAGCGAGGGGAGTCAGTTCAATCGGTGTATATCCTAGAAGTGGGCAAAACACTAGTTCTTTTTTCTTCTTCCTCCAATTCCAACTTACCTGTTTGATTTAGTTTTAGAAACTGGTTTCATAAACCAAGGTTTCAGTTACAGAATGGGGTTTAGCCCCCGCCCTCCAATTTCATGTGTTGCGATGCTAACACCTCAGAATGAGACTGGCTATGGAGATAAAGAATTGATGGGGTGGGAGTTTAAGTCAAAAGGACACCATTGGGATGGCCTTAATCCAACATGGCTGGTATACGTGGAAATACGGGCACAGAGGCACACGGGATGACCATGTGAGAACTTGTGAGACACAGGGAGAAGGCAGCCATCACTAACGTGAGAAGAAACAGACCTACCAATGCTTGATCATGATTTCTAGCCTCTCCGACTGTGAACAGGTTTCTGTTCTATGAGTCATCCTGTTGGTGAAATCTTCTTATAGCAGCGTTAGTGACCCGATACACTCACCCGGATGGAAACCAAGGCCTAGGCAGTGATCTCTATATTACACTAAGCCAAGCCATACCACAGAGGTTTTAGCTTCAAGAAGCTTGCCAAGTGAGTCTGAAGATAGTTCAGCAGTTCAGAACACCTAAGTTCAGTTCCCAGAACCCACATGGTAGCTCCTAACTATCTGTAATCTCAGTTCCGGGGGTTCCAACCTTCTTCTGACCTCTGTGGACACCAGGTACACATATGGGGCACATACACACATGCAAGGAAAACACTCATACACATTTAAATAAATAAATCTAAAGAAATTTAAAAAGAAGCTTGCTAAATGATGCCACTGCAGAAGGACCCATATTTTAGAGATTATCCTGGTTACTTCCTCTTGTCTTTATAGACCCATTCTCCATTCCTCAGTGCTTCAAAAAGGCTGAATCACTTCAGCCCTCTGCCTTCCAAGTGAATGGGAGAGTGGAGGTCAAAGAGCCAATTAGGTTATTTATCTCGGGCTCTCTCCATGCAGGGCCAGATCTTGTCTATATATGGGCGCCTTTCCAGCCGCAACCTTTTCTGTGTTCTCGTCTCCGTTCCCTTCTGCGTCCTTTCAGATCTGCTGCTCCTGGCTCCCAAAGAACTCTCTCCTCGTGTGAATTCCCTCACCCTCCTAACACACCCACAGACACAGCGTTTACTTGAGCTTTCTTCGTGACATGTCTTTGGATGGGCCCTTTGTTCTTTTGGTCGGAGCTTTGACTGCTACAGACAAGTAGCAGAACACAGTCACACAGGTGAGTGCTCTGGTGTCAGATAGCCTTGACCTCAACCCAGCCATGAGTGGCTTTGTGACTGGGGAAAGTTTATATCACTGATTTCGATTTCCCATTTACAAAATGTGGAAAATACTGCTTTTCTCACAGTACTACTGAATGTGATCTCCAGTCAACAGCAGGCAGGAAAAAGAGGGCCACATGGGAATGAATCCCTTCAATGGCCAATGCACTGAGATGAGACCTCCAGTTCCCAGGGGAAACTTCAGACTCAGTGTTTGGCCCAGTAGACCCTGCCTACAGAACCCCTGAGAGAACACATGTCTGTTGATTCCACCAGCTAAGTCTGTGGTGATTTTGTTCCAAGTAAGAGAAAAACAAATTTATTTCCCATCACTATGCTAGCAAACTCTTAATCTTCTCTACAGGAGATGAATGGTCCAGCTCAGACATACAACTACAGATAACACATCCCTACCTCCTGTATTTCCATCCCAGGTAGCATGAATGTTCACCACCCAGAAGCAAGATTTCAAACGATGTTAAAGAACAATAGCCACACAACCAGGGAGGGCCTGAGTGGGGAACAGAACAGACCCCCAGCCACTGGCCACAGGGATAAATAAACAAGTGACTGAAAGAGCACTGAGGAGCTCCTGACGCCCAGTACAATTGTAGAAGTCCTGCTCAGTTCAGTAGCAACAGTGGAAGACTCTGGGAAGCTTGATGGTTAAGACAGGACAGAGAAAGCTGCATAGAGGTAAATGTCTGGGCATGTGTGTTCTTATCAGGCTCTGCAACATTATGCTGTCTTCCGAAACGGCTCAGTTCTTAAAGAGATAGTCAAGTAACATGAGACAGCAGCTCTTTCCAGAGAAATAGCTGGAAATTTAAAAAAGGAACATAATAACTATTTTGACGAAATAGAACAAATTCAGCCCCAAGAATTCAGTTTACTGTTTAAAGAACTCTCAAACGCGACCAAGAGTTGTTATTTCTAAAGGCACTTTTAAGGAGTTCAGAAGTGCACATCTTGGGTAGATTTTGATGTTTTGGGTAGAGTTTCAAAATTTTCTCAGATCTTGGAGGCAGGGGAGTTGGGGGAGGCATGAGGGTGTACACCTTTAATTCCAGCACTTGGGAGCCAGAGACAGGCAGATCTCTGTAAGTTTGAGGCCAGCCTGGTCTACCTGACAAGTTCCAGGCCAGCCAGTGCTCCCTAGTAATACCCTGTCTTAACAAAACAAAAAAAGTTTTGGAACCAACACCTCTGGGCCTGCCTTCTCTACTGGAGCCCACTGGATTCTGTTAGCATCTACTGACCAGAGTCAGTGAGCCCTCTCTGCAAGTGTTTCAGGTCTGTCGTGGGGAAGGCATCCCCAGTGGAAGTCCTACAGCTTCCGAGGGGAGAAATGTCCCCAGCTGGACTGTGACAGCCTCGAGAGGAAAGGTATCCTGGCAGTTGGGAGCCAAGGAGTACCACAAAGTTACACCAACAAATCTCACACAGAGATTTATTGAGAAAGACTCAGAAGGAGGTCAGCTGCCTCTACCCGGGCGAGAAGCATCAGGGAACTGAACAGAAGGCAGGCCTTATGTAGGGTTTTAGTGGGGAGGAAATTTTCAGGATGAAATTTTCCAGGGTAAGGAATGGGAGGGGGGGTGATTTCAAATCCTGAGCTTGGGTAACCTCAGGGATTGGTGGGTTTCTGGCTCAGTAACTGGTGGGATTTTTAGCTTAGTGATTGGTGGGTTTTTCAAAACTCAGAGCTGAGCTAAATTTTTCGGTGAGCTTGGACTTTTTACCTTACACTCTGCTTCAAGCACACCCAACCACCCAGACTCCAGCTTTCCATCCCTTGGGACCACTGAGAATCAAGTCAGTGGGTCAGCGGTCATGTCTGGAAACAGTGTACATTTACAAGAATAGGAACTTGTGGCTGAAAGCTCATGAACTCAAGGAATGTAAGAGACAATACACTTATTGCCTGGGTTCCTCGGAACCAGGACAGTCATCTACAGCCATCTCAAGGCCGGGATGCCAATACTTGTAGTCCTGAGGCTTGACTTGCACAGCTACTTTGTGGAGTAGTCCTCCATAGAGAACAAGTTTGCAGTCTGCAGTGGAGCTCGGCTCATTTCTGTTTACCACTTATGTCTGGGGAGAAGTGGTGAGTCCACAGTCCTCAGCTTGGACTGGCATCCCAGGTCATGTGGTTTCAAATGCAGAGTGTTTTCTCCCTGTATTAAAGAAGTGGGTGAGAAGCCAGTTGGCAGCACGGTGTCAGCAAGATGCCTTTTGATCAGTTGATGTCAGAGTTTGTTGGCAGCATCTTTGGCCGCCTGGTGCATGGGCTTAGATCCTTTGCCAGCGGGAGCTCCTGTCCTGGGTCAGCCATGACAGGGCCATATCAGTTGCAGATGCCTGGACGAGCATGGAGCTCCCAACTCCGAAGGCTACCTCCTCTTGCCACTTCCGAGTGAGCCACCTATCCTAGAGAACAGTGGTCTCACTGCCACACAGTGCTCTTTGATGATGAAGATGGCTGCTGCTTGACCATTGTCTCCAAGTAGACATTGCCAAACAGGATCCAATGCACCTTGTCCACGTTGGAATGCTTCCATAGCATGGACAGGAGGGCCAGAACTGGGGACTACAGCAACCTTGGAGACAGATGCTGCACCAGAATGACATCACTCAAGGATCTACTTATAAGGTAGCAAGCAGTATTGTGGTTAAGTTGTGCACTACTGGTGTGATATAGCATGGCAATTTAGGATTTCAAGATCTTAGAGGCTTTGAGCTAGGGCCTCTGGATAATGTCCTGTGAGCCACCGCTATCCAACATGAGGAACTGGGCTGAGCAGGCGCTGCTGTTGGTATGGTGGCAGGAAACCCTGGCCCCATTTAAATACTGTGAACACATATCAAGGAAATAGTGCATGTTTATTTGTATAGAATGGTGAAAGTGGCGCTATTAAAGGCAACAGGGGTTGTTCTTTAGTTTTTGTTTGTTTGTCTGTTTGGCTACTGCCTTCTATTTTTAACCGAAGTTTCTCTTTAACACATAAAAACAATCCCAGTGATTTAAAGGAAAGGGGAAGAAAGGGAGGTATATAAGTTGTCTGCTAGAAAATGAAATAAAAATCATAAATGTAAAAAAAATTTAGAATGTAAGAGAATCAAAATTGTTTCTTGACTTTGCATTAGTTCTGGTTGTTCTGTGGAATAATATGCAGAGCTGAGCCCAGCAATGACGTAGAGCTAAGGTCTTTGCTCAATCACGGTGCTAATTGCTACCACAGGTCACACTGCAATAAGGAGCCAAAATGTATTAGCGATGGCAGAGATCTAAGCAGCTAATTCAGTGTACATGCATGGATGAAGACGCAGGCTCCAAAGATATCTTTACATTTCTGTAGTAAGTGTGTCATATTAATTGCACGCCCCTTTCGCAAAACCTTGCAAAAAACAGTCTCACAGACTCCCCAAGAACTTTTCCTCTTGATAGCAGATGAGACGTGATTGTATAATTAAATACAAAATCAGAAACCTCTGAACTGTACAATATCATGGTTTTGTTTTCTAATGGAATTATCCTGCTTTGATTTTTTTTTTTTTTTCCTAAACAATGGAGATCTGATTACTGGGTGACATGACATCAACTCCTCCTCAGGGTCATTTTTTTTTTTTCCCAGAGAAAAGGTTTAGATTTAAAATGACTCACAGAATATTTTTCTTATTTTGTTACCGCCAAATCATAGGACTTAGCAATGTGAGAGCTCTCCTAGGCTCTCACACCTATCTTCCAGGACAGGAGAAGAATATCTACCAGACATTTAGATAGGAAAAAAAAAAAAAAAACTCTTCTCAGATTTAGTAGGCTTTGGGAATGAGCCCCTCTGACAACCCCTGAGAGACACCATAGGTCATTATAAGACATTATAAGCACATGTAATGGCCTTGCAGCGGGTAGGTCCTATAACGATAATCTGAAGTCACACTTGTTTGTTGAGATGAAAGGTGTTAAGCAGGGCATATTCTTAATAGAATAATTAATTCATGTCAGAAACACGATGGAGACTGGAGAGAGAGAGCAGTTAAGAACACTTACTCAGCTGCTCTTGCAGAGGACTGGGGTCCATTCCCAGCATCCACATGGAGGCTCACAACAGACTGTGACCGCAGTTCTAAGGGTTCTGACGCCCTCTACAGGCCCTGCAAACATGTGGTGTGCAGACATCCATGCAGGCAAAACACATTTTAAATAAATCAACAAATAAATCTTTAAAAAGAAGGTAAGAAGGAAAACAAGAGTATCATCATACTTTTTTCATAGTTGTTGAAACTTACACCGGCTCAAAGCCTCTTTGTGAAAGTATGTCAATCACGAAATGTCCCCTGCCTCTATTAGTGGGAATGACCAGGATGTCCTCCTGTATATGTTGACAGCTTCTGTATCTAGGCCATCTAGGGATCAGTGTGGTAAATCTGCAGACTCTGTTGAGGTTCCCTTACGTTTCTGAGGCTAGAGTGGCTACATGCTGATTCGGTCTGGTAGGACAGGGTGCTACAGTATATGGGCATCCACATGCCTCACAGGTGCACACAGCCACTTCCACTCTCTCCCTGTAGTCTACCAAATGACACTGCATTGGCTAAAGCAAGTCCCAGTAGTGTCTTTCTATTGTGAGGAGACACCATGACCAAGCCAACTCTTCTAAAAGAAAGCATTTAGTAGAGGGGAGGGGGGACTTGCTTACAGTTTTAGAGAGTGAGTCCCAAACCATCATGGCAACCGTGGAGGCACGGAGGCAGGAATAGTGCTGGGGAAGCAGCTGAGATCGGCAAGATGGAGACAGAGAGCACACTGGGAATGCTGAGAGTCTTTTGAAACCTCAGAATCCACCCTCAGTGACTCACCTCCTCCAACAAGGCCACACCTCCTAATCCTTCCCAAACTTTTCCACTCCTTGGTGACTAACCGTTCGGTTCTATGAGCCTATGGGGATCGCTCTCATTCAAACCACCACACAAACTGTCAAGGAATAGAGTGTGAATGTACAGGTTCACCTCTCTGTGGTGGGAGGACGGAGGCAGAGGTGGAAATTGGGGCTATCATTACTATTTACCACACAGTCTAATTAGAAAATTTGAACACTTCCTTTGGTTTAATCTGGAAATGTTTTCTTACTTATTGTCAATCTGTTTAACGATTTTCTGTCTGGATGCAGTATGGGGTTTCTTCATCGTCTCTGAGTCCTTTAGTCAATTATTAAAATTCCTAATTAAGAAGATAAGTTCTGTTTAGAGTTGGTATTTTTATCTTTATTTATCAAAAGGACAATCCTTCGGGGTGTGTGTGTGTGTGTGTGTGTGTGTGTGTGTGTGTGTGTGTGTACATGTGCCATTCCACTCATATCAAGGTCAGTGGACAACTTTTGGGAGTCTGTTTTCCCTTCTACCATGAGTCTTAGAAATGGAATTCAAGTCGTGGGGCATTCTTGGTGAGCACTTTTACCCGCTGAGTTATCCCACCAGTCCTTAATTCACTTATTTTAATACCGGAAATATAAAGGTGATGAATTACTCTAATAGGATAATTTCTCTTAAAGTATCATGAATTCAATTGCACAGAGATTTCTCTTTACTGACTGTATTGGAACTGTACTCCTTAGCACAGTGGTTCTCAACTTCCCTAATGCTGTGAGCCTTTAATATATTTCTTCATGTTGTGATGACACCAACCATAAAATTATTTCTGTTGCTATTTCATGACTGCAATTTTGCTACTGTTATGACTCATCATGTAAATATACGAGAGGCGAATGGTCTTAGGTGACCCCTGTGAAAGGATCATTTGACCTCCAAAGTGGTTGAGACCCACAGGTTGAGAACTGTTGTCTTACTGCTTCTAAATTTGATTTTGAATCTTCCCAGAACTGAAAACCTTGGACTACCTCTGGCCACCCTGAGGTCTGACATTGCTGCTTGACAGGCTTTAGGCAATAAGAAAAGGGATTGTTCGCCAGCAATCTTGACAGATCACTCTGCTCTCCTTACAGTTTTAGATTTGGTGACCCTACAAATAGGTAGTCTCATTAGCCTACCACCTTGGGTCTGAGCTGTACATCATCCTCCAGTTCTTCTGCAGTTACAGCACCTGAGCTCCTAGCCTTACTTACGTAAGTCAGAGGACTGGTTTTGCTTTTTGTTTGTAGATTTCTTTTCTAATTCTAAAGACCTTGAAATTTACCAGAACTACACATTCCATCCACATTTCTATTCCTCATTCCCACATACATCTCCTGAAATCTACTAATGCTCACCTGGAGTGCAGAGGTGTCTCTGGCTTCTGTGATGATCAGAATTTGCAGGATCACCCTAATGACACAGGTGTCAAACATCAAAACACAGACGCTATCAGGTTTTCTGTTTCAAACCATTGGTGGCATCAGATGCAATGTCATTGTTTCTGCACAGAAGGTTCTGAGTCTTTATGATACACTTAGATGTAAATCACAAATAATGTTGCTGAGTCCCATTTAATCTTTAACCTTGTGTTCTGACTGAGACATTTTCCAAGCAAGCTTTGAACACACTCAGCCATTAATTTTTATGTCTCCTTAAGTAGTAAGTTCCTTAAAGAGAGGCACCTTGTCTGTCAACTGGCTTGTTGGCTGGTTTGCCTATATCCAGGGAATACCAACTGGCTACTTAAAGATCATGAAAACTAGTTGTATGATTGGGAGCTGAATTCTGGCATTATTGTATCAGTTACTTTTCTAGTGCTCTGATAAAATACCTTAACCAGAAGTGACTTATAGAAGAAGAGTTGATTTGGGCTAACAGTTCCTGAGGGAGAGTTCATCATGGAAGGAGTAGAGTGGCATCGGGCAGCCAGAATAGGAACCTGAGAGATCACATTTTCAACCACAAACATGAAGTAGATGATGCAAACAGGAAGAGGAGCGATGCTGTGAACTCTCAAAGCCTGCCCGAAGCAACACACTTTCTCTAGCTAGATTGCAGTGTCTCTGCACACAGCTTGGGACCAGCTGTTCGAATATGTGAGCCACCATACCAAGAGTTAAAGAATAAAATGCTTGTCTTACCTGTTTTTATATTGCTTTGGAGATAGGATCTTGCTAAGTTTCCCAGACTAGACTTGAACTTCCAGTCCTCCTGCCTCAGTCTCCTGAGTAGCTGGGATTACAGGCTGTCCCAGATTGTCTGTATTCATTAATGTGGATGCTCAATCTTGTAGCAAGAGAATGAATTTGGGAACAGATAATGATTATCATCTAAAGCATTTATAATCCTTAAGTCAAAATACAAGCACATGTTCTCAGGGTCCACCTGGCCCTGTAAAAAGCTGTCGACTTTCTGTTTCTATATAGGTGAGAATCCTTTAAAAGTAACACGCTGTATTCTGCATCCTCTGGATGGCAACATATGAGAGAGTCTTGACCCCTGATTTAACTTCGATGAACAGAATTTTCAAAATTATTCTGATGACAGAGATGTCAAACATCAAAACCCAAACCTTATCAAGTTGCCTGGACTGAGTAGTCAGTATGGCTTATGTCATTCTTTTCTGTTGCAAGCGAATGCGCAGAATGACAGGCAGACTCAACACATAGGCCTTTACAACTGCAAGAGCAAAATGAAATGGTGTATCTTACCCACGAAAAATTATTACGATCACTATTCAAAGAACATAATAACCAGTGTCAAATAATTGATAATGTTTAGTTAGAAAAAGGCCGTCTGGAAAAATTAGCAGGCCCAACTCAAAAGAATGTGGGAGGGGCCTCCAGCAGCATATTCGCATTGTAAATGGTAATTTAATCTCAACACAGCATTTTGTGCCACATTAATTTAATGTTGTTAATTTGAATTTTATTGGTTTTGCAATTCGTTTGTAATTAGCGCATTCACTTGGGCTTTATAATTGAATAAGAGCTACGACGTTAGGAGTTCATAACTAGTCTTATGCTCATACATGTTTAAGTAATATTATTATAAGCGTAATTGAAGTCAACATCTGGAGAACAGTGGGAGATGTTTTTTGAAGCATTTGCACAACTATGTGTAGAGAGGCTATTATAGCACAGTTGTATGCCAGCACTATGTTACTGCTTTTCCAAAGAAATTAAATATTTTAAGAGTAATTCAAATGTAGTTGATAAAAAACACATAGGTTACCTGTAAGTGTGTGTTCAAGCATGTGACTGTATATCAACCAAAAACCACACACAGCTTTGAGTTCCTAGAAGATGTGGTATACTTACGTGCTTTCCACTGACCAACAGCTTGAAAGGAGCTTTCTCACGCCTGCTTCTGGGGTTTTGTTAGACGGATAGCTCCCGGTGGACATCATGGTGCAGCTTCATTTAAACTACATGCGTATGTATAGATGCACACTTAATAAATGTGTGTATATTTATAATGTAATTTCGAGTAAACATAAAACAGTTTGATTCCTTATGACTTTTTCAAACGTCCTTAATATTTTTTTATTCACCCCCTCTCCTCTGACCACCTGTGCTCCCACTTCCGGTTACTCACCTCCCCTGTCCCGCCTTCCCACCTTTTCCCTTTCGGAGCAACCCTGTCCTGCTGTTCTCCTTCCTAGATCTCCCTCTCTCTCTCACAGTCCCTTTCTACTCTCCTGGTTTCTAGGTTACTCCGGGTTACGTACTCACACCTGAAGATTCAGAACTAGAAATAAGAGGGAACATTTGGCTTTCGTCTTCCCGAGTCTGTGTTTCCTCACTCAGCATAATTTTTTCCTAGTTCCACCCACCTACCTGAAAATTATATTTTTCTTTACAGCCAAATAAGATTCCATTGTGTGTGTGTGTGTGTGTGTGTGTGTGTGTGTGTGTGTGTGTGTGTGTGTACCACATGCTCATTACCCATTTATCAGTTGATGAATATCTAGGCTGATTTCACTTCCTAGCTACTGTGAATAGGGTGGCAGTGAACATAATGAGCAAATATTTCTATAGCAGAAAATAGAGTCCTTTGGGAATAAGCTCAGTACTAGCATAGCTGCGCTGTGTGGGAGCTTACAGCTTTCTGAGGATCTGTCCTCCCTGACGTCTCCAGGGGCTGAGTCAGTTCACCAACAATGAATTAGGGCTCCTCTCTCCCATCTCCACATCCCCCCCAACATTTGTTTTTTGTTTTTGTTTTTTTGTTTTGTTTTTAATTTCTTGATGACAGCCATTCTAACCAGGGTGAGAAAAGGAATCTCCAGGTGGGTTTTAATTAGCATTTATTGCTGGATAATGATGTCAAACACCTTCTCAAGTACACATCAGCCATTTGTATTTCTTCTGAGAACTCTCCAATTCTACAGACCTTTCTTTTTCCTTTTCTTTTTGTAATTGAGTTGTTTGTTTCCTTGATGCTTTGCATTTTGCGTCTTTTATATGTTTTATATATTATTCTTCTACTGGATATACAGCTGGTGAAGATTTTTCTCCCATGCTGTGAGCTTCCTCTTCACTAGATAGATTATTTCTTTTTATTGTTTCTTTTGCTATACAGAATCAATTATTTGACCTTAATTCCTGAGAAAATAGCATCCTATTTAGTCTATTAATCTATTTAGGACTATCTAAATGATAGTCCCTATCCTTTCTTCTAGCAGACTCAGAGTTTCGTGCTTTACATTCAGGTGTTTGATCACTTGGAACTGCTTTCTGTCCCGAGCAAGACACAAGGGACCAGGCCTTCTCCATGGGGACATTCACTTTTCCCCATTTGTTGAAGATGTTGTTTTAGCTCTACTGTACATTTTTAGCATCTTTCTTGAAAATCAGGTGGCTATAACTGTGAGACTTAATTCCGAGCCTTCTGTTCCCCGTGTGTTCTTCAGTAACAGTCTAGATAATGTCACGTGAGATCAGAAACGGCGACGCCGGCAGCCGTGCTTGCTTTTGCTCAGGATTGCTTTGGCTGTGTGACATCTTTAGTGTTCCCATACGAACATTATTATTATTTCTTAATTTTCGTGAAGACTTCATGGGGATTTTGATTGGGAATGCACTAAATCTTTAATTGCTTTTGGTGGGATGGTAATTTCCGCAGTAGTAGTTATACCAATCCACAAGCCTGGAATCTTTCTTCAGGGTGAAAGTTTTCATTGTACAGCTCTTTAACTTCAGTGGTTAGGTTTACTCTAAGGTGTTTCCTGTTACTGCTACTGCAGCTGTCGTGGATGGGGGTTGTTTCCCTGATTTCTTTCTCAGTGTTTTGTTGTTGGTTTATCGAGAGGCTAGGAAGTTTTGTAAGTCAGTTTGTGCCCCGCTACGTAGGGAGTGATTCCAGGAGTTTCCCAGCGTGGGTTCGCTAAGACCTCTCTTGTAGTCATCCACACACAGCAATACTTTGATTGTCTTTTTTCATATTTGTTTTCCTTTGTTTCCTTCTCTCGTTTCATTGCTCCTGTTAGGACTTGGAGCACTGTATTGAATAGGCGTGAAGACATTGGACAGCCCTGCCTCATTGCCGATTTTCGTAAGATTGCTCCAAACTTTTCTCCATTTAGGATGCTGTTGCCTATGGGTCTGTCACACAGAAGCTTTATTATGTTGATGTATGTTCCCTCCAGTCGTATTCTCTCTAGGTATGTTGGATTTTGTCAAAGGCCTGTTCTGCAGCTATTGAGATGATCTTGTGATTTTTGTCTTTACTACATTTATATAATTTATTATGTTTTTGGGTTTTGTTTTGTTTTGTTTTGTTTTTCTTTCCTATGTTGAACCATTCATGAATTTCTGGGATAAACCCAACTTGATGGTGGTGAATAATCTTTTTTATTACTTTTTTTTTTTTTACTTGGCTTTACAAAGTAGGTAGTTTCTGTTGGGGGTTTTCATACATCTTGGCTTTTGTTGTTTAATCTCTTTGAATTCATATATTTCCTGAAGACTCTTTTGCTATTGGTTTGTGTTCCAATATGTGATATATCTTAGAAAAATGCCCGTAGGCCGCTAAGAAGAATGCGTATTCTATAGTGTTTGAGTGAAATATTCTGTGGATATCTGTTAGGACCACTGGATCTATAATGTCACTTACCTCTGATGTCTGTTTATTTTCCGTGTGGGTAGCCTGTCAGTTGGTGAATGTGAGATGTTGAAATCACGTCTATTACTATGTTGGGGTTTATCTGTGTTCTAAGGCCTAGGAGTATTTGTTTCATAAATTTGGATGCACTTGAGTTTAATGTGTATGTTTAGGCTGTAGTGCCCTCTTGGTGGCTTGTTCTCTTGATCAGGACGAAATGACCTTCTTCATCGCTTCTCATTAGTTTTGCTTTGCAGTCTGTTTTGTCAGATGTTAGGAGAGTGGTGCCTGCTTGTTTCCTGGCCCCTTTTGGTTGAAACACTTTTCTTTGTCTTTTCACTCTAAGGTAGTGTCTCTCCTTCAGGTGAGATGTGTTTCTTGAAGACAGAAAAAGATGGATCTTGTTTCCTGATCCAATCAGCTAGCCTATGGCTTTTGATTTTGGAGTCAAGGCCATTAATATTTAGTTATTGTTGTGTGCTTATTGCTGCCATTTTGTTGCATTCTTGGTGTTAGTTTTCTTATTTTGCACCCAGTCATAGCATTATTTCTTTCCTTTCTGTAGCCTTTTGGATATACACATCTTTCTCTTCAGTACAAAAGACTGTGCGTAGTGTTCTCTGTGGGGCTGGTTTAGTACATGAATTCCTTTAGTTCGTTTTTATCAGGGAAGGTTTTTCTTTCTCCTTCAATTATGGAAGTTTTTTTTTTTTTTTTTTATCAACTAGACTAGTCAGTGCTGGCATCTGTGGTCTTTTAAGATTTGAAGTACAAAACAGATTTTCAAGCCGGTTTGACTTTTAAAGACGTTGAAAAGTCAGCTGTTATTCCGATGGGCAGGTGGCATAGCAGATCAGGATGGACAGGTCTTACCATTGGCTGCCATATATGTGGCTGCCAAAATCCAAGGACAGAAAGCACCACATGGCATGGTGTGGTGTGACCACATCGCCAGCAACGTTTTGCTTGGGCAAATTACTGCGGCGGGCAGTGAAGCAGAGCAGGGCTAACGGCAGCCATGTGTGCACACGTGTGGCTGCTTGGGCAAGGTGCCGGGGCAGGTGGAGTGACTGTGTATGATGTGCCCAAAGGGATTTTATCACTGGTGGCCTGGATGTCTGTGTGGTTGCCAAGGCCCTAGGACAGGCAGGACGGTGGAACTTCTCCCCCTTCCCACTGCCAATACTGAGATGGAGCCTGGAGATTCACATATGCAGAGAAACCACTCTATACCGAGTTGTAGCCCCAGCCTTTTCCTTCTTAAATTATTACCTTAAACTGAGCATGTGCACTAATTTGTCCATCCTCCAAGTGCTCTCCACATGTATAGGCTCCCCAAATAAAAACCCAATCTCCTTTTTTTTTTTCTTTTTTTTTTTTGGAAGGAACTTCTGAAAGCCCTCCTTACCTGCCACAGGGTAATCTCTCTTTCTCTACTCTTTTATGGCTTAACCATGCTGTTTGGGCTTTGTCACCCAGTGCTAACCCATTTAGTTGGGTTACATCGGTACAATAAAAGGTTATAACATTACATCAGGGTACTGAAAACAAATCCCAGAGCCAATCCAGACCCTGTAAGTCTATGCAGTGGGAATGTTAATGGAGGTTTTTTGTTGTTGTTGTTGTTGGTTTTGTTTTGTTTTTTTTTTTTTTATCTTTCCTGGCTCCTGCTTGTATTTCTCTCTTCAGGATTTTCATTCATTGTGCAGGTGATGCCTGGTGCTTGGTCTTTAAAGATGTTGTCAGTCAGGTCCCCTCTTAACCTGCAGTTCTAACCTGAGGAAGACTCTGGGACCAGAGCCTGGCTTGGGGGAGGGAAGACATTAAAGACAGAGAAAAAAAATTCTCTCCCTACTAAGGAAAACACACTGAAAGCCACAGAGGGGTGTGCCCCGAGGCAGTCTGTCAATCCACTTCCTTTGTCCTAACAAGAACAAATCCCACCTTTGAAGTATTTCTTTCTTGTTACAAGGGAATGTCTTTTGTTTAATCCACTTTAGCTCTTAATACCTGACCTGGATCAATCCTGTTAGTTAGATTACACAACATTCATGCTGATTTTTAAACTGGTCTGGGGGAGGGGAGCAGGTCAGGTTCTGCATATTGGGCACCTTACCTTGAGAATAATCACCATCTCTGTCCGTTTTGCCTCACAGTGTAGTCGTAGCTAGCGTTGTTACCCAGGTTCTGGTAGGTGTCATTGGAGTTGTATTTTGAATGATCCTTTGATAACTGATTCTTACATATTCACAATGCGGTGAGAGGCTGATGCCCATCAGTAACTCATAAAGTCTTCAATTAACAATCAAGGACCCGATAGTGCTAAGGAAAAATCCATCACTCATGTAAAAGCCTGGTGTAGTGGTGCCCACTTGTGGTCTCAGTGCTGGGGAGATAAAGGCAGCCAGATACCCCACGGTTCTGGCCAGACAGCCTGGCTGGAATGATGAGCTCCAGGTTCAGTGGAAGACCAATACAGGAAGACATTGTAAGTCTGGGTTCAAACTTAAGACACAGGAATATATGCTTACCCCTAATTGGATATAGGTGGGAGATACACAGGTAGGAGGTAGGAAATGCCCAGACAGGAAGCATCTAGGCAGGAGATGCCCAGTTAGGAAATATGTCAGGGTGTGTTCACCCCTGATTGAATCTAATGGGAAAAAAAGCCTTCTGGGATCCCCCCTTTAAAATTCCCATAGCTCAGGGCCATCTTGGAGGACTCCCAGTTGGGATCTCCATGTGGTCCTGGCCAGCTTTTATCATCCGTGGCCAGTATTAAAAGCTTGCTTAAAATCCATTCAAAATTTGTGGCAATGGTCTTTTTCTCAATAAATTTGGAATTAACAACACCTGGAGTCATTCTCTGACCTCTGCAAACACAGGCAAATACTTGGACACACGATCATGTAAACACATATACCATACAGGTGCACATAAGCCTGTACACACGAGCACATAAACACATTTCCCTGCGGACACGAACACACACACACACACACACACACACACACACACATGCACACACATACACACACACCAAGGACCAATTTCTCTTCCAGGCTCCACATCATCTAAGGTATAGGTATACATTTCTCCAGCAGTAGGAGATACTTAGCTTCTCATTCTTGAATCTCAGTGTCTCCTGCCTTCACAGGAGTCTGTTTTCCTGAACAAGAAAACCAAAGTTCGTTCATAACATATTATTTTGTCTCCTCAATCTGAGGAAGAACATCTGGCCCCACCCCTTACAAAAAATGCTCAGAGCAGTTGATAAGAAAAGGAGGCTCTCTTAAAGTAAGCTCCAGCCATTTGCTAATTACCCAAGGCTTCCTGCCTGCTGGCCTCTTCCACAGAGCTACAGTGTTAACTCTCCTCCTGCTCTTTAGGTATCTTTTCAGGCCGGTGGCTATTTACTGATTCTTAACACTACCTATTGTTTCTCAAATCTTTGCAGGTAGATGAATTGCTGAGAAACCTTCCCAGAAAGTAGAATGGCCAAGAGGAAGGAAGAGGCCGGAACACATGTGAGGCGATCAATCACTTTCTTGTCCCAGTGGAACAGAGACTTCAAGGCTTCTCCTCATTGGTCTAGGGTGGCTTTGAAAAAGCCTGCTCCATGACAGAGAGTGGTGCAGGTAATGGAAGCTCTGCATATCTGACACTTGAATGTTTTAAAAATGCATCATCAGTTGATACAGTGCTTGTTAAGCAAACTTAAGGACCCAAATTCACATCCCCAGCACCGACATAAGAAGCAGGGCATGGTAGTGTGCATCTGCCACACCAGCACTGAGGAGAGAGAGATAGTCCTTGAAAGCTCATCAGCTAGCCAGTCTAGCCAATTGGCAAGCTCCAGGTTCACTAAGAGACCTTGTCTCTCAGTGACAGAGAGTGACAGGGTGACAGAGGCCGACGCCCATCCATGTGCATACATGTACATGTGTCCATACTCACATGGGTGCACATATGTACACTATATGTTAAAAAAATGAAAAAATTTAATGTATCATTAGCCAAACCATAAGGCAAGTTGGTTCCTTGTTTCTTCATATGAGTGGGCTGTGTTTGCTCTCACAGTCACCCAAACCTTCCACAGAAAGGAAGGATGCTCACCCATCTCTCCAGACACTCATGGAAGGTGACTTTGTAAAGTCTCACATAGGATTCTGGACAGCCTCATGAACAGACTGTAACTGAATAAATCGATCGACTGGGCTTTTCCTCATCAAAGAAGGTAGAGTTGTTATTAGTATTATTGCAGTAATATGCTGTTGTGGCAGCTCAGCCAGGATGACAAGGAGGCATATTCATATCTACAAACCCTGCCAGACCTCAGCAGAGGGATCCACTGTCCTGCCCAGCACCATACTCAATGGACAGTGAAACCCGGAGCATCTGAGCTCAGGTGTTTTTATTGATATCAAACTCCTCAGGTGCAGATCATAAGCAATCAAACATCCCCCACAGAAATCCAACACCTGCAGATAATACAAAATGCCAAGGCCTATGCATCCCTTTTTCCAACAGTGCACAAAACAATTTCAAACATAACTAAAAATAAACTTCCCCAACATATTATCATAATAGCCACACCAAGTCATGGACGTGAAACACGTCACTTTTTTTGTGATCAGAGAGAAAGGCACTATTAGGCTACAGTGTTTGACCCCTGAAACTGCTTATTAGATGTCACGTTAATTCATTTATTCTCATGATGCTGTCTCATCTCCGTCTCTCATGTTGGCAGGTAGAAGGCAATGTTGCTTGCAAGATGACAGGAAATGTAGCAAGTGGTCTTGGAGGTAGGACAGGATTCAGGACATGCTACCCACAATGCTTTGGAGAAAGCAGCAGACACATTAGCCAATCTCACTTCTTCTTGACTTTGATGCCTAAAACAGGCCAGAAGAGAGTCCCAGCCCTCATCTCTGAGTGCCTTTCCCTGGACCTGAGGCCCAGGGGCAGAGCCAGAGAAACACAGCACCCCGGTAACAGACTGTGCTAACTTCTCCCTAGTTTACAAGCATTACATCATGTCTTTTGGTCCTTCAGTCACACTGAAGCATGGCTACTTAAAAAAAAGAAATCAACAACACCATTTTCTCTGTTTCTTTGTGTTTTCATTTCTGAAGACATCACATAAAACTTACATCAGATAAATGTGTCATGCTTTTTTGCTGATTTGACTCTCAGCATCTCAGCCATGGACCTTGTCATGGGTGAAGAACTATTGCCTTTGCCCTCCTGTCAAGAACAATGGGGCATCTCTTCACTCTCTCAAGTCACGTGCATTAGAATTCAAAATTGCCAATTTACCTCAATATAAAAATGAATGTGGCCAGGTGGTGGTGGCACACTCCTTTAGTCCCAGCACTCAGGAGGCAGAGATAGGCGAATGCCTGTGAGTTCGAGGCCAACCTGGTCTACAGAGTGAGTTCCAGGACAGCCAGAGTTACAACAGAGTAACCCTCTCTCAAAAACAAAACAAAACGACAGCAACAACAAAAGAATGGGGATGCAGAAAGTGATAAGCTGATTCTAAAGTTCATATGAAAATACAAAGAACCCGGAATAGCCAAAACCGTCTTTAAAAAGAGCATGCGCTGGAGAGATGGATTAGGGGTTACTTGCGGAGAACCTAAATTAAGTTGCCAGCATCCACACCAGGCAGCTCACAACTGCTTGTAACTCCAGATCCAGAAGACCCAGTGTCCTCTTCTGACCTCCACAGGTCCTCATACCCACACACTCACAACTAGAAATACAAAGTAAGACCACAGTTAGAAAACATATACGTCCCAATTGCAAACCATCCACAGAGCTCCAGTCATGAAGACCGTGGTGCTGATATGAGCAAGGATTTATAGATTGTGTTGGTCAGTTTTGTGAGTCAGCCTGGTGAGACTTCTGTTATTCAGTCAGACACTAAGCTAAGTGTTGCTATGAATTACTTTGTAGATGTCATCAAAGAATATAACCAGTTGGATTAAAGCAAAGAAAGGTATAGTTGGCCATCTAGGGCTGGAATCAACCATTTGAAGGGGGATCAAAGCTCCCTCCTTCAAGAGGAAGAAATTCTCCCTGTCAGCTGAAGCTTTGCACCTGCCTAGGGGTGTGGTCTGTCCTCCTGAAAATGTCGGACTTGCTGCAACTATGTAAACCAATTGCTTGTATGTATGTTCCCTCTCTCTCCCTCTCTCCTTCCCCCCTTTCTCTTACACACACACACACACACACACACACACACACACACGGGGTGGTATTTCTCTTCCCGGTCTGTTACCCTAAGATACAACTAACAAAATAACCGAGAATAGAGCCCAAGAGCAATCTTCATATTCTCACGTTTATGGCCTCCAGCTGATTTCTGACAAGGGTGTGAGGGCAAGTGTAAGTGCTTTTCTGACACAAGGGCATCTTGGCAGTCAGGAGCCGAAGTGTTACAGCTCTGAGAGGAAAGGTATCCTGGCAGCTGGGAGCCAAGGAGTACCACAAAGTCACACCATACAACAACTCTCACACAAAAGATTAATTGGGAAAGACACAGGAGGGAGGCTGCCTCTGCTCAGGTGAAAAACAGCAGAGAGCTGAGCAGAAGGCAGACCTTAATTAGAGTTTCTTTGGGGGAAGGAGTTTTCCAGGGTGAAAATTTCCTGGGTGGGAATTGGTGGGTTTTAAGCACTGAGCTTGGACAAGCCCAGGGATTGGTGGGATTTCAAGCTCAGTGATTGGTGGGTTTTTCAAAACCTAGAAATGAGCTCAGACTTTTCACCCTACGAGTTTAGGCAGAAAGAATGTTTTCAACATGGCATAAACAGGCCAAAGAATGGAGTTGTACCACTATCTCATTCCGATGTAAAGAAATCAAACCAAAATGTACATACATAAACATAAAAGCTAAAATAGAAGAGAAAGCATAGAGGTAGCTGTCCGTGGCCTTGGATTAAACAGCGATTCCTCACACAGGATGCTCAAAGTTCAAGCCACAGAAGAGAGAATACGTCACTGTAGTGCATGGGAAAGAAAAGATTCCCCCAGGCAATGGGAGAGCATATTTTCTAGTTACTCTCTAATAAGGATTTATTGTCCACACTATACAAAAGGTGATTCAAAGCAAGATCACAAAACAAGCACTTCTTCTCTGAAGGCTAGATACTCTTTTGTGATAATAATAGAAGTTTCTCTGTGTGTTTTATCCAGCATCACTTACAGTGTGCAGCACAGATCTGCAGTCCTCATGTGTTCATAGCTACTAACTGCCCACTATGTGCCAGGCTCCATGCTCATTCTGGTGTGAACAAAGACAAAGCCCGAACAGCTACAGATCTGTGTGATGTGTGCCAGGATGGGCTTGGCTGTCTGAGCAGGCATGGACCTGCTGAGGACTTTGAGCTAGGGCCAGGAAAGGCCCAGTGAAGGCCACTGTAGTCCAAGCTTAAGGATAAGCGGAAATCTCCTGGGAAGCCGCTCCCACACTCCTTCTACCCTTACTCTCGCTCTGAACGGTTAGGAGAAGTTGGCTCAGAAGAGGAAGGAAACTAGAAAGCAGCCTCAGGTAGTGATCACGTCGGCAGAGTGCTGGAGCCTGTGTCATTCCCATTTCAAGCCAGCTGAAAATCACGTTCAAGGTGCCCAAGTGACAGCAGAGGGTTGAAACAGATACCTTTAACTGTCAAGGGTGCCCTTCCTCTGATGCTAATGGAACCCAGTTCTGTTTATGGTAACAAACAGCCTGCACTTGGCAATGAATCATGGCCATTCTACCCATCCCTGATTCTCCTGCTCTTAAGCAAACATTCACTTTCCTGGCTTCTCTTAAACAACCCAGTTCTAGGCCATGGTCTTCAGCAGGGAGTTTCTCCTCTACTGATATAAGGGATGGAAGTTGTTGACACTGGGTTCCCCTTCTCTTCTGCCTCTCGACCTTGAACATGATTCCTGAAGAAATACCAGATACACAAAACAGACCACTGGAAGCCAACATAGTAAGAAGAGAGAAATGACCTGTGCAACACAGAACATCTGTCACAAACACAAAATACATCCACGTAGAACTTCACACAATAGAGCGAGCCTCTTTCGAAGCCATCCTGGCAGGACACTCAGAAGGTAGCAACTGCGAGTCCTGTATCATCTTTAGGATTCATTCGTCCGCAGCTTTTCTCAGTCTGGTGCACAGGATTTCATCCATGTCTGGCCAGCTCTGTGAAAGTCCCTCCTGATGTCCATCCTGCCCTGGCCCATGCGTGCTGATGCAGCGCTGTGACAGCCGTCATACTGTACGCAGTCTCCAGAGTCGCTCACGAGCCAGGTTGCAGCCACCAGAAATGTTTCAGCTCTTGCTCATAGCAGAGGGCCTTGCTCGTCTTTGTCATCAGCGCTGCTGTCTTCATTGCTCAGTCAAAAGCTTATTACCCGCCGGAAGTCGGCAGATGCACGTGGGCCAGGGCTGTGACACCAAGGACTGATATTCTTGAAGTCTTAACAGGGTCTCCGTGGCCACTTTCTGTTGTTAACGCTTAGGATGGCCCCTGTGACAAGGGGCCACTGGCTCACTTTAGCCATGTGCATCAAATACATCTCAAGTTCAGAAGACCGAAGCGATTTAACAGAAGAATAGACTTGGCGAGGCTTTTTCTTCATGCTCAGTGCAAGAAAAATCTACTGAAAAATAACCAAAGAGGCTTACCACTGAGGTGAAGACGCTGCTTTGTTGATCAGCGAAAGCTCTGGGCATGACGAAGCCTGTGAAAATACGCACTCTCTACTATGCACAGCCAAGACTGAGTTAAGGAGAGGTTTTGATGTTGTTGAGATCCTGTAGGTTTCACCCTGTAGGTCATGCTTATTTCATACTCACTATCCTCCTGCCTCAGTGTCCTGAGTTTGGGGATTACTGGTGTGCACAACCAGGTCTGTCACCCAGTATAAGAGCTTTAGAAAACACCAAGGGCAGAAGTAAGGTTTCTGTGTATGTTCCCACTGTGATGCTCCTGCCTCATGTTCCGGTTCCTCTGACTTGTCTCTTTTGAATCTCCTCCCCTAGGGCCTTCTTAAAAATTATTCTCTTGGAAGCTCCATGCCCTCTAGCTAGGAGATTGCTATGGTTTGTGCCCTCCGTATCTCAGGTTGCAGTTTAGTCTCCATCATGGGCATTAAAACAATGGAGATGGTGTGAAAACATTGTGTTCAAAGGTTGGAATCTTCAGGAGGGAATTAGAACTAGACACGGTAATCAGAGTAGAGTTCCCACGAGTGTCCTATACCACTCAGGTCATTGACTAGAATGGTTTCGGCCACTCCCCTGCTGCAATGAATCCCTGGATATCTGTGGGACTGTCCTAGAGATAAGAGTGTGTGGAAGCTGGCTTGGAACCCTTGGAACACCTTGGAAGGTGCCCTTGTAGACTTTGATGCTTAGACTCGAGCTCCGCATGTATATGACGCTACTACAATATCTTTGTCTTAGCCGATGGATCCCATCCCTGAGTACCAAAGACCCTCCCCTGCCTGTACTCTATAAACGTAACCACCCTCTAATAAAGCCTTTCCTGAGAGTATGATTCACTCTTAGTCCTCTGATCTGGGACCCACCAGGATGCATTGACCCACACCCTGTGCTTTCCTTCCTGGGGACTGAGCTGGCAGCTGATAGCTCAGCCGTGCACCACCGGGGAAGAAAGTGGGAGAAAGAGAAACCACAGATATCTATAGGCTCCAAGGTCATCTGATTAATTCAGTCTACCTGCACTCACTCTGGGACTCTGTTATTATTATGCTAAAAAAGAGGGAAAGAGGGAGGAAGGGAGGGAGGGAGGGAGGAAGGAGGAAGGAAAAGGAAGAGCAGGATGAGAGAAAGGAAACTTTCCCTTTCTTCTCAAGCATGAAAAAAGGACAACTAGAAGATTCCAGAGCAGCCTTCAGGTGTCATGGCAATAACAGAAGTGGAGCGAGGAACTGCTGTTCTGGGGACCAGTGGCCCTGGGAGCCCTTGCCTGGAGGGCTTGGCTCCCATGGGGAAGAAGTTCCTTTCAAGCATTTCAGCACTGCCACCCAAGTTCACTGGGAATAACATGTTCCCCCTCCGTAGTCAACCGATCCATAGTGTCTCAAATGACAGGTTCCACAGCAGGTTTAAGAAGCAGCATTGGCTTGTCACCAGAGCTTAGCTCTCCTCCTAGTCTCCCCGCAGAGCTAGCTGGTCAAGAGAACATATAGTGTCTTTTGTTTGGTGATGTATTATAGATGTACTGTATGGTTTTCTTTAAAAGAAAAATACAAATAAAATATTGGAAATAAGGGGAGTTAAAAAGAAAAGAAACTTCTGTTTTAGAATCTCCACCTTCATGAGCCTGGCTAAAACCAGGATTAAAACCTTTGAAGGCACCCCCACATACACACAAATGGGACACACACACACACACACACACTCACACACACACGTATATATATATTAACATCAATACCCCATTTTTACCTATCTCTTATGCATACATATATATGTATGTGCGTGTATATATATATATGTATGTATGTGTGTGTGTGTGTGAGTGTGTATATATATATTTGTGGGTGTAAGATACAGGAAAAATGGGGTATTGATATTAATTTCCTTCTGAATTTATATACAATTTTACATCACAAACAAAAAAAAAAGAAAAAACTTGAGTAACACCATTAAACAGGAAACCTACTTAAAATGTCTCTATTTTATTCTGGTCTTCTGGACTTACGCATGGCTGTTTTTAAAACCTAGGATTTTTATTTTCTTTTGAGAGAAATTGTTCCTCTTAAATATATCTGTCCCATTAATGATTAAAATCAATTTAGTTCAAGTTAGAAGGTATGAAGAGATTGCTCTTCATTATAATTAGGTGACTTACTGCCCTCTAGTGGTGTGAAATGATAATAGGCTGTAATGCCAAGATGGGTTGATTAAACTGTTCATGCATTCATTCATTGAACAGTTATCCTATGCCCTGCCTAGTTCTAGGCTCTGCAATGGTACCAGAAACGAGGATAAGCTGGAATCCTGACTTCAGTGGAATAGGCTGAGATTAAGTAAGAAAAATCTCAGAAAGCAATTATCAAAATAGAACACTGTGGTAGAGCAGGGCTGAAATGACACTCTGTAGTGCTGTGTGGACTGACGTCCCTGATCGGCTGACATTCAGCCTGAGATCTGAGAAATAACATTCCAAGCCAAGGAAAGAGTCTGAGCAAGACTCTCCAGGCAGAATGAGTTCAGAGTATTTGGTTAGCATGCTGTTCAGAGTGGCTGGGGCTCTACAGTGATGCTGGAAGTGCCAGGGAATGGGGCGTTTTATGTAGAGCCCCCCAAAATCAAAGGAGAAGTGATTGGGATGAAACCAGGCAAGGAAATCTCACAGTTTGACAGACATTCTTTAAAAGGCTAGTCTGGTTACTGAGTGGAAAGCAAACTGTATGGGAAGGATGAGGAGATGGTAAGTCTCTGTTGGAAAGGACAGCAGCTTGATCCAGCACAGCACTGGTGTGAACGGAGACAGTTGACACGTGCGGATGTGTTTTGGAGGCAGAATGACAAGCTCTACTGAATGCTTGGATGTGGGTGATAAGGGGAAAAGATGACTCAAGAATAGTACTCAAAGTTTTGAAATGTTTCATTTATTTTTATTCTACGTGTATGAGTGCATGTATGTAAATATGCACATTACATGTGTGTGTCTGGTATTCAAGGAGGCCAGAACAGGGTGTCAGATCCACTGGAACTGGAGTTACAGGTGGTATGGACCACTATGTGGGTTCACAGGAGACGGGAGTCATCTCTCCAGCTCCTAATGCTCAACTTTAATTGAGTACTGAACGAAAGGAAATGGGGGGAGATTGACTGAAATGGGGGAGACTGGCTTGGGAGTGGCTTTGAGAAGCAGGTGAAGTCATGGCCTTCATGGTTAGAACAACTTTTTAAAGAATATGTTACATAGTGGCAATGAGCTAATAAATAGAAATATTCTTGTGCCAAGAGAGAAGAGACAGACATAGAGCTAACCGCAGAAAATTAGGAAGGATAGGCCCCAGAGCACAACTTGAGAGGGTCAGCCAGGAAAAAGAAGCTAGTGCCTAAGGAACCAGGGCTTTGGAGTCAAATTGCTCATCTTCTAGCTCTGTCTTGTGGGGATTGACATCACGCTTTGCAAAGAATCATAGATCGCTGGCACCAAAGTCCATAGAGGAAAAACTAGCTAGGCAACCTTTTCTTTCACAAGTAAAATAGAGGAAGACTCAGAGCCAAGGGAACAGAGCCACACTAGCAAGTGTGACACCCCTGAACTACATGGGATGCTCTCAGAGGAGCATGCCATGCCTTCCATCTTTTCTTTGAACCCATTTGTAAAGTACATGCAAATTTCCATTTTCAGTCTCCCAACCAAAAACATCCTAAGGTTCTAAGGGACCAAAGAGCCTACAATTGGCCCGTGGCAGAGCCAGAACAGAAGGCTCAGGTTGCAGTGCTCTGGAATCCATGCAGATAGTGCTGAAGAGTTTGAAAGTATGAAGAGGACAGTGAAATCAATTCATAATTCCCTTAATAAAAAGGGGGATTCCCTCTTTCTGCCCAGATGTGTAGGTGCAAAACAGATCTTGGTGCTTCTGAGAAAAAGAGGAGCACATTCTGGTAGATAGGGAGGTCTGGGAGTGAGGATAACAGGGTGGGTCAGTGATGACGGTGGTGAGGAGGAGGAGGAGGGTCATGTGGCTACCTTTTCCAGGTGTTTCCTGTGTTCCAGTATTTCACACTCCATGCTTACAGCCAACTTGTATTCTGCTATTGGCCCCATTTTATGGAACCAAGACACTAACAGGGCGAGTGATTTGCCTAAGGTTATTTAGTGAAAAAGCAGTTGTGGGCACAGGTCTGTCTTCCCCTAAAGCCCACGTCCTCCTTTGTTTTCAGTCTCTTGGCTCCTAGTGCAGCAGCCCACACTTGCACCTCCTCATCCGCAGTGCTGGGGATACAGTGTTACAGCTGGAGCAAGAGCTGGATCACTTAAACATCATATACAGGTGAGCAGCACACACCTACAAAACCTTATCTAACACTCTGTGGAGCTAAGACAAAAGAGAAGACACGGGACAAGGAAATGGGGAGCAGCAGAGGGTCTGATTGTGAAACTGAGAGATCTAAGGGTGCTGCTGCATCAGGAAAGACCCTTCCTCTAGTCGTGGGTGTCCTCACAGTCTTAGAGAGGACACAGAGGCAACTCCAGGGATCCAAACACACCCATTTTCAGTTATCAGAAATGAGCACAGAAAGCAAAGGAAGGTGAGGCATTTTCTGAAAAGAAATCAATGGAAACCATAAATGCAAGATTGTGCAGCAGGTCCTGTGGCTAACCTCTGAGCCTGAAAATGACCAAGAGGGTCCCAGGAGAACTGGCTCTATAGTTTGGGAGTGAAATTACATGGTGTTATCCTTGTGAGACCAACAACTGTGCTCACATCTGGGTATGCCATGCTGTGCTGTGTGCTCTCTCCAGTCTTATTGTTTATTGCTTAATTCAGAGTCTATTAGGAGTACAAAACACAAACAAACATGTGCCACTGGTGTCTAGCAAGACCAGCGAATACACAGAACTCGTCAAGCCCTGCAAATGGACAAGCTTTCCACCATCCTGTGATGACCAATACAGGGATATTTCTAGTCCAACTATACACTCTCCTTTGTGAAGAGATGGAATCTGAAGACTTAAATTTCTCCCTGCCCTAGATAGTTCCATCACATCTCCCACAGCAGCATGGTATTATTTGTTTAGATGATGCTTGGGCAGTATCTTTGCATGAGTCCAAATTGGCCATTAATATTTGCCTGTATAGAGTCTTGCAGGTGGGAAGTAGAAGTGCTAATATTACTCCAGATTCTCACAGATGAAAGGACCGGAATGATGTCATCGTGTTGGAGTGGCCAGATGAACATCTGTGGTTTGTGATAAGAAGAGCTATCTGTGCACCAGGAAGGAATGGTCGTGATGATCTTTCTGGGTCACACCAACTCACTTAAAATAGAGAGCTTGTTTTTCCAAGGACTTCCAAATTGGCTCTGCCTTTGCTGCTATTATGCTCGTGAAATAGTTGAGCCAAAAGAGGGCACTAGAGCAGCACAAATGGGAATCCCAGATACACAGCCTGCAAAGAAGTTTCCGAGTGCTTGCAGAGAGGCTTAAAGTAAGATTATTCTAGGGACTTTGGGGATGCAGTGGGAATGAAGCATTGCCATCAAAAATTCTGACAGGTCTAGTGGTACAATGCCTGTAACCCCTGGTCACTATGAAGGCTGAGGCAGGAGGATTGCCAAGTTTGCGGTCAACTTGGGCTGGGGAGCAAATTCAGGGTATCTTAGTGAGACCCTGTCTCAAGATAAAACAAACCCCTGTTGTCTTATGGCAATTCCCTTACGGTCTAAATATTTTGTCAACAGGGGTTTGCCATAACTATCATCTAGGTAACTAGAGTTAACACCTACCCTTTCACCTGCTTTCACTTGACTATACTAAATGGGAATCTTTGGATTTATGCAATCACTGGATCCACCAGTGCTGACAGGCTGATAAATTTACAATAGTTGGCTTTCAGAAACAATAAAATGGGGGCACTCTCAACTAAAGAGTCAGAAAATGTGCAGGAATTAACAAATACCACTTGGTGTGGATTAGCTAGCTCAGTGTAGCCATGAAATGTTACTTGTCACCTATTAATGCACCTTGGCCTGGGTTCCATATTATAGTAAAGACAGTTCAGCCAGCAGGGAGAAGAATGGAAAGTGATTATTGAACTTGATTTTGCCTTGATGATGACTTCTTTACCATTCTTAAAATAGAGGGCCCCCAGAATGCAATACGTCTTTACTGCACTATCTTAGAGCTATTAAAACTTCTAATAGTAATTAAGAAGGAATCTGATTATGATAACTGTTCAGTTCGGAATGTTGGCAGCCTTCCCTCACCCCCAACCCCTCACCCAAAAAAAAAACCTTATATTGGACTATACCTCCCAAGGAAATGTCTTTATTTTTATTATTATTTTACTTTTTTAGTTTTTTGAGACAGGGTTTCTCTGTTATAACTCTGGCTGTCCTGGAACTCACTCTATAGACCAGGATGGCCTCGAACTCACAGAGATCCACCTGCCTCTACCTCCTGTGCTGGGATTAAAGGCGTGTGCTAGCATCGCCCAGCAAGGCAATGTTTTCTAAAACCTGATGACTTCAGTAATCCATAGCCCTATTCATCTATAATACCTATAAGCCACAACAATGAGCAGAATGGCAAGGTATTTTGAAAGGCACAATAGTGGTGCTTATATCTTGGAGGTGATCAACAGCCACCAAATTAGATTTAAGGCTCAATATGGGGGAATTCATGCATGGTACTCTAAACCCAGCCTCCTTCCTATGGCTTGTGAGGCCATACATAGAACCTAGAAGAGAACCCTCTACGACCACTGCCTTTAGCCAGTATAATTTCTAACTGCTTTCTCAACACTTATCTTTATACCCACAGATAAGTGTATCTCTCACTCCTCATCGTGGAAGCTTCTTTTGGCAGCATTCAGAAACCATTACAAAAAGGTCACCACTGGTTAGATACAGAGAAGAACCAACTGCGGTGTGACCACCAGGATGAATACCTCTACAGCACGAGCCCTACACCTAAGACTCAGGGAACATCTCAGAAGAGCGAATGGAAAGATAAGAGTCTGAGGCCCAGGACATCGGGCATCTGACACCTGCTGGTCGATGGTGCCTCCTGAAAAAACAAAGACACAAAGTGGGAGTGGGTAAGAAAGAGGGAGTAGGTTTAGGGGAAAGAGGGAGGTGTGGATGAATATGATCAAGTTAGGTGTTTAACAAAATATATTTTTCTAAAATAGTGATGACTTTGAGTGGTAATTCAATCATGTGGGCAACACCCTCCTGATTGGTAGGGTCAGTACCCTTGTAGAAGGGCTTGAGAGGGTGTTTCCCCTTCAGTCTCTTCCATTGTATGAGGACACAGCAACTAGGTACCACTTTGAAAGTAAAGCTTGAGTCTTCAAGAAAAAACTGAAAACTTGATCTCAGATATCTTGGTGCCCAAAACTATAGGTAATGAATTTCTATTCTCTATAAATTACCAGTTTAAAGTGTTTTATCACAGTAGCACAAATGGACAAAGACAATACTCTATTTTTAGAATAGTTTCTGCAACTGTAAGTGAATTTGTCTCCTCCCATGCTAAGATTCTCTGCCAGTGTCTTACTTATTTTCCTATTGCTATGAAGAGAAACCATGACCAAGGCAACTTACAGAAAAGTTTATTTGGGCTTACAGTTCTACAGGGTTAGAGTCTCTGGCTATCATGTTAGGGAGAATGTCAGCAGATGGGAAGGCAGGCAGGCAGGCAGGCATGGAGCTGGAGCAGTAGCTAAGAGCTTACATTCTTAGCCAAGAGTAGGATACAGAGAGAACTAACTGGGAATAGCATGGGCCTTTGGAACCTCAAATCCCACGTCCAGTGACACACTTCTTCCAAAAATGCCACACCTCCCATCCTTCCCAGATAGTTCCATCAAGTGGGGACCAAGTATTTGGACATATGAACCTACGGTGGTCATGCTCATTTAAACTACCACGTCTCTCTGCCCAATCAGGTGTGCTCAGTGAAAAAAAATGAAACAATTCAACATTGTGAGCTTGCTACAAAATAAGAAAAGTAATAAAGCACCAAATGTTCACCCCAGATTTCCTTTTATTTATTTTTAGATATATTCATTTTAATTTTGTGTTTATGAGTGTTTTGCCTGCATGTATGTATGTATGTATTTATATCATGTGCATGCTTGGTGTTCACAGACATCAGAAGAAAGTATTTGATGCCCTGGAATTGGAGTTACAGATGGTGGGTGCTGATAATCAAATCCAGATCTTCTAGGAGAGCAGCCAGTGCTCTTAACCATGGAGCCATCTCTCCAATCTATCCCAGGTTTTTTTAAAATTTAATCATAGGTATTTCATTACAGGGCTGCCCCACAAGGAAGGGCTATTTGTATTGATACCTGATAAATATGTAGATTTGTTATTTTTCCTACTTGTTACTAGTTGTCTATAATTAACATGGGGGCCACTATCCATCTTTGTATGGATTTCAAATATAGATAAGAGCCCAATAATCTGAAATAAAGCTCAATATAATTTTTAAAATGTAAATAACATTATTCTAAAATGGTTCAAGCACTTGATAAAATTCAATAGACAATCGATAACTCTTCATTTTAATATTTCACATCAATAAGCCACATTCCTCAATCCATTAATGTCTCCTTGTGTTGACACAGTGATTCTTAATCTTGGCTGCATATTAAAATCATTCAAGGAGGTTTAACAAGTCTGACTCATAAGCCAAACTCAAGAAATTACATCAGCATCTTTGGCAGTGGGACGTTGACTTCAATAGTTTCTCATTCAGTGGTCTGTTGGGACTTCAACTGGGTCAGCAGGTGTAACTTATGTGACAGGTTTTCGTTCAGAGAAAAGGGACCAGATGTTCACCAGGCATGCCTGTCCAAGAACCATTACTCTCCACCTGACACATATTTGCCTTCATCAGTGAATTCACATCTTTCTCACCCAAGTCACCATGAGGGCTATTTTAAGGGCACCTCTGGAAAGCTAGGCTTGAGAGGAAAGAGTGGTCCTTTGTCTTCTGCACAGAATCCCAGGAGAGCATTGAACTGCGGAAAGATTTTGAAGTAGCCAGATGATGTCAGACAGGTGCTTCATGTCCAGCATTAGTCTTCCCAAATGACCAGCTCAAGCCAGGCAGGTTTCCATTTCTCTTCTGCTCAGGGGCTTTGTCCCCAATCTGTCAGCACAGGAAATTGCTGGCGGTATCTTATTTCATGAGGAGGGCAGGAGAAACACAGAGGCTGTACTGCTCAGTGCTTTGAACGTTATTCAGCTGGTATTGGAAAAACCCTTACACAGAGCTGCTTCACCCCGGTGAACTAGGCCACCCACACGAAGTTACAAAGGTGCCAGCCAGGGTCTTTCTGTGCTTCTGTGTAAATGTGGAAGGATATAAGACCAGACAAATAGCTGCTTTCTTTAGTTCTCTCCATCATGATAGAAGTTTGTTTGCTACTTAAAATGTGATTTTTTTTTTTTTGGACATGACTATTCAGAATCAGGAGCTTAAAAGTAAAGTTTAAATCTGAACAATTAAAATCATTTGATGGGTGTCAGGAACTGTAGTGAATAGTAAAGTGAGAACCTGGCTAATCAAAATCCTCCTTCGAGTCAGGAGATATTTGCCAACAGCCCGGTACACACGAGGTCCATACAAGGGACAAGACTGTCACGCTGGCTGTAACTGGATTTCCTGTCTTGACCAGCCAGTTAATCCCCAAAGAGTGACAAACCTCTTAGCTCTACAGTTTTTGTTTCTTAATATCCAATAATTTCACTTCTCTGAAACCAGACTCTGCTATAAACATCTCTTGGAGAAGCCGAGGATTTGCCACACTTCTAACTGGTCTACATTTCACTCACCTGCCCCCTGATCTTCCAGACTCAGACTGTCCTCGCTGGATCATCCCGATGTATCTCGTCTGTCTGACTTTGTTGGAAGATGCCAAGTTTGATAGGATGCTGGGATGTTGCACTCCTTCAGCCTGAAATATACACAGGCTCCCTGGTATCACAGCCAGATTCTCAAATTTGAAAATTTTCTAAGGTAAATATAATTTTCAAATATTTATTTAGAAATAAACACTTTTGCTGGGAAGTGGTGGAGCACACCTTTAATCCTAGCACCCGGGAAGCAGAGGCAGGCAGATCTCTGTGAGTTCAAGGCCAGCCTAGTTTATAAAGTTCTAGAACAGCCAGAGTTACAACAGAAAAACCTTGTCTCAAAAAAAAAAAAAAAGAAAGAAAGATTTTCAATATTTATTGTGTGTGTGTGTGCTTGTCTCTGTATGTGCCATGTGTGTAGAGGTCAGAGGACAACTTGTAGGAACCAGTTCTTTCCTTCCACCATGTGGGTTCCAAGGATCTAATTTGGATCTTCAGGCGTGGCCAGCAAGCGTTTTTACCCACTGAACCATCTCATTCCAAATCAATATTTTAAAGAAGTTTCCTAGCTCTCTGATAATCTTTCCATAATTTTCCTAACCTAGTCACACAGACTATGTATAACGTATTTCTCCCATTGTTTATTTTGTATGGCAGCCCACGTGCATTTATTAAGTGTGATGGGAGATCTTAAGTTTAAATTCTGATTCTTTTGCAACTAGAGGTTTATGTTTTTATTGAACAGGATTCAGTCAGCCCCCTCAAAGTAGTTTGGATAGACTTTCCAGGGCATGGGGTAGAAGGAGGAAATAAGGAAAAGAAGGAGGTTGAAAAAAATGGAAGGAGACCAACCAAGGAAGGAGCCAGAGAAGAAAAAGAGGAGAGAGAGCCTGTGATTGGAAAGAAGGGCGGGGATGAACATCTTGCCCTGAGTGTAGGGTGGGTTCCCTAAACGTACAACTAAGCAGGACTAGTCTTTAGCACGCCTGCTTTCTGGAGAAGGGAGTTTGTTGTAACAGTAGCCCGTATCTATTGAGTTGACTATACCCCAGCAATTCTGATAGAAAACATTCACACAATCAAGACTTTATACCATGGTGCTGGGATCCAGAAGCAGAGAAGAAGCTCACAGCCCAGCAAACCAACAAGTAAACATGGGAGAGCCAGACACCGAGCAAGGGCATCACTTTTCCTCTCAGCTGGCAACATGTTCTTGGATTCTTAAGCAAAGACTGACCTCAGTGGCAAGATTTTCATAGTTGCTCAGAGGCCCCTGTGGTTTTTATATCTGTGGTGCTGACTTTGGTCAAAAGATGGCAGCAGTGTTCAACTAGCTCTGTGGATTCCTTTCTTTCAGGGCAGTGGGGAAGAGCTGCTGTCACCTAAAGGTTAATGGAGAAGGGAAAGTTATTCCCTGTGGATTATACATGCACTTTCCATCCTGATCATTTATTGCAGGATCACAAGTATTAAAAGTATCACAGTTCAGTATAAACCAGGTTCAAGTATTAACATTATTCATTCGTTTGCTGATTTACAGATTTGAGTGCTCATCAGTTTCCCAGGAGTTGAGTCCCTGATTGATCTTAGCACTGAGAGCTGATGGTGCTTGCCAGAAAAACAGATAAGGCCTATCTCCCATTAAACACAGAGCCCAGTATGGGGATGGAACTGAAATGGAAACCATGGAAATTAACTTGTAATAATTAATAACTAAAATTACTATAATTTAAAATTTTCTGTTTCTTGAATACTTAAAAATACCCAGAGATATGGCTAAGTGGTTAAGAACTCTGACTGCTCATGGTGGCTCACAACCACCATGTTCCAGGGGATCTGATGCCCTCTTCTGACTTCTGTGGGTATCACACACGTGATGCGTATACATACATTCAAGCAAAACGCTCATAAACATAAAGTAAAAATAAGTAAATCTAAACAATTAAGTAAAAATATACTCAAGTTTACTTCTCTCCTGATTGAGCTATATCTGGCATAAAGCAAGTACTTAGCCAAGGGCCACCAATTGAATAGGGGTGTTTACAGGTGCCCCTTGGTACCCATAGGGGATTAAGGTTCCATTACTTTCTAAAGATACCATGATCCATAGATGCTTAGGTCCCTTATAGAAAATGAAAGAACATTTGCCTATAGACACAGACTCTACTGTGTACTTTGAATCATCTCTAGGTTTCTGACCATACGTAATGATAATTTGTATAAATAGTTGTACTGTATTAAGAAATAGTGAAAAGATAAAAGTCCACATACGTTCAGCACAGCTGAAAAACATTTCCAAACGTTTTGATCCTTGGGCAATTCATCCTGTGGACGGTAACCCTGTGGATATGGAAGGCTGCCTGTAATTCTAAACTCAAGCTACACACATCTAGAATATGATCCGGTGTGAGTGCTTAGCCCAAGAACAGGAAATGGGTGTGAGGGAGGATATTTGAGACAAGCTGTGCAGGATAAGTGGGTGGTAACTTGAGCTTGTGTACACTGTGCAATGGGCAGGAGGTCTGCAGGCACAAGGAGAACAGGAGAGTGGGCCCGGTGATGGGTTGGGGATGCATAGGACTGGGAACTTGGCTTGTTGCAGGGAGCCAAGAGCAGAAAGAGCAGCTGCAACCCAGGGAAGAAAGGTGTGCAGCGATTCTCACCACAGTCACAGGAGTGCACTGAGAGACACCGGGGTAAAGAGAGAGGAAGGAGAGTGTGCCGAAGAGCAGGCTTGAAGGTATTGTGAATTCGGGTGAGGAGCAATGGCAGTGTGGACTGCCGGCTGGGATAGAGGGTAGGATGCTAACAAAATCAACAGATAAGTACTGGGGGATGTGCAGGCTGTGGGCCGGGGGTGGGGGGGCTCTGGGGTGACTTACGGATTTCTGACTTGGAATGAAGCTTGTAGATTGAAGCATCAGAGCAAAGATGGTCTGGAGGTAATGTTTTGGGAGTTGATGGCATTAGAAGAAGTTTTTTTTTCAGAAAGTTATAGGAGAGGAGCCTCAAGGAACTCTCACACTTAGTACAGATGAAGGACAGGCCTGCAAACAAGACAGGAGATGAGGCCAGATACAAGGAGGAAAACTAAGGGGAAAATGTGTGAACAAAACCAGTAGAACTCTCTAGAAGCAGGAGGACCATTCTATGTTGTATTAGTCTTTATTCCCCCCTGTACTATAATAAAATTCCTTAAAAAAAAAAAAACCCTTGAGGAAAGAAGGGTCTATTTTGGCTCACAGTTTCAGGGGTACAGAATCCATCCTGCTGGGGAAGATGCAGCCATAGGCAGAGCCTGCAGGGCGGCAGCAATGAGCTGGCTCCTAAGATTACCTGCGCTCTCAGGACTAAGACACTGAACAGCAAGTGGGGTGTTCTAAAACAACCTCTAATTTCGCCAGTGACATCATTCCTCCAGTATGAATTCTACCGCCTAAAGGTCCCACAGCCTTCTCAAACAGCACTCCTAGCTGGGGATGAAATGTTCAAACACATGAGTCAACGGGGGACATTTTATATTCAAACCACAATGCCTGTGTTCTGGGAGATGGTCAGCACATCTGTCTTCTGCTGCGGTCCTGCCCATCACTCATCCACTTACTCCCCACTTAAACACAGAAGTCTTTGGCTCTCAGTAGAAGACTGTATCCTTGTAGTCACCAGAACCAACAGGAGACAGCAGCTCTGGTTAATTTGTAAAATGAATCAATAGAGGTTCTATTCACACATGCGAAGGGAAAACATAGGGATAAGTCAACAAACCTGAGATCCAATCTGAACTCCCTGACTGGCCTGTCCTGACAGTGGGGGGATTTCTTGGACTTTGCTGGATTGAAGTGTTATCATCAAGAATCAAGACAGGGAGGGTGGCAGTTACGTAGGGTCCTTTACAGATGTAGTGGAGTCTTACCAAGATCTTAGGAGATGGAGGATCTAAAGGGGCCTTGGAAAACCAACAGAGTCAGACACCCACATAGCATAAGGAATTTTAAAATTAGTTTTATAAAAACAGAATTACACAAATGGTAACCGTAGATGATTTATAGATACAGACGTTTATTCTAAAAAAATGCTGCATGAATGCCTTCAGTTGTCCTGCTGTGGACACCCTGTTCTTCCCTAACTCAAAATAAGAAGAGAAAAGAATTGAAGCAAAACAAAAACTTTCAAAATCTATTAGCGATGCAAAGAAAAGGATACACAGAAAACGTTAACAAAATAGACTCAGGACCACCCAAGTTAATGGATTCCAGACCAAAGAGCGGAAATGCAAAGATTACCACTAAACCTCACCCTTGCTTTACAGGCCAAGAGGAAGAGGGTCTTGCAGCTGCGCACGGGAAAGCCCTCCGTCTTGCGGTAGCTACATGGTACAGCGTCCCCAGGACCACACAGTGTCTGGCTTTTTGTTGCTGACTATGGGCTGGTCCCCAAATGGCAAAACTCTTCCCTATATCAGTCGTTATCCCTCAGGCAGCCCCACGGCAGCCAAAATAGTCACTGGGCTCAAGCAGGAACAAGTCCTCAGTGCCTCACGTTAACACGGTGTCTGAACTGCTCTGAGTGCAGCTTCGCGTAAGTGAAATCCCATCCGAGGTTAACATCTCAGTTCCTTCAGTCCTGCTTTCAAAGTACCTGTCACTGGGTTTCATATGCCCTGGAGTAAAGCTTCCAGGAGAGTTCTTGGTTTGAGGAGGCCCTAGCCCTTGCTTTATATGGGTGACTTGGAACTCTTTCTTAGAGCCAACTCCCCAAATTCCAGGTGCGTGGAACCTTTGTGGACCCGGGAGGCAGTGACGGAGTGAGCCTGGTGGATTTGATGACTCTGCATGGCCTGTGTCATCCTAGATTTTTTTATTAACGTATAATAATTATACACATTTGTGAGATTCAGTTTGCTATTTCAGTACACACAGCATATCCTGATTGAGTACTTCAGATTTTAATGGTATGTTTACATAACTTGGATTTTTATAATGAAAAATATGGGGCTTAGGCATGGTAGTTCATGCCTTTAATTCCAGCATCCCAAGGCAGGCAGATCTCTGGGAGTTCAAGGCCAGCCTGGTTCTACATAGTGAACTCCAGGCAAACCAAGGCCTGGAGTGAGACCCTGAGACCCTGTCTCAGAAAAACAAATAGACGAAGAAGAAGAAAAAAGGGGAAATGTACTTAGATCTCCTCCCATATACACGCTTTCCAATTTTAATCTTTCATAGAATGAATAGAGGAAGGTAGTGAATGTCTGCATCTCTCAGACTAAATCCTCCTCCTAGCTGTGGGGCAGACCAGCCATCTTAG